>JASVEL010000086.1:0-160000 GCA_032618575.1 Nicotiana noctiflora
TTAATATAAGTGTGAGAAGTCAATTAGCTTAGTTAATAATAATTTCTGTCCTTATGTTTTTGGATGATTTCATTACTGACTATAAGTATTTTGTAGCCTGGTAGGCCAAGTGAAAGAAATATTTCAACTGGTGCAAACTTGATGAATGTTGCACAAACTAATGTGGATCTTGGATTTAGACCAACTGGTCTCAAGTGGAAAGGGAAAAGAGATGTGACAAGGAATCAACTTCAACAACAAAGGGATCCTGCAGTTTCTAACAAAAAGATGAAAGTTGGGACCTATACTTCATCTACACCAGTTGACTCTTGTCAAAGTCAAATTTAGGAAGACTTGTTTTGTGAAGTATTTTGTTGGTCATGTGTATGAACCTTGTTTTGTGAAGTATTTTGTTGGTCATGTGTATGAACCTTGTTTTGTGCAGTATTTTAAACAATTAGTATGGTTTTATATTAACCTCCTTTTGTTAGTTTAGTATGCTTTGGTTCTGGTTCGTTTATGCAGATAACTCGAAGTTGTAAACTAGGTGTTGTATTTCTCATGTCAATTAGGTGTTGTATTTCTCATGGCAGTTACATTTGATGTCATGGCAATGAAACATCTTATATTATTTAGGTGTTGTATTTCTCTTGTTAGTTTAGTACAATTTAATTTAAGAACCATGCTGTCTAATTTTTTAGCAGAAATTAAAATACATTTGATAACTGATAAGATCACCATACAGTTAGAAAATTTCAACTACATTCAATAGGCAACATTGGCCATAAATGATAAACGACATTCCATTAAAATAAAGATAAAATACATTCTCAAATACAGATACCATACACTTAAATAATAGAAGATTCTCTCAAAAACCAACTCACAACTACAATAACAAGCAGCCAAACCAAGATCCTCTGTTTCTTCATCAACTTCAACTTTTCTTCTTCATAATTTTTTACCCTCTTTAGTAATCCATACATGACTTTGGTATAGTGTTCGGACAATTCAACATCATACCAACGAAAAAAATTGCATCCCCCATCGCCTGCTTTCCTAAATCTACAGCAGTAGAATCTTCTACCCGGATTAAATGGTGACCATGAAAGTTTTAAAGGAGCAATTTGGCCACAATTGCAATTAACAACAGGTTCCATTGATATAGAAGAGGTAGAGAGAGAGAAGAAAAAAAAATACAGCTTTTTTAAAGAAGAAGAATAAGAAACGCGAATGGGTTCTAATTTAGGGTTGGGTTTGGGTATTTAAATTAGGGAGTTCATTAAGGGTTTTTTGGGAATTTCACAAAAAACCTGTTAAGTTAACGTTAGTTACCACCTACACATGCGCGATTAGGAAGGTGTACAACACGCGACGTGACCTGCTGAGGTCGGGTGTTTGTAAATTTCAATTTTTGAAGACATGAAGTGTTTGGTTGGAAAACCTCTCAGTTGAGGTGTCCAACTGACCGTTCTAGACAAATTTAATGGTCTATTTATGTATCTCGCCTTAATAAAAATGTGCCACTTCAAACATATGTTAAACAAGTTTTCCTATGGACTCATTCAATCTTTTCTTCAAGAAAGAATTTGCGACTTTGACTAGGTCAAGGTTAAATAAATAAGTTTGCGGTCTAATTATGATTTTCAAACTATCGGGAGCAAGAATCAAAACATCCCAAAAAAGGAAAAAAGACCAAATTTGTTCCTCTACTTTAGTAAATTATCCATGTTTATACCTAATTCTATTATCCGTCTAAATATGTTCCTATCGTTAAGAAAATAGACAAAAATATTCCTAACCCTAACATATGTCCATTGTGACAAGAGACCCCCTCAATTAAGAATGCCACCTAATTAAAAAAATACTACGTAAATCTCTTTTTTCCCCTACCATCTAAATCCATTGCCCTCCATCATTACTGCAACCTCTGCCAACCATCTTTCTCAAAAAGATAAATCTAGACCATCATCCCTCATCAATAAACCACCATCCTCATCTTCACCATCATTCATAGACGTCGTTTCTTTTACTTACTGACCATCGCAACACCTTCTTCAATTTAGGTCGATCCACAATACTTCTCACTATGTCTCGAATTCCATTAAGAGTTTAAAGCCCGTTTCAATTTCAGTTCATATATGACAAAATTTCATCGCAACCTCAATCTCGAACCTGCACTTTATATTGTATGTGTCGCTGATATGTGGGTCAATTGAGGAGCTCAATTCATCATTGGATTTTTTCGGTTAGTGGTCACTGATAACGAGATGGAGCGAATCAAAGTTTGTAGAACAACCGGTACCACTATCATCTTGAACTTTCATAGTTGTAGATGGTCAGAATTATCCTTGATTTTTATAGTGGTGGCCACCATTTTTTTTGGTATTTTTATCATCCTGAACTTTCATAGTTTTATATACACAATAGCCACACGTATCACTCCGTGCAAATAATATATCAATAGCCACTAGTATCGCTCTGCCCAGACAATATACACAATAGCCATCTGTATCGCTCTGCATAATCAACAATCGCAAAATTCCACCCTTATGCTCCACACAACAACAACCAATCCACATAACAAATTTCCATATACCATAATATTTCCAAAATAATAATACCAATATCACAGTAAATTATAGCCGATGGATCAATAATAATGTGTACAATAGTTCCAATAACATCACAATAAAACAGCAAATAACTCAACAATGAAAGATATTTCATGTAACAACTTCAGTTAAAAGCATATTAATAGCCTAATATCATGACCTGCCACATCATCATGCCACATAGGTGCCATTTTGCATATATTAGTGCCACATGGAAGCTTACATATAAAATAGAATAGCACATGTGAGAAGGTTCTAGAGAAATATAGAGGGTTTCATAAGAAGACTCTAGAAACCTATGGATTTTCTAGGAATTTCCCTAGAAGATTCTAGTTATGTAGAGAACTCTAGAGAAGCGACTTACTTTTAAATAATAAGGGACTTACGCAACAATTAATATTTACATACTAGTCCATATGATACTAGTATATAAAGGGGCCCATTCATTTATAATTCACCAAGAAAAACAATGAACTTTTCTCTAATGCAAAAGCCTCCTTTGGTAATTCTCCTGTGTTCTAACATTCTCTTAGCGATCATGAGCGTAGTAAGGTTGACTTGGCATAACAAGAGCGTGAGCAAGTTGTGCAAGATCGTGAGCGAGTTGTCAAGTATCACACATGTACTTAGTTAACGACTAAGGACATGACAGCGTGGTATTAGAGCAAAGGTTATGACTAAGGAATTTTGGAAAGAATACAAGAGATTGCTAGAAGGAAGCATTGTAAGGAACCATGGAAGGAATTACTAAAGGCGTGGCACTTACAAAAAGGACCAATGTGAAGATCCACAAGTGAAAGTAATATGGCAGTTCATGGGACGCACGTGAGGTGGTAGACTTACTTTGGAGGATGGACAAGTACTATAAGATAGTCAAGGAGGATGACGAAGTTGTTAAGGTACACAATGCCTCAATGTACTTGACCGAGGTTGCCACGTTATGGTGGCATCGCAAGTGTACCAACATGGAAAAAAATGGATATGCAAGATTTATATATATGAGCAGTTCAAGAAGGAGTTGAAGAAGCAATTCTACCCCATGAATGTGATGGGGCTAGGTGGAAGCTAAGGGAGCTCCGACAGAGGCCACAATTCGGGAGTATGTGCACGAGTTCACTACCTTAATGCTGCAAATCTCGTCATTGTCCGATGAAGATTTCCTCTTCTACTTCATGGATGGATTGAAAAATTCGGCAAAGCGGAAGTTAAGAAGACATCAAGTAGCCAACGTGAACGAGGCCATAGGAGTAACTCAGTCACTTGTTGACTTCAAGATGGAGCCTACCAAGTCCAAAGAAGGCAACGCCGAGAGGGATGATGGAGATCATGACGAGGACAACGGGAAAGGCATAGCCGAGGTATACAAGTACAATAGCAAGGAGATATCCCATAACAAATATGGGTCTAAGAGAAACGACAAGGGGGCGAAAAACGATAGCGTGTACATGCCTAAGAAATGGTGCTACTTGTGTGAAGGATCACATTAGGCAAGTGAATGCCCAAAGTTGGGGAAGCTTGCATCAATGATCGGGAACTTTGCTCAAGCATATAAGGGTGACATAGGAGAAACTGCCTGCATTGGAGGGATGCGCTTGGAATCTAAGTAGAAAGTAGGGGATTACAAAGCCTATCTTGGCGCCATGAAAATGGAGCATGGTGGCATCAAGAAAAGTTGGACTAACATAGGCACACATGGCCTAAGAAATACTTTTCTCCACATTTGTAACATTCACCCCTTACTTTCCTAGCTTCAAACAAATTAGTCCCTAATAGAGTTGTATTAGAACTGCCTTCTTTTTGTGAGTTTCCCACAGTTTTGTTCCCTGCTGCTAGATTAGAGCCTTGATATTGCCTTATACTCCTCACTCCACTAAACCTATTCTTCTTGGCCATGGTATCAATCAAGTTCTCCTTGTGCCTAGCCTTTTCCACAACACGACTTAAGGAATATGGGTCAAGCATCTTCACAATGTGCCTAATTTCTTCTTTCAATCCTTTAATAAAGAACCCTAGAAAAAATTCTTTGGGTGTAGTTAGGTATTTTATCAACACCCAGGCCTTCAAATCTTTGAACCTCTCTAAGTATTCATTGACATTCCCTTTTTTTTACCCTTTTAAACTACTTCAAGTTACTATTATCAAATTCATTAAATCTCTTGCAGATTTCTTCAATAAAATCTGACCATCTCACAATTCCTCTACTCAATTGATAAGAAAAGTACCAAGACTCAGCCCTCCCATTAAGATGAAGAACAACTAATTCTAATTTCTATTGTGGATCTGTAATATGGTTGTAATGAAAGCAACTTTCACATTTGCACAGCCATGATCGAGGATCTCCTTCCTCAAAGTATGGGTATCTCCACTCTAGAAGCAAAATTGTTCACCAGATTTTGCCTAGTTTGGTTCTATTCTTCTCACTTTGCTTCCAGAACCTTCCAATTGAAGACCATCAACTGGTGGACTCCCATAATGTTGTCCCTATGTGAAAAGAGTTTCTCCATTATCACATCAAATTTTTTGTTCAGATCCGGACTCCAATTTTGTGTTGGTTTCAATCATGTAACTTTGTAACTGATTTTCCAATTTCTTTACATTCTCCTCGATTGTTTTAGCTCTTGTCTCTGTAACAGTCATGGAACCAGAATAAAAATTGTTATGGCTTGATTCAGTTTAACAGTCAATGACAATTATAGAATAAAAAAGGAAAACTGAAACTCGTATTCAATATCAATGAACGGTAATCACCATCGTTACATGCAACTACCAGAATTGAAGAATAAGAAATTAAGAAATGAAGAAGAAGAAGAATCTAGAAGAAAGATTAAGTGAGAAGAATTAGTTGAGAGTGTAACTGATTATCCAACTAACTGCCTAACTCCTCTGCCTAACTAATGGTATTTATTCATTTTCTTTTGGGCTGAATGAGAGTCATCGAAATTGGGCTTCATACTTGGCCCAATTCTCTGATTTGTCCGCACTTTTCCTTTCACCTACTTCCTAATTCATAACATCATTAAACGACGGTGGAAGACGAAGATGGGCATAGAAGGAGCGGGGGAAAAAGAGGAGTACATTAGTTTTTAGAAAATAAGAAACTTCAGGATTTTTAATGCGTCATCAAAAATAATTAAAAAAGAGTATCATTTACCCAATTTTGAAAACTCTGAGTTTTTGGCTCTTAAATAAAAGCTTCAAAACTCTTATAATTCAACACCCCTATGCAGCTTTAAATGCTTCTCTTTGACCCAGCATCGCCTTCTCCTGCAGCCACGTTGAAGCGTTACATGATTCTTCAGATCGCCACATTTTTCTTTGAACATGCTAAGATAATCATCCACATCTCTGACTCTAGAAAAATTATACCTGTATCAGATAAAATTGTCCAAGGTAGTCATTGTCCAAACATGCAACTTGAGAATAGGTCACACCAGGTCTATACCAAAAGAGGACAAAGATCTTCATAAAGTAAGTCCTGATGAGACTATGAAATACATCAGATTTGAACTCGAACACAATATGCCAGTGAAATATATGTTACATTCAACATACTGTACATTGGTTCAACAATACTGCAACTCTAAAAAAATTGTCTACAAATGTCTCTGGAATCCTTAGAGTGAACCTGAGACTTATGATAGATCCAGGCGACCACATGCCACTCCCTGATCTTGTGCAAATTCACTGTCAGTGGGTTACTTAAACAAACAGATGTTCTCTCCAAATACTGGGCAGATCACTGATGGCTTTGAGCAAGTAATAGTGTGTGCCACCACCCACACGCTACATTTTTTGGTGTACAATCATCGATGGGTACTTCACAAGGATTGTTACGGTCAATTGTATCACTTAGGCCAAGCTGGAATAAAAAGCAACAGGTTAGATTGAATACTCAAGTAAAATTCTTTAAAGAATAATAATCTTTCACATACCTGACCATACTTGTTCCATCCCCAGCTATACACTTTGCTATCCTCTAAAGGTTAAAGCAAAAGGTTTCTTTAGATACTAACATATAGAAAACGGATAATAGAGAAATTAATGTGTTACCCTACTAGTGACAGTTTAGTAATAGTAGACATATTATTGTTTTACTAGCAATAGTTTCACAATAATAGACACATTTAAGTGCTAGTTGCTTCCTATTGTTTAATTCTACCGCAGCTGATCAATTTTTCGCACATTTGATAATGACCAACAGGAAAAAAAGGTGTACCACATGGGTAAGACATAAGTATATTCAAACTCACCATCAAAAGTATACTTTGCTACTCATAGAATTCCAAAGATTCAGATATATATTTGGAAAAGACTAGCTAGTCATAGTTATGCAAACAAGTGCATGTACTGAATAATATCTCCACCACAGATCACCACAAATGGAATCGGTGCGTGAGATCAAACTAAGAGAACTAAAGTTGTCCTCTATGAAACAAAAAAAAAAGAACTCAGGCTGTCCAGTGGATTAGAGGCCGAAATGCACTTCATCTTCTTGATAGTCGCGACACTTACCTGTCATTATGGCACTATGACGAGCTCCACAAGACACTACTTTGACATTCTTGTTTTCCAGTATTGAGTCATCCAGAAGCCTAGGTGATGTCTGTAACAGAAATCTCCTGTTGAGTTTCTAGAGCCCTCAAACAATAAGGTTTAGAATAATGCAGCAGCAAAACTGCAAACATATAGGGAATTATATGGTCTAACTAATTGGCTGTCAGAAATTGACAATAATCTCTTCCTCAAGTGCTAGGTATATTTAAAGCCACCACTTCTGGTTGAAAGTTTCTGGACTGTGATTTCAACAAATCCTACTTCTGGGCACATCTCATGGTATGACTAGCCAAACTCTTAGATGACATCATAATTCAGCCTCAACTAGATATTACTATTGGACATTGAAACTGTTGAGTCCATAAACAAGAGTTTATTAGAAAGACACAAAACAAGTGATAAATCTTGGACGCACCTCTGCATGGTCCGCGCCTGTACCTAGACCCAATTGTCCAAACTGATTTCCCCCAAAAGTATACACACGGCCATGATCACATAAGCACACAGAATGCCATAGTCCACCTGCCACGGCTTCTATTCTAGTGTTCAATAGAGAAGAGACACAAGTTGGCTTCAGCACGTCGCTTGTATTACCTAGTCCACACTGAATACAACGAATGAGACTAGATGACTTATAAAGAAAAGCAGTGAACAGTGAAGCAGGCACACCAAGTTGATATTGCAGGTGTATATTTTCTGGTGTTTTAGATCAATTTCTAACAAGATTACAATTGTCTGCTTGTTTGAAAAAAAAAATGATATCAAGTGGTGGACTTTCTATTCTGGCAACAAAACATATATCAACAACGCTATAAACAAGATGCGACCTGGCTATGATATTTCCTTGCGCAAGATTAAGCAATCTTATTAATTCTGAAATTGTAGAGAATAGCATGTGAAGAGTTCTTCATGGATAAGAGGACAAGACATGCATCACATTTAAGTGTGATGATATAAACACTCACCTGCCCATACAATCCCCAGCCAAATGTAAGCAGCACCCCAGCATCTGACAATTGAAACAAATACCCAGGTGAGCAGCAAGACAATTGAGGATGAAGTATCATTTTAAATTCAAGGAGCAACAAGTAAAGACAATGATTTGAGATGGAGTCTGACTTTGTTGTAAACAGAGTAACTCAAAGCCATTCAGACTTGAAAAACTTAAAATTTCCAAAAACATTCTTCTTTCCTTATTAAAAGATATTGTACCCTATATGGTCAGCAGAAGTACTAAAACTGAATTCAGTGCTAACCTGTGATTACTGCACTATGCCGGCCACCACAAGCAATTCTCTTTATGTAGCTCCCCAAAGCTTTACGTGTCTGATTCCCTGGGGTAATGCTTCCTTGAGGACTCCCAACACTCCGGTCTGCTCCATGTGAAGACGTATCCAGACATGGTATAAGATGAGGGGTAGCCACTATTTTAATCCTGGAGCCTAAACCAAGCTGCCCTTCACCTCCATAGCCCCAACCCCATACCTGTCCCACATCTAAATCCGGCAAAAATATGATGCATCAGGTGTCTTGCTTTATATTAAAGTTCTTCCATATCTTCGTACTTCATAAGACCTACAAAACTATATGGCGTAACCACAAAGTAACCGACTTCATTTCAAAAATGACAGTAACAGGCAACAACATGCATGGAGGAGTGAAGTTACCTGACAATGCTAATGTGTGGCGCCCTCCTGCAGCAACTGAGGTTATCTTCACCCCAGGATCCAGTTCTACAATACAAGGTGGTGCAGAAAGGGATTCGTCAGCAGGTGGCGGGCTTTCAAGTTCTTGTTTAGCTGTCACTGTTCTTCTCCTCTTTGCAGTTTCTTCAGCTTTTTTATTATCTTGGTGAGCGACTGAACTACCAGTTAACATGGAGCCTTGAGACTGAGGGCTCTCTGGAAAAATTAGTCTTTGTAGTATTAGTTAACTCTCCAGAGATAAACATGCAGATGAACTTACCAAAATCTTAACTGGTTCAAATTGGAAACCAAACTTCCATTACCTTGCTCAGTTAATACTGAACTTTCTTTCCGAAAAGCATCCCCTTCAACAATTCCTCCAGCAGCGAAATTTGCAAGAAGCTTGGAAGAAGGCACGCATTCTTTCCAGCCCCATGTGTATACATCATTCTTTTCTGTACAGAAATATAAATATTTTATAAGCATATGTCTCCGCAATCTTTCTTATGGTTTGAAGTAGAAAAAAAAGAGATTGAGAAGGTTCCTGCAAATAACATTCTGAATTAGCTGAAGGGTGTCTGACAGCTCAGAAAGACTGGCAAACAGTATATCACCTGTAACAGATACAATATGTGCCCAACCAGCTGCAGCTTTCACGACAGGATCATCAGTTGGAAGCAGAAATGGCTCTGGAGTCTCCTTGATAAATGCAGTAATGAAAGAAGAGCAACATCAATTTTAAGTGATCTATATGAACGAGTCCACACAAGAAAGATTTGCCACAATACCCCATGTTTTCCTGAAGTCAAGTAGCTTTGGCCTTGATCATCTGCAGAACCCCACGTGATAAGTTTTCCAGACCCTGCTGCCATTTCATCATACTGTTAGAATTATGTTTATAAGTGTGCTTAGTCCCACACATTGAAATAGGTGTAGTATGTATTGTGTAGAGTATATAGGGATACTTGTGTTACAGTATGTACATCAATAATATCGTTTTCCCGAGCTATTTCTCACATAAAGAATACATAGGTAAACCATATAAAATCAACGGTCGTGGCGCTGTCATCATTATAAAGAAGAAAATCACTGAGAAGATGTGGAAAAAGGAATGAGATTGGAATGGATGGAGAGATCCAGTGAGGAATCTTTCCTTTTTTTTCCTCAAGATTATGTCCTCTGTGCCATGTTAAATATACCAAAACAGTGACCAATGGAGGCTGGAAAATAAATCAAGGCTCTGTAACTCAAACATAATTTATAGTGTTCATGATGGAACACCAATCTCAAAGCACAAGGATTAGCGGTTTTCCCTTGGTAGGTGCAACTCGAACTGTCTCTTATAGCTTGTGTATATTCATAGACAGCTTACAAAGAAGCGCATCTCTCTTCTAACAAGCAACAATGCTCTGCTGAGTTGTGCTTATGTGCACTGCAATTCTTATCTTATGATAGTAGACATTGATGAGTCAAAGCACAAGGATTAGTTGGTTGGCGTGGTTAGATGCAATTCCAACTGTCTGATTTGGTATTCATACTAGTATCTCTTCTATTGATCAAAAACGTTTCTTGAACAAAAATGCAGAGCTTCAATTTTTACCTCCATTATTTTGCTACCATTCCTTATCACATACTTATTGTAATACAGCATGTACAACAGTAACTGATTGGGAGGGTGATCAGATGTCATGATGTATACATTATAATTATTATGTATCAACTGACACTTGGGCGCCAAGACGAGTCACCAAGGCTTACAAGCTCACTTATGATTTGAACAGTCTTCCGGCGCCGGTAACCATATAAAGAGACAAAAAGTTTCAAAGAACTATTGTTGACCGGATTGATTTTCGGGCAAAGTCCGTTCTTTCGTCTGGAGATTATCGAAACTTGAAAATCCAATTTTGGAAATCAACTAAAGAATTGTTGTTGAGCGGATTAATTTTCCGGCAAAGTTTGTTCTTTATTCCGGAGATTTATTGGTTTTTCAATTGAAAGTTCGCTGGAGCACCTGACTTTTCGGCATCCATCGGAGCAGCAGCAGCAGCAGCCAGCGGATTTGGAAGCGCATCCGGACATCCCCGACTATGATCTAGGTTCCATCTTTCTTGAATTGTATTTGCACATATCTATTTACCGTTGCTTTGCCAACAATTTTGATTAGATTAATTGCTTTTTCAACCTTTTCTATTAGTGTTTTAAGCTTAAGGTTTCATCTATTCATTTTAGTTCTGTGTTTGCATAGGAGTAGTTTCGTAGATGTGGTAGATTTATTGTTCTAGTGCTTGCTCGCATTTATGTTCTCGTAGTCACTCTTTCGAGTTGTTTTTAGCTCTCGGGTTCGTAGCTTGTAGTCCTTCGTTCCCGTTGTTTGCTCTTAGTGGTAGTGTTTACCTAATACCTTTTGCTTATAGTGGCGGTAGTGAACGATGTGACAATAAGGTCATGTCCTCGGGCGGGGGCGGGGCGGGGCGGGGTGGGGTCCAGGGGTGGGAAAGGGGGGTAAGAAAGCCTCTAGGTTGAGAATTGGGTCTTGAAATATTGGGACGTTGACGGGGAAGTCTATAGAGTTAGTAAGATACTTCAAAAGATGAAGATCAACATAGCGTGTGTTCAGGAGACTAGATGGAAGAGTACTAGGGCACGAGATGTAGAGGGGTTTAAACTATGGTACTCAGGGAGCTTTGGGGGTAAGAATGGGGTAGGTATTTTAGTAGACAAGGACCTCAGGGAACTCATAGTTGAGGTTAGGAGGGTAAATGATAGGTTGATGAGTATTAAGTTGGTAGTTGGCGGGTTTACTGTAAACGTGATTAGTGCATACGCACCTCGGGTAGGTTTGAACCAGGAGGTCAAGAAGCACTTTTGGGATGATTTGGACGAGATGGTGCGTAGTATCCCGCACACAGAAAAGTTGTTCATTGGCGGAGATTTTAATGGTCATATTGGGGCTAGTTCTATGGGTTATGATGATGTGCATGGCGGGTACAGTTTTGGGGATAGGAATGAGGGAGGAATTCACTATTGGAGTTTGCTAGAGCTTTTGATTTGGTTATAGCTAAATCGAGTTTCCCGAAGAGGGAAGAGCACCTGGTCACTTTTCGAAATTCAATGGGCCAGACCCAAATTGATTATGTTCTCTAAAAGAAATGCGATAAAGGTCTGTGCACTGACTGCAAAGTCATTCCGAGTGAGCACCTCACGACTTTACATAGGCTCCTAATTATGGACCTGGAGATCAAGAGAAGTAGGAGGAAGAGGACGGGGTGCAGGCAACCTAAGATAAGGTGGGGTAACTTGACCAAGGAAAAAGCTCAAGAGTTAGGGGAGAAGTTGTTGGGTATGAGGGCATGGGTGAGTATGGGGGACGCGTCTAGTATGTGGTCCAAGACTGTGGATGCTAGAAAGGTCTTAGGGGTCACGAAGGGTTCTCTTGTGGGGCATAAAGGGGACTGGTGGTGGAATGGAGAGGTCCAAGGTAAGGTGGAAGCTAAGAACGCTGCTTATTTGAAGCTAGAAGAGAGCACAAAAGAGGAGGAAAAAAAGACTTATCGGGAGTGTTATATAAAGGCAAAGAAAGAGGCAAAGTTAGCAGTTACGACGGCTAAGAACGCAACAGTTGCTCGTTTGTACGAGGAGCTCGAAGGCAAAAGCAAAAAAAAGAGGTTGTATCGGTTGGCCAATACGAGGGAGAGGAAAGCCCGTGACTTAGTCCAAGTCAAGTGCATCAAGGACGAGAATGGAAAAGTATTGATGGACGAGACACTCATTAGGAGAAGATGGCACACATACTTTCATAAATTGTTGAATGAGGAGGGGGATAGACGTATTGTTCTGGGTAAGTTGGATCACTCCAAGAGTCGGCGGGATTCTGGGTACTGTAGACGGATGACGGTAGATGAGGTGGAAGAGGCAATGCGTAAGATGTGGAGGGGCAAAGCAATAGGTCCAGACGAAATCCTGGTGGAAGGCACTCCTAACAATGCATATGCAATACACGTCAATGGTACTTCCTTACATTTCACATTAAAGAAGTTTGCGCTAGTGACTGGCCCCAAATGTGTTGGTAATGATGCTGATTTTGAGTTTAGTGAAAAGGTTCCTAACCAGCTTATTGAGACTTACTTTGGAGGTGCTAATCTTGTCAAGAAGAAACATTTGATGAAATGCTTTGCTGACAAGAACTGGGGTCCTAATAATGATAGTGATGCCTTGAAGATATCTTTGTTGTATTTCATACACACCTTTATTTTTTTCATCATCCGAAAAGAACAGTACAACCATACCAAGGCTATGAAGGTGGAGTACGATGGTTCCGCTTTACAAAAACAAGGGTGATATCCAAAATTGCAATAATTATAGGGGTATCAAGTTATTGAGTCACACTATGAAGGTTTAGGAGAGGGTGGAGGCCAGGATGAGGAGGCGCGCGTCTATTTCCGAGAATCAATTTGGATTCATGCCTGGGCATTCGACTACGGAAGCGATTCATCTGGTAAGGAGATTGGTGGAGCAGTACAGGGAGAGGAAGAAGGATTTGCATATGGTGTTTATTGACCTTGAAAAAGCACACGATAAAGTTCCAAGGGAGGTCCTGTGGAGGTGTCTGGAGGTTAGCGGCATTCCGGTAGCGTACATTAGGGTGATTAAGGATATATATGATGACGCTAGAACTCGGGTGAGGGTTGTGGGTAGTGAATCGGACCATTTTCCTGTGGTGATGGGGATGCACCAGGGATCATCTCTTAGCCCATTTTTATTTGCCTTGACCAAGGATGTACTGTCGCGTCACATCTAAGGGAAGGTGCCTTGGTGCATGCTATTTGCTGATGATATAGCGTTGATTGACAAGACGCATAGCGGAGTTAATGTGAGATTGGAGGTTTGGAGACAAACCTTGGAATCTAAAGGTTTGATTCAAACTAAGTAGAACCAAGATAGAATACTTCAAGTGCAAATTCAGTGAGACCCATAATGCAAAAGTAAAGGTTAAGCTTGATGCTCGAGTTATCCCGAAGAGAGAGAGTTTTAAGTATCTCGGATGGGGATGGCAATGGGGCGGTGTGGGTGCGGGGCGGGTTTAATCATATGCGGGACGGTATGGGTTTGATCTTATGCGGGGTAGTTGCGGTTGCGGGGCGAGTTGAAATTATTTTTTGAAAAACTAATGCGGTGCGGTGCGGTTGCAGGTTTTGGCGGGTTTCCCCCAGTAGTTTGTATAAAGCAACAATTCTTATTCTGTTTTTCTGGTTTTAATTTTCAGGTACAACTTGCACGCATTTTCTTATTTAATTTTACTTCTTTATTTGTAAACCTTTTTAAGTAAAGATTTCTTTTTATCATTAACCCATGATTACACTATTTAAATTTCTTTCGGTCATCATCTGCACAATCAAAGTTATAAGTATCTTGATACCAAGAAAATCGAAGATATTTATTATAAGAAAATTCTAAAAAAAAATAGTATATCTTAGTTGTAAAAGGTGCGGCATTTGAAAATATGAGTTAGCACTATATGACACAAATTTATAATTTGTCACCACAAATTTTTGTTTGGTTTCCTTCATAAAAAAAAATATTTCCACTGAAAGTAGAAAAAAACCATGTTGATTGTTGTATCATAAGACAAAAAAAAAGTTCTATCTTCATATAAATAACAAGTTGCGTCAAACATACGAGGATTTAACAATCCGGAGAAAAAAAATAAAATATTACACTTCCGCTAGTTCATTATTTCTTAAAAATGAAAAAGGAAATTTTTTTGCTTAGCGGGGCGGGGCGGGTTGAAGTCTTTGTGGGTTAAGGCTTAACCCGCCCCGCCCCATTGCCATCCCTAATCTCGGATCTATTATCCAGGGTAACAGGGAGATCGACGAAGATGTCACACTTCGCATCGGAGCGGGGTGGATGAGGTGAAGGCTCGCTTCCGGTGTCCTATATGACATGAATGTGCCATTAAGACTTAAGAGTAAGTTTTATCGAGTGGCGGCTCAACCCACTATGCTGTATGGAGCTGAGTGTTGGCCAGTTAAGAACTCCCACGTGCAGAAGATGAGAGTAGCAGAGATGAGGATGTTGAGATGGATGTGTGGGTGTACCAAGCGAGATAGGATTAAGAATGAAGCTATTCGGGACAGAGTGGGAGTAGCCTCCGTGGAGGACAAGATGCGGGAGTCGCGGTTGAGATGGTTCGGACATGTTAGGAGAAGAAGCATTGATGCCCTGATGTCGAGGATTAAGGTAGAAGGTTAGTAGGTAGTTTATAGTGTTCACCGATAGGCTTAGTAGCATGCATGTCCCTTCATATTCTTAGATTTTTATTACGTTATGTGATTTTATTCTCTGCAGGTATTGCATTCCTTGTTGCTATTATTTGATAATATTTATCCTTTATTTGTCTCTTGTTTTTTCTCTTCCACCTTTCTTTCTTCCTTGCTTCTCTCGTCTTTCTTCTTCTTGCCATTCCTGAGCCGATGGTCTATTAGAAACGGCCGCTCTACATGCATTAGGTAAGGGTAAGGTCTGCATATAGACCACCCTCCCCAGACCCCATATATTGGGATCAAATCGGGTTTGTTGTTGTTGTTGTAATGTTTCTCTTATATGAAGCATTACATTGAAAATGCGAAATTTTCTTTAAAAAAATTGATTCAACTTTTAGAGGTTAATTGACAAACTGAATTTCATACTCGGCCCCCTGCTTTTATGTCGTACAGATTCTGTCAGCCTCGAACACCAAAATTGAGCACCACATCTATAGTTTCAGCGGTAAGCCCATACTTGACCCACTGTGGCACCTTCCAGGGGTAGCCCAACGAATTTCGTGACCTAAAGCCAAACTTCACGAGGTGTCTTTATCTTTAAATTTTAAAAAATAATTACTTTCTATTTTAAGTCTATTTTTTAGCTTTTTTACGATGCTAAGTTATTAATAATTTTTTTATAATCAATTTCTCCTAATAAGTTTTTCTTAATTACAATATAGCTAATTTATTTAACCTCTCTTGAGACATTGTTAATCTTAGGTAAGATTTTATCAAATTTAATTTTGAAAAACTTCTTTTAGTCGAAGCAACAATAACAAGAGTTAACATTATTCTATAAGGTATATAGGCATTTAGAAAAGAATCAAATCTTTTATTTGATTGAGTATATCAATTAAACTGTCATCTTCCAATTGTACTATTTTTCTTAACACTTTTAATTCGAAAAATAAATTTAAATGATCAATATTAGATTGATCATTATAGTTTAAGGAACATTCAAGATTAAGTCAATATTTTTTCAAATTTTCATCATCTAGTGATCTCAATTTTTTTACAACTACATAAAAAATCAAAAATATTTTCATATGCTTCGAATTATTCAAATCTATTTTGAATTGAAAAAATAACCTTGTCTGCTATGTATAAAAAGTAATCAATTCTAAAAGATTCTTTGAGAAATTTTGAAATTTCATTATCAACATTCTCATCACATTATTTCTTCCAATATAGAACATGTTTCTTACGAAATTCGGGTTCAATATTCATTTCAAATGCAATTTCCTTGATAAAAATCATAGCAATTGCAAATCCTTCTTCTCTATATTTGTTAAAGAAAAAAAATCAAACATTTTTACCTTAGATAAATTTTCTCTTTTAACTTATATATAGCCTATATGAACGTATGGAGGTCGAGGATTAGGGTAGTAGAATATGTAGTCTAGAATGTTCATAACAGTAGTATTGGCACGCACACACAGTCTCGCTTTCTGTTGGCAATAGGATTATATGACTAACCGTTGTTTTCTTTCATTGTAGATCACCTTATTATCTTGTTGTTTTTGTTCTGCTTTTATATGGCTTGTTGGTATAGTTCCTTCTTGTCTATTTTTTCATTAATATGGTGCTCGTGCTTTCCTGAGTCGAAGGTCTATCGGAAACAATCTCTCTATCATTACAAGGTAGAGGTAAGGTCTACGTACATACTATCCTCCCAAACCCCACGATGTGGGATAATACTTGGTAATGTTGTTGTTGTAAGTGTAACGAAAAATGCTCCCCCCCCCCCACACAAACGTGGGGCTTAAAGCAAATGCTTTACAGGAAGGGCGGCCCCTGGCACCTTCTGTTCTTCCTTTCTTTGACATGTGGGGTTATGTTCTGTCTCAAGTTCATATTACTGTAGTCTTAAGAAGCTCCATGATCACTTGCAGGTAGAGATTAGTTTTGGAATGAGTAGATATTCACCTCATGATGACACCTCTCTTGATATGATTAAGAATGTGTTTGTGAAGCTTATAAACTGGTCAAACTAGCTTAACAGTACATTTTAATTTATCTGTGTTTGGTCAACACATAAGGTGCTTATAAGCCAAGTACTTAAAAAGTCAAAAACAACAACAACAACAACAATAACTAAGCTTCAATCCCAACCAAGTTGGCGTCGTTTATATGAATCCTCGCTTCTAAGCTCAACTCATATAATCATCATACTAAATACAAAATAAAATAGAGAAAAAAATAAATTGTACAGAACAATAATAACAATAATAATACTGATAGTAGTAGTAATATTAGAAATCCCCTAACAAGTATATAACTTATTCTCAAGTACTAGATATCGCCAAGATTGATCTTTTTCTTCCATAATTTTATCATATCTTTAGCATAATTTGCAATGATTCTAAGGATTAGTAAGTCTCTCGAGACAATTATCTTACATGTGATTTTACATCTATCCAATTCCCTTAAACGTCTTCTTTCACCATTACTCCAAACCTACAAACATGCAGTGTTATCAAAGGCACGCTTGAAGTACGCTTAAGTCCTGAAGCGAGGCTCAAAACATGTTGAGCGTTTCACCTCGCTCAGTAGGCACTTCAATATTGTCATCAAGGCCCTAAGGCATATATTTCCTTGCCAATGAGCGTAATCCTGAAGAAGCGAAAATCAACAATTGATATTTCACTTTATTAAAAAAAAATTCAATTTCTTTGTCCATATATTTGGTATTCATGCTTATAGATATTAGTCTTAGACTATACATATACATTATCATTTTTCTCCATTTGTGCCTTTCTCTATTAAAGCTTATGCCTCTTTGCACTTAAAGCCCCAATAGACCTTACAACTTTCTTACGTTTGTCACCTTTGATAATACTACGAACCGGTGCATTTATAAATCGACACAATATATGACTAAACCATCTCAAGAGGCCTTTTCTAATTTTATCCTCAATGCATCCTGCTTGCGCCTTCTGGCAACTGTGGTCATTCTTAATCTTATCTAATCTTTTTATGATTACATATTAATCAAATTATCTGCATCTCTGCAACACTGATATTGTGAATATGTTAAACTTTAGCGGCTCAACATTCGCTACCATATATCATGGTCAGTCTTATAGCTATTCTATAGAACATACCTTTCACTTTGGAAGAGGCGTTCTTTCATCATATGACACCCTAATAGCACTTTTGCATTTCAACCATTTGATTTTAATCCTACGAACATCTTCATCATCATTCCCATCTCTTGAAACAATGAATCTAGATATCCAAATTGTTTGCATTTTGGGGCAGCAAACCCTTCTAGTCCCACCTTAAATTCTCATGCTGACTAAACTTGCAATTCAGTCTTACTGTTACTTATTCTAAAACTCTTACTTAGTAAGGTACTTCTATGTAGTTCAAGCTTTTGGTTGACACTCTCACTAGTGTCATCAAATAACACAATATCATCAACAAATAGAAAACACTATAGTTCTCATCTAGTGTTGTGTTGGTTAGCTCATCCATAACTTGGGTAAAAAATAGGGGCTCCATGTCAATTCTTAGTGTGTAGATCCACTGGTACGAGAAACTTTTTTGTATCTCGTATTATGGTCTTCACATTAGTGACAACCCCTTTATACATATCCTTTATGACATGTATATATTTAGTATGAATTGTTTTCTTCTCATCACCCACCAAAGGACCTTTTGTGATACTCTACCATACATTTCCTCTAAATCAGTGAACATCATATTTTTGTCCTTCATATTATTTTTTAGTCGTCAAAATATCATTTTTAACTTTATTAGGGATTGAGGCGTAGTTGTTGTTGTCGTCGTCGTCTCAAAATATCTTTCCCGAAACGAAGTTCCCAACTTCCTTTATATTTGTCATTCCTCATATTTCTTACAAATATTATTTTACATTTTATAATTTTTTCTAAAAAATTCAAGCGTATTTTAGTCATTTTGATGGAAAAAAGTTTATCTGCACTTTTTACCACACATATCAACTGCTTATTACCTGTTTCAACAACTCTGTCCATACATGTACATTGTTTATTCATAAAATCAATTTGAGAACTTAAACTTGTAAATTATTTATAATCAGCTAGTCCAAACATGCTCTATGCCTATCGGCTATAATTGTGGTTAAAATTTTGCTATTTGCATGATGGCACGAGGCAGCCTTTGGATGTGTATACGGTTAGGAGCATTATAAGCAATAGCACCTTTCCATGATGGCACAAGGAAACCTAGAGCCCCTTTGCCAAGAGCCTTTGCATGCTTTTATGGATTCGCTCGATAGATGTCGGCCCCATTGGGAGACAGTTGGAGCTTTCAATTCTTGGTCAAGGTAGAGAATTAACCTAAAGTGTGTATTATTCATCTAGATGTAGGAACAATCTAACTGTATAAGCTATATTAGACATGGTATATGGTTAGGAGTATTACGAGAATAATGATTTCTAGAATTCATAGAATGAATTGTTTTTTACTTATAAGATAATCAACTGCATGACCAACACTATGGCATCTACGTGAGGACAAGACTCAAAACTCACTCCAACAACCAAGCACGCATAGAACGCGTATTGAGGGAAGTCATGAGGTGAGATTTATTTAAGATCAAATAAAGGGACAACAACTCATACCTCAACCAATATGAGATTGACACCTGCCTACCGGCGGGCGGATGACTAAAACGTGTACAAAAGAAGATAGGGCTCAACATTAAGTAAACCAAAAATAAAAGATGAGTCTAACTTTGCTACCATATTAAAAAATGAACCTTTGACTTAACTCAACCACAAATTTAACCAACACTATATAATCAGACATCCGCTTATGCCCAAAACTCATGCCCTTAACCATAAGCAAAAGTCCCCTAACTAGAAATAGAAAAAGATATAGATGTGTCATACACCAGAAGAACTAAGAAGCTCACCAAATGACGAGATAGGCCATAGAGGCCATTTTCTACCTCTAACACATGGATACCAAGCTCATTTCATTAAGATTTTAGGACTCTTGGCGATGTTGCTCGGACTCTCCAAAAAGTTAACGTTGAATGCATGTCAGATCCTCAAAAGCAGTGCTTTTTTGGAGGATCCAATACGGTTAACACAATATTTTAGAAAAGTTCGAGCACCATAGCTCCTATGTCTAACTGCAAAGATGTTAATGTCCTATCGAAAAAATATTTGAACTTGGCAAGAACATATTAAAAAAGCCTATCCTAATGCTGGGGAATCGGCCAAGTATATATTACTTCTATTTAGGGGTTCTACAGCACCGGGTAGGCTTGGACCAAACCATGTATTTATGTTAGGATCAAACCCTATATTTATGTTAAAATCCACTTAATATGTACAAAATAATTTATCTTGAACCCAATAAGCTGCCTTTTCTAGAACTCAGAACCCATACTTATCTCTATCGAAGCCTCATAACCTCAACCAATGTGACGCTGTTACAAATAAAATGAAGGCTCACATAGGTCGGCGTCTACCTAATCGTCACATTTAGCTATTCCAAATTAACTTTCTTTTATTGATTCACTACGTTAATACGAGGAAAAATTCACGTCTAACTTGCTAAGATCTAAGTCAAACTTGCTACCAACGTTCATAGTCGCAGATCTCACTATATGCATATCAATGAAAAGCTTGCCACGCAAAGCTAGAAGTAAGAGATCTACTTTTTTTGATTCATAAATCCGTAAACATGGAGAAAAGTTCTCGTAGGAACACAAATTCGTAGAAAACAAAATACGTATATAACCTGAAATGGCCATGGCGAAACCACAACCTCCACCACAAACATCCTTCCACGATTGAACATCAATGCCGGTCTCTGGCGACTGAACAGCAACCGGAGAAGTTAACGGCGACTTATGAGTCAATACTCCGGGAAGATATCCCCACATTAACACCTTATACCTCTTCTCCTCATCATTCTCTTCCTCAATTTTCTCCTCTTCCTTTTCTCTTTCACCATTTCCGTTCATTGCTTCGGAAAATCGAAGTACAATATTCTCTGTAAAAATTTTGGTTCCAGAAGCAACTGGAAGCTACTAGAAGATGAAGTTGTAAGATACTGAATTAATCGAGGTGGTGGAAATAAAATAATGTAAAAAATCGGGGGCGTATCATTAACAGGTTAATTCATAGTGCCACGTCGGATCTCACTGGTCCCATAAAGACACGTGTTCGATACTGGGAGCTCTACTGTTGTAAGCCACGAATTCATTAGAAGTTTCTGGAAATCTAGGGGGTTAATACCTACCCCAGATATAATTGTCCCTCGCGTGCGTGCCACGTGATGTGTCTTTTAACTTAACTGACGTGGCATAACATCATCCGTACGATGTGAGATGCTCTGCACATCAACGGACAGCGTGCTAGTAGCCAACTTAATAGTAGTAGTAGATTAGATTATCGATAGATTCAATTGATTATAGTTATTTGTTCAAAAGTTGACGATAGTTTTTGTCACACTTACAAAGTTGGGGGAACAATTCGAGGACTTTATTCGTAATTGTGTTTTGTTTTTTTTTTTTTTTTTTGATATGCGGAAGTGTATCATTTTTCCAGCTTGTAAATGAAGATGTATCATCTTATTCCCCGTATGCGAATCTAAGATTTAAATTCTATGGAGTTAATTTTAATATTTTAAATATTGAACCTATTATATTTTTAAAGTTATGAATTCATATCTATTCGTAGGAACACAAATTCGTAGAAAACAAAATACGTATATAACCTGAAATGGCCATGGCGAAACCACAACCTCCACCACAAACATCCTTCCACGATTGAACATCAATGCCGGTCTCTGGCGACTGAACAGCAACCGGAGAAGTTAACGGCGACTTATGAGTCAATACTCCTGGAAGATATCCCCACATTAACACCTTATACCTCTTCTCCTCATCATTCTCTTCCTCAATTTTCTCCTCTTCCTTTTCTCTTTCACCATTTCCGTTCATTGCTTCGGAAAATCGAAGTACAATATTCTCTGTAAAAATTTTGGTTCCAGAAGCAACTGGAAGCTACTAGAAGATGAAGTTGTAAGATACTGAATTAATCGAGGTGGTGGAAATAAAATAATGTAAAAAATCGGGGGCGTATCATTAACAGGTTAATTCATAGTGCCACGTCGGATCTCACTGGTCCCATAAAGACACGTGTTCGATACTGGGAGCTCTACTGTTGTAAGCCACGAATTCATTAGAAGTTTCTGGAAATCTAGGGGGTCAATACCTACCCCAGATATAATTGTCCCTCGCGTGCGTGCCACGTGATGTGTCTTTTAACTTAACTGACGTGGCATAACATCATCCGTACGATGTGAGATGCTCTGCACATCAACGGACAGCGTGCTAGTAGCCAACTTAATAGTAGTAGTAGATTAGATTATCGATAGATTCAATTGATTATAGTTATTTGTTCAAAAGTTGACGATAGTTTTTGTCACACTTACAAAGTTGGGGGAACAATTCGAGGACTTTATTCGTAATTGTGTTTTGTGTTATAAATATATTATATTATGGATGTTCATACTCCGTTGTAAATAAGCTTCCTGAAGAAGCTTATCCGTATATGACTCCGCCGTAAGTATGTTTATCTATTTAGTACTCTATTGGATATAAGCTTCCTGAAGAAGCTTATCCTTTCAATATCCGGTTATGGATAAATATTACTCTCGGTAGAAGATTATCCATACCGAGTATAATAAGCTTATCCTTTCAATATCAGGTTATGGATAAATATTACTCTCGGTAGAAGATTATCCATATCGAGTATAATAAGCTTATCCTTTCAATATCCGGTTATGGATAAATATTACTCTCGGTAGAAGATTATTCATATCGAGTATAATAAACTTATCCTTTCAGTATCCGGTTATGGATAAATATTACTCTCGGTAGAGATTATCCATACTGGGTATAATAAGCTTATCCTTTTAGTATCCGGTTATGGATAAACATTACCCCGAGCAGAAGATTATCCATATCGGATATAATGAACTTATCCATTCAGTACTCCATTATAGATAAACATTACTCTCATTAGAAGATTATCCATATCTGGTATTGTAGCAGCTTACACAGCAGCTTGCAGTAGCAGCTTACACAGTAGCTTACACAACAGCTTGCAGTAGCAGCTTACACAGCAGCTTCTTTTCTTCTATAAATAGAAGAGTTTTCATTTCATTATGTACATCAGTTTGAATTCGAATAATATATTAGTCTCTCTCTCTATATCTTGTCTTTACTTTACAGTCTTTATTTTATAACACGTTATCAGCACGAGACTCTGCCATATCGAGCAAATATTTTGAAAGTATCTCAGGTAAGAACTTTCTTTTATTAAATAATGTCAAATCTTTCTAAACTTGAATTTATAGCCCTGGATATATCGGGCAAAAGCTATATGTCTTGGGTGCTTGATGCTGAAATTCATCTTGATGCGATGGGTCTGGCAGACACCATCCGTGATAAAAATCATGCATCAAACCAAGACCGTGCCAAAGCAATGATATTCTTACGCCATCACCTTGATGAAGGCCTGAAAATGGAATATCTTACTGTTAAAGATCCAGTCATATTGTGGAATAATTTGAAAGATAGATATGACCACATGAAATGGTCGTTCTTCCACAGGCACGATATGATTGGACTCATCTAAGGCTACAAGATTTTAAATCTATCAGTGAGTATAATTCTGCTATGTTCAGAATTACTTCCCAATTAAAACTATGTGGTGATAATATTACTGATTATGATATGTTGGAGAAAACTTTCACTACTTTTCATGCCTCGAATATGCTCCTACAGTAGCAATATCGAGAGATGGGATTTAAAAGATATTCTGAACTTATCTCACATCTTCTTATAGCCGAACAACATAATGGGCTATTAATGAAAAATCATGAAAGTCGACCTACTGGTTCTTGTCCATTCCCTGAAGTGAATGAGACGGACTTCCACCAATCCAAACGTGGAAGAGGTTGTGGCCCCAGTCGTGGTCATGGCCGTGATCGGGGAAGAAATCCCAATCATGGTAATAATAATGCACCAAAGAACCTTCCTCGCCACCAGCAGTGGAAAAGGAAGGAACAAAAGCATGAAGCGGTGCAAGCACCAAATACAGAAAGTGCATGTTGTAGATGTGGAGGAAAAGGGAAAGGGCAGAGAGGCTGTTTCCAATCGACCCTCAGCTCAGGACAAAGAAAAGACAGAGAAAAATGCTGGAGCAAATTTTATCTCCGAAGATAATTTTGACTTCATGCATTTAGATGTAGCTGATTACTTTGCACTCCCAGAAGGAGAAACAAGTCATGTAATCGGTAGTGAATCTGTAGAAATATAAATATTTTGATTTTTGTTGTTTGTAATAAGTAGTATGGTTATGTAATTGTACATAAATAAAAGTTATGATTTGATAATGATGCTTACTATAATATATCTTATTTATGTCATTTTGAAGAATTTGGATTGTAAACACGTGATTTTTGACCCTCTCCGAGATTTTCTATATTTTTAGCGTAAAATATTTAGTTTAGTTTTAATATAGCTATTTTAGCTAAATTTGACTCTTTTACTTTATTTTTACCTCAAAATGAAAAATAACAAAAATATGGTTTTATTAATGTTTCGTAGTCATTTTAAACTTGAAAAATACAAAAATAGTACTTTATATTTTTATCTTTTTATAAAAACGAAAATAATAAAAAAATAGTTTCACAAATATTTTGTAGTTGTTTTAAACTTGAAAAATATAAAAAATAGTTTTATTTTTATTATAAGTATTATAGTTATTTTGATTACCTAGGATTAATTAAATAACACCATTTTCGGTTCCGGGCGAAGAATAATATTCGGGTTCAAACTACCCGGTTTTATAATTTTTGGACCTAGCCCGTAATAAACCGAGTCCACTACACTAAGGGGGGACAATATATAATGGATGGGGAATAAGAAAAAGACAAAAAAAACATGGGCTCATTCTTAAAAAATAAAAATAAAAAAAAATAAAAAAATAAAAAAATAAAAAGGTAAAGGACACGGTATAGTGGGGGGAGGTACTTATTGATTTTAAAAGAAAAGGGGAGATATAATACACGGGGGTTTCTTATTCTTTAAAAGAAGAAGTGGCTTCTTCTTCTTTGAAAGGAGCAGGAACGAAAAAAGGATTTTTTTTCGGCAGAAAGAAAACAAAACCAAAGAGCTCCAGCCGTCGACCAAAACGACCCTTCAACCAGCAACAACGTTCCAGCTCCTTCACGCAAGCCAACCAGTGAAACCAACGAAACAGCCCGTTGCTGACCCAGTAGCTTCAGCCATTCCGCCAGTTGACCACCCAGTTCGTCGTCAACCAATCCCAGCCACGCCAGCCATCTTTCTTCCTCGTCTCTAACCAAACAGACCGGACGAACTCATCTCAACGCCCAGCCTACACTCCAAACAACCAAAAAAAAAACAAAAAAAAACAGTAGCTCCATCGCAACCAGTCATAACACCAGCTCCAGTCTTAAGCGAAGTCGGTTTGAGGTTCGTTCGTGTTCGTCGTTGGTGAGTCGTTGTTCACGGATTTCGTTTCTGCTCCGTCCATGGTTCGTCATGTC
Organism: Nicotiana noctiflora; assembly: GCA_032618575.1. Taxonomy (NCBI): domain Eukaryota; kingdom Viridiplantae; phylum Streptophyta; class Magnoliopsida; order Solanales; family Solanaceae; genus Nicotiana; species Nicotiana noctiflora. Next base: position 25,723 of record JASVEL010000086.1, read on the forward strand.
TGGGCTTAACGATGTTAATTAAATGTTGTTTGAACAAAAATGGGATTAGCAAGAGTACCGGTTTGGTGAATAGTAAGTTTTCTGTTCAATTTTTGTATAGTTACATCTTGTCTGTTTATTGTTAGATTGTAGTTGCAACATTCTGCTATTACTCTGTGTGTATGAAGCATGTAGAGAGATGATTAATTATATTGTCATTGTGCAACTGAAGGTGTAGTGTGATATGTTAGTTTTATTTGCTTCATGTTTGCATCATGGATATCAATAAATGGACGTTCATGAAATTAGTTGTAGTTACTAATACTAATGATTCGTCGGCCAATGACGTGAATAGGCCAATCGTTAATCTGAATTTTTCAGATTTGATTAAGTTATGACCTATAATTGATTTGGTATTATTGTAGAGGAAACTATTTTAGGAAAATAAATTTGAACATCTATAGTTAGCTTTAACTCAGTACAAATCTTTAAGAATTATTTGAGGCGTGCTACGCCAAATAAAAATTTTAAAGGTGTGGCCCTTATGTAATTATTGCTTTTAAAGTTTTTTTTAGAATTCAAAGCGAGCCGTTTAGCTAATTTCACGGTCCGTCGCAAAGTAATAATACGTTAGTCACTTTAGGTGTGTGTTTAATCTTTCTAACTTTCTTAAAAAACGGGTGTGCATTTCATGCAACTCGAATCCAAATTCAACAACGTTGAATAAGAATGTGTCGAGGATCCGGGTGCATTTCATGTGACGTGATTCGAAATATATTTTTAGGCAACATTCTTTTTCGCAAATCATAACAATAATAAAGCGGTAATGGGATATTAATTTGCATTAAGTATATAACTGTAAAAAATCAGATAAATAAGCCGAATATGACAGTTGAGCGACCGTGCTAGAACCACGGAATTCGGGAATGCCTAACACCTTCTCCCGGGTTAACAAAATTCCTTATCCGGATTTCTGGTTCGCGGACCATTAAATAGAGTCAAACCTTTCTTCAATCCGGGTTTCAAACCGGTGACTTGGGACACCATAAATCTCCCAAGTGGCGACTCCGAATCTCTCAATAAATGAACCTCGTTTTGGTTGTCCTTTAATTGGAAAAAATCTCTTTTATATCTTGCGCCCACGCGCGTGTCAGCGTAAAAAAGAGGTGTGACAGCTCTGGCGACTCCACTGGGGAAGATAAACCCACAACCACTGGTTCAGGGTTTAAGAATTCGAGCTTGGAATAATTGTTGTATTTGGCTTATTTATTATCTGATTTTATTATATGTTTGTATTAATGTGCAAAATAATATTTTTATCGCTTTGATATTTTTTTTGAACTATACATATAAATTGTGCCGAAACCAATCTCCTCTCTGAGTCTTCTAAATCATGAAGAAGGGTGCACTTCGTGTGACTTCTTTTCTGTATAGTGTCTAATTTCCACCTTAGAACGAGGTTTGGATAAGTTGCAAAACCGGTGAAGCTTCTGTATTCCCGGGTTGCTGCCTCCTCCTCGGCTCGAGTTGTCCGTTCGGGTAAGCCAGGTCTAGAACAATAAACCCGGGTTTTTAAACCTAGAATAACAAAGCTTCATGCCGGATCCCTAGTAGGAACGTTTATTTGCATCATGTTGCATTTGACTTAGGGGACTCAACACGGGGGTTGGGTCCGTCTAGGACAGGTGACCTGAAATGAAAAGACCATCCTGCTGCATCCTGTTTGTTTTATGCATATATTTGCTTCAGACTTGCAGGCTAACCGTTTTTTTTATATTGAGGAAAATGAAAAAAAATAGTCTCAAAATAGTTTGTTTTTTTTACTTACTTAAAAAGAAAAAAAACGTTTGTTGTAAAATAAAAAATGTTTGATCAAAATAAAAAAATAGTTTCAAAATAGTTTGTTTTTTTTTACTTAAAAAGGAAAAAAACGTTTGTTGTAAAATAAAAAATATGTGATTTCAAAATAGTTTGTTTTTTTTACTAAAAAAAAAGATAAAAAAAAATTTTGTTTTAAGCTTAAAAAAAAATGTGCGAAAAAATAATAAATAGTTTGTTTCCTTTAAAGATGTAGTTTGTTTGACCGAACTACGCAGGTTTGATTCTCGCCATTAGGTGGGATACGTAGGCAACCCTCATCGGGTCCAACCACACCTTTCAAAAATAAAAAAAATGTGTGTTTAATTTTGTCAATAAAATCAAAGTGATGCCATTTTGAAAAATAGCCGAATGTTCCGAAAGGACGCCGGAAGGCTGTTTTTGCAAAAATAGCCACTTTGAATCATTGTAAATAATTTTTGGGCACAACCTGGAAATATTTCCTCGCGGAAATGTTGGGATACGTAGGCAACCCTCATCGGGTCCAACCACCCCTTCAAAAAATTAAAAAAAAAATGTCGAAGTTTTAGTTTTCAATAAAATCAAAGTGATGCCATTTTGAAAAATAGCCGAATGTTCCGAAAGGACGCCGGAAGGCTGTTTTTGCAAAAATAGCCACTTTGAATCATTTTTAATAATTTGCGGGCACAACCTCGAAATATTCCTTGTGGAAATGTTGCAAGGCCATAGCCGCAAAATCAAGTTCGGGTTCACACCCCGTTTGCAAAAATAACAAAAAAAAATGTCAAATTTTTGATTTTGTTATAAATAAGTCGGGTGATGCTATTCTTGCTTAAAATAAGCCGAACGTCCCTCAAAAGACGTCGGAAGGCTGTTTTTGCAAGAATAGCCACTTTGGATTTTTTTTAAATAATTTTGGATACAACCTTGAAATATTTCCTCGCGGAAATGTCGAAAGACTGTATCCGCAAAAATCAAGTTTTGAGTCATCACTCAACTTTACAAAAATAACCACTTTATCAAATAAGCCATTACGTGGCCGAAATTTTGCTGAAATAGCCACATTTTTGCATTTTTACTTCCTCAATCTTGTGTTGGCCTGTGTCGGTGCTGAACGATGCCCCATAGGCCCCAGGATAAAAATTTTGAATTTGCATCTTCTTAAATAAAATTTTGCAAAAAGAGCCACTTTGCCTAAATAAGCCATTACATGGCCAATTTATGAAAAATAGTCTTGTGTTGGTTTATGGTGATGCTGAACGATGCCCCATGAGCCACAAGATAAAAAAAAAAATTTCAAGTTTATCTTTCTTAAATCAATTTTGCAAAAATAGTCATTTTGTCAAATAAGCCATTATGTGGCCAATTTTGTAGAAATAGTCATAATTGACACCAAAAAAAAAAAATATATTCTTTTTCTTGTAGAAATCTCCTACACAAGTTTGTATTTGGAGTCGGCTTCTATAATTTTCCTTCAAAGAAAAAAAAATCAAAAAAAAAAAATCAAATAAACATCCCTTTATTCCTTGCATTAATTTGCAAGAACTACGCTCGGTCTGATTCATGCGGGTCATGATACGTAGGCAATCTCCATAAGATTCGACCACAACTGTATATGTATATATATGAAAAAAAATATATGAAAAAAAAATTGAAAAAAAAAGAAAGAAAATGAAAAAAAATGAAAAGAAAAAAAGAAAAAAGAAGTAAGCAAAAAATATTGATGAGGACTTACTGATTCCATTTCTACCATATTTTATTTTGAATTGTTGAGAATTGAGGTGGTTGGTTTGTGGTGAACCGGAAACAGAAGATCCAGGAAAACCTGATTATGATCCAAGATAGTGACACCAAGAATATCGCATAGAGTCCTTTACCTGCACGCCGGGATGGACGCTTTGTGGGGATGTATTGACTAAAGCTGAAAATGTCGAAGCAAATAAGTGGCCTTGGTAATATTGATGCGAAGCTTAGTGGCCAAAATATCGTGCTTGGTAATCGGGAAGACTCTCCATTCCTTGGTCAACAAGAATGGAGTTTTTGGTGGCTTATTTTGTTGTCATTTCTGTCGTCCAGATTATTTTAGGGTTGTAATTAGGATATTGTCATGGAACTCAAACCTTTTTTGTCGTTCTATTTTGTCCAGTTTTCTATTGGTCGTAATACCTCATTTAGTATTGTGTAGGTCTGTTCCAAGGGTGTACCCCAGTTTATTGTGTTTGTTTTGTCGTATTAATTCATTTCTAGTTCGTCTGATGCAACTCTCTTGTTTGCCATTATTTCGAGTCATTTTTCTTTGATTTAAGTCCTTCTTCTTTATAGTCATTTTTATGTCAACACTAGTGACATGACATGCACGCATAATTGTGGCCTAATCTTAAAAGTTAATCATGAAGGAATTGGAAGATAATCATGGCATTTTTAAAAGAAATAATGATTTGAGATTATTTGGAACCCGAGTCACGTGAAATTTGGGGCGGGTAAAATACAAAGAAAGCCTTAAGGGCAAAATGGCCATGCTGACATGGGGTTCGCTCGTGATACTGAAATGGAAGTGTCGTCCAGCAATACTTTAAAATGATGGATGAAAAAGGCGAATGGACGATATGGTTATCAATCGGGGCACAAACAGAAGATGTCGTGAATATGTTGTTTGAACTTGGCATGTTTTGAAAATTGGAATGACGAAGGCATTTTGTTCTGCTATCCAAACACTTTATCCATCGTCAACCCTTTGAGCTTTATTTTAAAATCTTTCATACCCCTCCTTCGGAGTTAGTTGCAAAGACTAGGAACACAGGTTTAAAAAAAAAAAAAAAAAAAAAAAAAAAAGGGAAGAAAAGAAAACAACAAAAGGAGATAAAGAAAAGAAAAGAAAAAGAAAAATGTGTGAAAAAAGAAATTTGAAAAAGAGGAATTGGGAACTACGTTTGACCTGATTCCTTAAAGAGGATACGTAGGCGCTTCACAGCTCGGTCATAGTGTGCGACGACCCGGCCCGTCGTCACGAGAATTACCACCCCGTTATGTTGAAAATACATGTTTTATGATTTTATATCAATATTAAAGTCCATCGGGTGAGTTAGGAGTGAATTGGATTGAAAATGAGGCATATAGCCTTTGTGAAGGAAACTTGAATAAGGAAAGTCAATCCGGAGTTGACTATTTGGTTAGAGGGCTCGGAATCGGATTTTGATGATTCGGTTAGTTCCGGGAGGTGAATTGTGACTTAGGGGAGCGATCGGAATTGAATTTGGAGACCCGGTGTAGAAATAGGCTTGAATTGGCTAAGGTTGAATTTTGGCGAAATCCGAACGGTAGGTGAGATTTTGATCCGGGAGTCGGAATGGAATTTCGACAGTTGCAGTAGCTCCGTTAGGTGATTTTGGATGTGCCTGCAAAATTTCGGGTCATTCGGACGTCGTTTGGTCGGGTTTTTGATTGAATGTGTAATTTGGAATGTTTTAAGGAATTTAGGCTTGAATTCGATGCGAATTATGGGTTTTGATGTTGTTAGACGCGTTTTGAGGATTGGAACAAGTTCGAATAAGGTATTAAGATGTGTTGGTGTGTTTGGATGAGGTCCCGGGGGCCTCGGGGTGTTTTCGGATGGTTAAACGGAAGAAAATCATGGAAATTGCAGGTTGAAGAGTTCTGGTTCTGTCATTTTCGCTCCTGCGGAATTATGGTCGCAGGAGCGAATCCGCAGAAGCGGATATTGGAGCGCAGAAGCGCTTGTGATCGCGGAAGCGGAGCTGAGCCCGCAGGTGCGGCACCGCTGAAGCGGAAGGCGAGCCGCAGAAGCGGCCAAGGGCTATGGGGTGAAGTATCGCAGAAGCGGAAGGGTAGCCGCTTAGGCGAGACCGCAGAAGCGGTCAGGTGGTGCGCGCAGGCGGACGTTTCCGCGAAGCGGAAGCTTCGTCGCGAGGCGGGTCCGCTCAGCGGCCCATTGTTCGCAGAGCGGAAATGGCCGGCTAGGCTCGGAACCGCCGAAGCGACCCTCTGGTCGCGGATACGGGAGCGTAGAAGCGGAAAATGTTCCGCGGAAGCGAAAATCGCTGTAAGTAATCAGAAGTTAGAAAAATTTCAGAACATTTAACACATTTTGGGTCTCGGCTTTAGAGGCTATTTGGGCGATTTTGAAGAGAAATTCAAGGGAAATCATCGGGTAATCATCTATGGACTTAAACTATGATTAGTATTGGTAATATTATGCAATTATATCATGAAAATGGAGGAATTTGGGATAATTTATGGAGGATTTAGCCCTAGTCTTGAACTTTAGAAAATCAAGGTTTTGAATGGGCAAATGGAGTCCGAATTTGGTAAAATTGATATGCTTAGACTCGTATTGAGATGAGGGTTCCGAATATGTGACTTTCGTGATTTTTCGATAAGCGTACCGAAAGTCGGGTTTTGACAACTTTGGGAATTTTGATGTAAATTGAGTTGTATTGATTGGGTGTCGTCCCATTGGCCTAAATTGTTGTATTTTTACTGTATTTGATCAGATTCTACGCGTGCGGAGCTTGATTCTCGTGGCAAGGGCATTGCGGAGTAGTCGTCGCGCCGTATTGAGGTGAGTAATAGATGTGGGTGATGACCAGCGGGTTCGAAACCCCGGTATACCACTTTGTGACGTTGTATAGCGGCGAGACACGCACACTCTTGAGAGTGCGGGGTCGATCATGAACTGGAGACTACATATTAGTCCAACCTGTTGATATCTGTATTATTGGCTATTCTAGAGCCGTCGAACCTCCTTCTCGGATGGTTGCATATATATATATATTGTGAGAATGGCCACTCTTGAGCCGAGGAACCCCTTCTCGGGCGGTTGATTATACATGTGGGCCGTGAGCCGGTTATTGGATCCCGCGAGGATCGTTATCATTGTCTTATCATATAGACATGCTAGTTTACTACTAGTCCGCAGCCATTTTTGTTATTATGCAAATTCCAATCTCTGGAACTTGATATTACTGTTTTCCAATCGAAAAATGATAAAAGAGTTTTCAAAAACTACTTTTGAGCTGCGAGGTTAGTATCTGCATATTAGCTGACTAGTAGTGGATCGGGCCGCACGCCGCAGCAAGATATATGTTGGATCGGACTGCACGCCGCAGTATATTAATATTGTGCTTGGGTCGTAGGAGCCCCTCCGGAGTCTGAACCCCACAGTGAGCACGGGTACCCAAAAATTGGAGTCGGCTACACGCCGTAGCGGTCATATCATGCATTGCATTGCATTTAGCTACATCTGCTAGTTGTTATGCTATTTATTGGTATTTGTTGGTACAGGTACGGTGAAGATTGATTCTATGACAGGGTAGCTGATTATAGCTTTACATAGTGCTTTATTGCGGATTTCTTATCTGCGCTGTCTTACCCTTGTTTATTACCACCGAGTCTGGCAGTACTCATTTTACTCCCTGCACCTTGTGTGCAGATCTAGGTACCTCTCAGCAGTGATCCAGTAGCTGTACGAGGCGACGTTGTGGATATTCGAGGTAGCTGCAGAGTCCGCAGGACCCGACATCCCTTCCTACTGTCTTTGGATTTTGTATTGACATTTCTTTCCGCTCTTGGTATTTTGTAAACCCTTATACACTCATGTTCAGTAGAGGCTCATGACTCTTGACCCTTGGTCTATGGGAGTTAATGTATTATGGGACTTGGTTCCCCGTTTTTGTTATATATTTCGCTGTTATTTCGTGAATTAATATGCCTAAATGGGCTAAAGTGAGCTTCTAGCTCCGTGGTTGATATTGATTGGTCGGGCTGGCTTAGCAATGTGCTGGGCGCCATCACGACCGGATTTGGGGTCGTGACAAGTTGGTATCAGAGCCTAGGTTTACTAGGCCTCGTGAGTCTTGAGCCGGTTAGTAGAGTCTTGTGGATCGGTACGGGGACGCCTGTACTTATCCTCGGGAGGCTGCGAACCTTTAGGAAACACTTCACATTTCTTGGAATTCTTATCGTGCGTATTTGATTCAGCTTGAGATATAATTTTGAAATTCCTTCCGTACGTCCGTGTACGCATCGAGCGCTCAGTAATGTAATTGCCTTATGGCTTATGATTTCCTCGAACGAGGGGCGAGATATAATCTCGGTGAGTTCATGTTGGGCCAGTCGGGATGACTTGAGGCTGGACCTTGTTTATGACTTGAGCATTGAGGTGCTGATTTTGTGAGTGGTGGCAATAGAAAATGTATTGACGGTTGGAAACCCCGTATTTGCACTATAAAGTGATGTGCTGAGATGGAATACGCGTCATGTGACGAGCGTGGTGGTATTGTGACTGGGGATTTGGACTTGATCCTTCCCAATTGATAAATTACTGTGTAAAGTGACTAAGACTGGGCTTATATCTATGTACTTGGGCTAGTAGCCATGTTTGAGGCCTTGTGCCGATCTGTAGAGTATTATGGAAGGTTTACTAATGGATGAGTTGTTAATTGTTCGACTCTTATCTAAACTGTTGTGTAGCCCCGAGCTATGGGCGTGGTGAATATTTATCATATCTCGTATTGGAAGGTAAAATGCCTTATTTGTAGTGGAACAAGTTTAAACTCAGGAAGACTAAAATGATTATGCTATGTATATCCTGGTAGAAGGTATTGTGCTGAAATGCTAAATTGAGGCGAGGTAGGTGGGTTGATTCTCATGTGTAATTGAAAGGTATTGATATGTGTTATGATTTGAGCAGATACATCGCAGGTTCAAGTATAAATTGTGATGATATAATTCGTGTAGTATTGAGATTTAATATTGTTGAAATACATTGTGAGATCTTGTTGAGTTGTGGAAGTATATCTAGGATGGTTTGGTGATTCTCTGGCAGGTGGATAGGCCAATTTACAAAGGAAACTATGCCAAAATTTTTGGAAAATTCGGGACTTAGAAAAGATTTTGTCACCTAAAGAGGGGGCGTAACTGTTGTGTGTGAATGAATGCAAGAATTGCAAAAGAGTTAATATTTCTGATGATTCGAATCTCCGCCGAAGCTTGTAAATGACTTGAGTTTAATATCATACTAACATTTCGGCATCACTTGAGTAATACCGATATGAGTGGTTGAAAGTGCTTTGATGAATGGCTTCGAGCTAAGTTGGGGAGGTTGCTATTGATTAACTGATTGCACTATTGTGTGCTATGTTGATTCTGTCTCTAAGTATGTTGGGAAAATTCTGATAAAGGTTATGGTGCTTCGTAGATGTGAAGAAATACTAGGGTATTTTGAACTGAGGTTGGTAAGGAATGCTTGGTGTATAGAAAAGAGTGATAGCTAATAGTATCCGTATGTAATCATGATCTGCAGTGTCAGAGTTCTAATAAGGCACGAGTGGTTCTGTTCAATAAGACAGTTGAATTACAACTGAATAAGGATGACTGACGCCCGAGAATTGTTTACGGTGTTCAAGATTTTACTTGTAACAGCCAGTGTCTCAAAATTGTACATGTGGCTAAAGATGGTGGTTTCGTTAGAAGAGATCGGTACTTGTGTTATATTATGTGAATGAAGGGATTCTATGTAATCCGTATTGGAAGGTAATGATAACGAATTCAAATCGCAAGAGGTTCTTCAAAATAAAGTATTGTAGGATGTGATCCTTACCGTGTGGTCTTATGTACGAGTCTCGTGTGGAATGAGTTGATGTGTTATGGTGCTACAATAATGGCTGGAATGAGTTCATGTGTTATGGTGCTACAGTAGTGGCTAATATTAAATCAAAGATGAATCAGAAAGGAAACTGGGTAAATGGAATGACTTGTTAATAAACCGAAGCGGTATGATAAAGAATACGACTAATTCCTCGTATGTGGTTGAAGTAAGGAGTCTTGCAGCTATGGTGCAACCAAGCTCTTGAGTGTTGGTAGTTGCGTAGCTCGATGTGGGTAGAAGGACTCAGTCCTGGCAGCTAAACTTATGTAATGGATTGGGAGAAAGAGTTTGTGATGGGTCCTACCGTGGTTTAAAAGTGAGTATATTCTTGTTGGTATGCAAAGCTTGGAATGTGTAATGAGTTTTCTCTATATGGGATCATGAAAGGCCTTGACTAGTTGAGTGCGCCGATGTTTGCGGCGTAGGAAGGGGATATGAATTCCCATGTTATCTTAGTGTGGTATGGTATATGCGATGTGTTATGGAAAGTTGATAATGGCATATTCAAGGCTTTGAGATTTGTTCATAATATATGGGAAGTCATTAAAAATTATTGAGCAGCGCGGGCAGCTGCAGGTGATTTAAGAATCGATCTTTCTGGTGATTAAAGAAAATGGTACTGCTATTCTAGTGATTTGGCAGGGTATATGGTCCAAAAGGACAAGGTAATGTAAACCGATAATATCTAGTGGTATGGTGGTATTCTCTTGTGGGATCGACTGTAATAATTGAGTCGTTGATGGCATAATGAAATTCCTGAATGGCTTTCGTGGTATGAATGGACGCTTGATGTGCGTTATGTATTCGTACAGTGGAGTACGGAATCAGGCATAGTGATTCATGTGTTATATATGTGTTGGAGACTTGAAGTTCTCGTTAGATCCGCCTATGGGGTGGTTGTATATCGTGTGTATCAGCACTGTTTAGTGATTATTGGAAATTGGAAGCCCTAGTGGCTATCTCGTTACTTGATGTGATGAATTTGGATTGTGATACTTGATTGCTGACTTGTTGTCATGGGTTAGGTTGTCTAGGCTAATGTGATATGGACCATGATGGTATGGCACAAATTGTGTAGCAGAGTGCATCAGAGTATGCTCCAGCGGGGTAGTTGTACCTCAGGACCAGCAGACGGCTGGTGGGTATTGCTTGTTCGGTTGGGCCTTCGTGGCGGATATCAGTGCAGAGGTTTCTATCGTTGATTTGGTTCTGGTATTGAGTAACTTTGTCGGATGCGGTTCTTGTGGCCAAACTTGAGGCTATATATGTTTATTATGATGAGCAACTTGACTCGACGCGTATTTATTTGACGAGGGTTACTTGGATCGGGTGGCACGCCGCCACGGTACGGTATCTAGATCGGGTGGCACGCCGCCACGGGTATATCATTGGAGCGGGTTGCACGCCGCAACAGTGTAATGTGAAAATAGAGTTAGTTATATATTACCTGGTATACAATACTTCCTAGCTTCTGAGGAAAAGTCCGTATTGAGTATCGCTCGGCGAATGGCACATCGGTTGTGTCCTTTCAGGATTTGATAGCATATGTTAATTGTTTCACCGTGGGTGAGGTTGATTGCTTGGTTCCAAGACCTAGATCTGTGCGTGGCTAACCGTTTTGAGCTTCGTAGCTTGACGTGCTTGGATAGAATCACAAATCGTGGCAAGGCCACGTGATGTTATGACCTCTCGAGAAGGATTCAGGTACTCTATTTCTATGATGCGAGACGCGATCTCAGTTCTATGTTATGATGGCACAGAGGAATTGAATTCCAGCTCTTTTGCCGGAGACAATTATCATGATTTGAGCTGTCATGATTCGAGTGTGTGCAGACGTTTCTGTTGGAGCCTATGTTGTGCTCGTCACGGCTTAGGCCGGTGGTTGAGATGTCATGTCACCGGTGTGGTGTGTTATGATTGAAATGACCGTTGGAGTCATTAATGAATACGAGCATATTGGATCTTAGCTTGTTAGAAAGGTAAAAATCGAGGTTTGGCTCCGAAACATTTTGTGGTACCAGTTTTAAAAGGGAAATAGATTCACGAATGGTTAACCTGAGAGATGGGTTCGGTATATCGCGTGCTTCAGTTGCCGTGGGCAGGATATGGAGGTGTTGGAATAAGACTCTATCTAATAAAAGAGGTTTTCAGCTAGTATTTGGTTATTGTGGCCAGTTGTTGTGATTAGAGACTATCGTTTCGAGTGATTGGGTTGTCGATACATCATATGATCTCACCCGGAGTAGTGAATATGGGTTATTGCAGTGGATTCGAGTGTATCCTCAGTATAGGCATGGGATTTGCAATTAGCATATGATTTCAGAAAGTACAATGTGATTTATGGTTAAGATGGTCTGTGAAATTTTGACTATATGGTGTTTTCGGACTTATGTGACATAGGGTGACGTATGATCGCCCGAATATATGCTTGGTAAGGTCATTCAGCTATTGGGTTGCTTCTAGTACAACTCCTGAGTACGCTCGAGGACGAGCGATTGTTTAAGTTGGGGAGAATGCGACGACCCGGCCCGTCGTCACGAGAATTACCACCCCGTTATGTTGAAAATACATGTTTTATGATTTTATATCAATATTAAAGTCCATCGGGTGAGTTAGGAGTGAATTGGATTGAAAATGAGGCATATAGCCTTTGTGAAGGAAACTTGAATAAGGAAAGTCAATCCGGAGTTGACTATTTGGTTAGAGGGCTCGGAATCGGATTTTGATGATTCGGTTAGTTCCGGGAGGTGAATTGTGACTTAGGGGAGCGATCGGAATTGAATTTGGAGGCCCGGTGTAGAAATAGGCTTGAATTGGCTAAGGTTGAATTTTGGCGAAATCCGAACGGTAGGTGAGATTTTGATCCGGGAGTCGGAATGGAATTCCGACAGTTGCAGTAGCTCCGTTAGGTGATTTTGGATGTGCCTGCAAAAATTTCAGGTCATTCGGACGTCGTTTGGTCGGGTTTTTGATTGAATGTGTAATTTGGAATGTTTTAAGGAATTTAGGCTTGAATTCGATGCGAATTATGGGTTTTGATGTTGTTAGACGCGTTTTGAGGATTGGAACAAGTTCGAATAAGGTATTAAGATGTGTTGGTGTGTTTGGATGAGGTCCCGGGGGCCTCGGGGTGTTTTCGGATGGTTAAACGGAAGAAAATCATGGAAATTGCAGGTTGAAGAGTTCTGGTTCTGTCATTTTCGCTCCTGCGGAATTGTGGTCGCAGGAGCGAGTCCACAGAAGCGGATATTGGAGCGCAGAAGCGCTTGTGATCGCGGAAGCGGAGCCGAGCCCGCAGGTGCGGCACCGCTGAAGCGGACGGTGAGCCGCAGAAGCGGCCAAGGGCTATGGGGCGAAGGATCGCAGAAGCGGAATGGTAGCCGCTTAGGCGAGTCCGCAGAGCCGGACGCCTAGTCGCAGAAGCGGGAAAACCCGCAGGAGCGAGAATATCTTCGCAGAAGCGGACGCGCAGAGGCGGTCCGTATATCGCAGAAGCGGAATTGGCCGGCTAGGCCTGGAAACGCTGAAGCGACCCTTTGGTCGCGGATACGGGAGCGTAGAAGCGGAAAATGTTCCGCAGAAGCGAAAATCGCTGTAAGTAAGTGTATCAGAAGTTAGAAAAATTTCAAAACATTTAACACATTTTGGGTCTCGGCTTTAGAGGCGATTTGGGCGATTTTGAAGAGAAATTCAAGGGAAATCATCAGGTAATCATCTATGGACTTAAACTATGATTAGTATTGGTAATATTATGCAATTATATCATGAAAATGGAGGAATTTGGGATAATTTATGGAGGATTTAGCCCTAGTCTTGAACTTTAGAAAATCAAGGTTTTGAATGGGCAAATGGAGTCCGAATTTGGTAAAATTGATATGCTTAGACTCGTATTGAGATGAGGGTTCGAATATGTGACTTTCGTGATTTTTCGACAAGCGTACCGAAAGTCGGGTTTTGACAACTTTGGGAATTTTGATGTAAATTGAGTTGTATTGATTGGGTGTTGTCCCATTGGCCTAATTTGTTGTATTTCTACTGTATTTGATCAGATTCTACGCGTGCGGAGCTTGATTCTCGTGGCAAGGGCATTGCGGAGTAGTCGTCGCGCCGTATTGAGGTGAGTAATAGATGTGGGTGATGACCAGCGGGTTCGAAACCCCGGTATACCACTTTGTGACGCTGTATAGCGGCGAGACACGCACACTCTCGAGAGTGCGGGGTCGATCATGAATTGGAGACTATATATTAGTCCAACCTGTTGATACTGTATTATTGGCTATTCTAGAGCCGTCGAACCTCCTTCTCGGATGGTTGCATATATATATATTGTGATAATGGCCACTCTTGAGCCGAGGAACCCCCTTCTTGGGCGTTTGAGTATACATGTGGGCCGTGAGCCGGTTATTGGATCCCGCGAGGATCGTTATCATTGTCTTATCATATAGACATGCTAGTTTACTACTAGTCCGCAACTATTTTTGTTATTATGCTAATTCCAATCTCTGGAACTTGATATTACTGTTTTCCAACCGAAAAATGATAAAAGAGTTTTCAAAAACTACTTTTGAGCCTGCGAGGCCGTATCTGCATATTAGCCGACTAGTAGTGGATCGGGCTGCACGCCGCAGCAAGATATATGTTGGATCGGACTGCACGCCGCAGTGATATCTCTATGAGATGTGCTTGGGCTGTAGGAGCCCCTCCGGAGTCTGAACCCCCACAGTGAGCACGGGTACCCAAAATTGGAGTCGGGCTACGCGCCGTAGCGGTCATATCATGCATTGCATTGCATTTAGCTACATCTGCTAGCTGTTATGCTATTTATTGGTATTTGTTGGTACAGGTACAGTGAAGATTGATTCTATGACAGAGTAGCTGATTATAGCTTTACATAGTGCTTTATTGCGGATTTCTTATCTGCGCTGTCTTACCCTTGTTTATTACCACCGAGTCTGGCAGTACTCATTTTACTCCCTGCACCTTGTGTGCAGATCCAGGTACCTCTCAGCAGTGATCCAGTAGCTGTGCGAGGCGACGTTGTGGATATTCGAGGTAGCTGCAGAGTCCGCAGGACCCGACATCCCTTCCTACTGTCTTTGGATTTTGTATTGACATTTCTTTCCGCTCTTGGTATTTTGTAAACCCTTATACACTCATGTTCAGTAGAGGCTCATGACTCTTGACCCTTGGTCTATGGGAGTTAATGTATTATGGGACTTGGTTCCCCGTTTTTGTTATATATTTCGCTGTTATTTCGTGAATTAATATGCCTAAATGGGCTAAAGTGAGGGGAACTACGTTTGACCTGATTCCTTAAAGAGGATACGTAGGCGCTTCACAGCTCGGTCATAGTGTAAATAAAGAAATAAAAATCCCCAAGTATAAAACTCGGGCAAAGAAAAATTGTGTTTATTGTAAATAAATTTAGGTCCGAAGGTTGTAAATTTTGAACCCAAAATTGATTTTGTTTTGAGCCTTCAATACCCTTTCTTTCTAGCCCTATCCAAATCCCACATTACGGTCCAAAGAAAGACCTTCCGATCAGTCTTCAAAAGATGCCGCGTCAGGCGAGGGATAGAGTCCTATCATAATATAACACGCCGATTCTCAGCAGAAAAGACGCTGATTCTCAGCAGAAAGGAAATACGAGAGAGTCTTGGCAGTGACACCCCAATCCCCAGCTAAAAGTGATACAAATGAGAGAGTCTTACCGGTGAAAACCTTCACAGGCACCATAAGACGACGAAAGCTGAGAGAAAATCAAAATGAGAGAGGCTTGAAAGTGAAAACCCTTCGGGCACTACGAGTCGAATAAAGGTGATAATCGGATGGAAATCACGAGACAGAAATCGTGAAAGGCAATTAACGACGAAGGATAGGCCATATGTGCATGTCATGACCAGTAGAGTTGGTATTCGCGTTTGATAAGTTTTTATAGATATTTCTTGCTAGAGAGTCATTTTCTTTTTTCCTTTGTCTTCTATTTTGTTTCTTTTTATCTTTCTCATTTTTATCAAAAATTCCCCATCAAAGTCTGTCTAGTCAGAACAAGTGAGAAAAGACTTCAAAACTTGCCACCAACTTTCCAATTATTATGCAAAGCAAGGAAATGCCATTGACGGCAGAGAAGTAGGGTGCGAAGAAAATTATTAAACTGGGGCAGAAAATTTTCTTTTCAGTTTGAAAATTTTCTAGAAGTCAATACCCACTTGGGGGAAGGAAGAAGGCCTTAAGGGAAGCAATATTTAAACCAATGTCATCTCCAACAGTCTTCAGAAGAGTGAAACACCAATTTTGAGGAAATGAAAATCCACCAGCAGTGTTATCTTCAACAAGTTCCGAGGTGGTCGGACAACACAGAGTGGTAAAGGAAGAAAGGAAATCTCATCTTCAACAAAATAACCCCCAGCAAGTTGAGAAACACAGAACGGGGAAGGGATAAATGGAAAAACCCATCCCCAGCAGGAATATCATCTCTAACAAATGAAATCATTCCCCAACAAGTTTTGGGAATCCCAAGCGAGGAAAATGGGAAAAGGAAAACCACCCCACAGGAGCGGCACAACCGCTCACAATGTTTTGAACTAACAATTTTTCTATGATTTGAAACAGGGAAGGAAAGTGCTATTGATAGCAGAAAGTCATGCCACAAGGAAGAACACCAATACTGGGGCAGAAAATTTTCTGCCGTTGTTGAAACTTTTCTCGGAGAAACGAGGAAAGCAATTCAAGATGACGTGTCAGGTTTGTCCACCTTCAAATAGGATGTTGGCAGGTTTGTCCACCTTCGAACAGGACATCTCAGGTTTGTTCACTTTCATACATAGGATATAATGGGAGTATTCGCCCTCGAATAGGATATAATGGGAGTATTCGCCCTCGAATAGGATACAATGGGAGTATTCGCCCTCGAATAGGATACAATGGGAGTATTCGCCCTCGAATAGGATACAATGGGAGTATTCGCCCTCGAATAGGATACAATGGGAGTATTCGCCCTCGAATAGGATACAATGGGAGTATTCGCCCTCGAATAGGATACAATGGGAGTATTCGCCCTCGAATAGGATACAATGGGAGTATTCGCCCTCGAATAGGATACAATGGGAGTATTCGCCTCGAATAGGATACGATGGGAGTATTCGCCCTCGAATAGGATACGATGGGAGTATTCGCCCTCGAATAGAATACGATGGGAGTATTCGCCCTCGAATAGGATACGATGGGAGTATTCGCCCTCGAATAGAATACGATGGGAGTATTCGCCCTCGAATAGGATACGATGGGAGTATTCGCCCTCGAATAGAATACGATGGGAGTATTCGCCCTCGAATAGGATACGATGGGAGTATTCGCCCTCGAATAGGATACAATGGGAGTATTCGCCCTCGAATAGAATACGATGGGACTATCCGCCCTCGAATAGGATATTTTACGTTTGTTTTATTTTACATTGTCCTTTGCATATTTCATAAATTATTGCCAGAATGCATTTTTAATTCAAAAGTTGCTACTAAAAGCGGGCGCCTACCTGTATAACAAAAGGCAAGTCTTCAGTCTTTACATTGCAAGTCTTGAAACCAGTAACCCACCATAAAGCAGAAAGTTACAACAAGAGTTCCCAGCGCAAATTCAAGCGCATGAGTCAAAGGAAAATAGGGAATGAAGGAAAATTTTCCCAGCGGCATCATCACTAGCAGGAAAATAGGCAGTTCCGAAGATATCTCCAGCAGCCAAAGGAAAAGTATCACGGCTCAAGGGGAAGGCAATTCCAAGACAAGATAATTTCAGAAGAGAAGGTGGCCCAAGAGGCAATGCAGGAAGAAGAAAACGGTACAAAAGGCAAAAGAAGGTGATCATGGATATGATGAAATTAGTGAGTTGTAGTCGAAGTCGGGAGCCCGCTCGGAGAATGGAGTGGCGATTTAGTTTTGAAGTTGTAGTTGAAGTCGGGAGCCCCCTGGAGAATGGAGTGGCGACTTAGTTTCGAAGCTATAGTTGAAGTCGGGAGCCCGCCCGAAGAATGGAGTGGCGATTTTATTGTGAAGTTGTAGTTGAAGTCGGGAGCCCGCCTGGAGAATGGAGTGGCGATTTTATTGTGAAGCAGTAGTTGAAGTCGGGGAGCCCGCCGGAGAATGGAGTGGCGATTTTATTTTGAAGCGATAGTTGAAGTCGGAAGCCCGCCCGGAGAATGGAGTGGCGATTTATTTTGAAGTTGTAGTTGAAGTCGAGGAGCCCGCTTGGAGAATGGAGTGGCGATTTATTTTGAAGTTGTAGTTGAAGTCGGGGAGCCCGCCCGAAGAATGGAGTGGCGATTTATTTTAAAGTTGTAGTTGAAGTCGGGGAGCCCGCCCGAAGAATGGAGTGGCGATTTTATTTTGAAGTTATAGTTGAAGTCAGGGAGCCCGCCCGGAGAATGGAGTGGCGATTTATTTTGAAGTTGTAGTTGAAGTCGGGAGCCCGCCTCTGAAGAATAGAGTGGCGATTTATTTTGAAGTTATAGTCGAAGTCAGGGGAGCCGCTCGGAGAATGGAGTGGCGATTTTATTTTGAAGTAGTAGTTGAAGTCGGGGAGCCCGCCTGAAGAATGGAGTGGCGATTTTGTTGTGAAGCAGTAGTTGAAGTCGGGGTGCCCACCGAAGAATAGAGTGGCGATTTTGTTGTGAAGCGGTAGTTGAAGTCGGGAGCCCGCCCGAAGAATGGAGTGGCGATTTTATTTTGAAGCGATAGTTGAAGTCAGGGAAGCCCGCCCGGAGAATGGAGTGGCGATTTATTTTGAAGTTGTAGTTGAAGTCGGGAGCCCGCCGAAGAATGGAGTGGCGATTTATGTTGAAGTTATAGCTGAAGTCAGGGAGCCCGCCTAGAGAATGGAGTGGCGATTTTATTTTGAAATAGTAGTTGAAGTCAGGGAGCCCGCCTGGAGAATGGAGTGGCAATTTTATTTGAAGTAGTAGTTGAAGTCAGGGAGCCCGCCCGAAGAATGGAGTGGCGATTTTATTTTGAAGTAGTGGCTGAAGTCAGGGAGCCCGCCTGAAGAATGGAGTGGCGATTTTATTTTGAAGTTGTACTTGAAGTCAGGGAGCCCGCCTGGAGAACGGAGTGGCGATTTTATTTTGAAGTAGTAGTTGAAGTCGGGGAGCCCGCCTGAAGAATGGAGTGGCGATTTTATTGTGAAGTTGTAGTTGAAGTCAGGGAGCCCGCCTGAAGAATGGAGCGGCGATTTATTTTTGAAGTTGGTTACGGAAAGCGGCAGAGTGTAACGGAAATCCCCAGCATGAATCAGAAGGAAGGCAACCAGAATGCGAGTCAACAGTCCGAGGGGATCAACAGAAGTTTAGTCACAATAAACAAAAAGAAAAAAAGAGGCATGAAGCCAATCCAAAATGCAGAAGTTGATGAAAGATGTGGCATGCTCAAGACATGGCCGAGGTCACAAGCACTGTATACCTAGTCTTGATTTGAATAGCAGCACCTGCAACTAGCAAGTATAAAGGTTCAAATTTAGAGTCCGCATGAAGCACCAACCAATACTCAAGATCAAGCTTCAGAAGACTTATAGATAGGAATCTTGTAACTAGTAGCTGATAGGCTTAGTTAGTCTTTCTCATGTTTTGATTTTTGATGTAATAGCAGGACCACGAACCGGAACTTCGATGGGACGGAACCTCGACGGAACGACACCTCGACGGGCTCTCCACCTCGGTATACCCCTTCCTCACTCACTTTCGAACTACACGTGGCCTGATTCCTTTATAGCCAAGGATATGTAGGCAGCTCAGATACAAGGGCTCGGTCACATTCCTCTTCTTTTAGTTTAGTCCCTCCCAATAAGGGTCAGGTCAAAAACACTTGTCTAGTCGTTCTTTGTCCGAAAACTCTTTGTGTTTTCAGTCAAAGAGGGGCAGCTGTAAACGCGTGATTTTTGACCCTCCCCGAGATTTTCTATATTTTTAGAGTAAAATATTTAGTTTAGTTTTAATATAGCTATTTTAGCTAAATTTGACTCTTTTACTTTATTTTTACCTCAAAATGAAAAATAACAAAAATATGGTTTTATTAATGTTTCGTAGTCATTTTAAACTTGAAAAATACAAAAATAGTACTTTATATTTTTATCTTTTTATAAAAACGAAAATAATAAAAAAATAGTTTCACAAATATTTTGTAGTTGTTTTAAACTTGAAAAATATAAAAAATAGTTTTATTTTTATTATAAGTATTATAGTTATTTTGATTACCTAGGATTAATTAAATAACACCATTTTCGGTTCCGAGCGAAGAATAATATTCGGGTTCAAACTACCCGGTTTTATAATTTTCGGACCTAGCCCGTAATAAACCGAGTCCACTATACATAATGGGGATGGGAGAATAATTAGGAAATGACAAAAGAAAAAGACAAAAAAAACATGGGCTCATTCTTAAAAAAAAAAATAAATAAAAAAAAATAAAAAAATAAAAAGGTAAAGGACACGGTATAGTGGGGGGAGGTACTTATTGATTTTAAAAGAAAAGGGGAGATATAATACACGGGGGTTTCTTATTCTTTAAAAGAAGAAGTGGCTTCTTCTTCTTTGAAAGGAGCAGGAACGAAAAAAGGATTTTTTTTCGGCAGAAAGAAAACAAAACCAAAGAGCTCCAGCCGTCGACCAAAACGACCCTTCAACCAGCAACAACGTTCCAGCTCCTTCACGCAAGCCAACCAGTGAAACCAACGAAACAGCCCGTTGCTGACCCAGTAGCTTCAGCCATTCCGCCAGTCGACCACCCAGTTCGTCGTCAACCAATCCCAGCCACGCCAGCCATCTTTCTTCCTCGTCTCTAACCAAACAGACCTGACGAACTCCTCTCAACGCCCAGCCTACACTCCAAACAACTAAAAAAAAAAAAAAAAAAAAACAGTAGCTCCATCGCAACCAGTCATAACACCAGCTCCAGTCTTAAGCGAAGTCGGTTTGAGGTTCGTTCGTGTTCGTCGTTGGTGAGTCGTTGTTCACGGATTTCGTTTCAGCTCCGTCCATGGTTCGTCATGTCTGGGCTTAACGATGTTAATTAAATGTTGTTTGAACAAAAATGGGATTAGCAAGAGTACCGGTTTGGTGAATAGTAAGTTTTCTGTTCAATTTTTGTATAGTTACATCTTGTCTGTTTATTGTTAGATTGTAGTTGCAACATTCTGCTATTACTCTGTGTGTATGAAGCATGTAGAGAGATGATTAATTATATTGTCATTGTGCAACTGAAGGTGTAGTGTGATATGTTAGTTTTATTTGCTTCATGTTTGCATCATGGATATCAATAAATGGACGTTCATGAAATTAGTTGTAGTTACTAATACTAATGATTCGTCGGCCAATGACGTGAATAGGCCAATCGTTAATCTGAATTTTTCAGATTTGATTAAGTTATGACCTATAATTGATTTGGTATTATTGTAGAGGAAACTATTTTAGGAAAATAAATTTGAACATCTATAGTTAGCTTTAACTCAGTACAAATCTTTAAGAATTATTTGAGGCGTGCTACGCCAAATAAAATTTTTAAAGGTGTGGCCCTTATGTAATTATTGCTTTTAAAGTTTTTTTTAGAATTCAAAGCGAGCCGTTTAGCTAATTTCACGGTCCGTCGCAAAGTAATAATACGTTAGTCACTTTAGGTGTGTGTTTAATCTTTCTAACTTTCTTAAAAAATGGGTGTGCATTTCATGCAACTCGAATCCAAATTCAACAACGTTGAATAAGAATGTGTCGAGGATCCGGGTGCATTTCATGTGACGTGATTCGAAATATATTTTTAGGCAACATTCTTTTTCGCAAATCATAACAATAATAAAGTGGTAATGGGATATTAATTTGCATTAAGTATATAACTGTAAAAAATCAGATAAATAAGCCGAATATGACAGTTAAGCGACCGTGCTAGAACCACGGAATTCGGGAATGCCTAACACCTTCTCCCGGGTTAACATAATTCCTTATCCGGATTTCTGGTTCGCGGACCATTAAATAGAGTCAAACCTTTCCTCAATTCGGGTTTCAAACCGGTGACTTGGGACACCATAAATCTCCCAAGTGGCGACTCCGAATCTCTCAATAAATGAACCTCGTTTTGGTTGTCCTTTAATTGGAAAAAATCTCTTTTATATCTTGCGCCCACGCGCGTGTCAGCGTAAAAAAGAGGTGTGACATGGATATTATTATTAGATCAACTTAAACTCTAGCATAGTTTGCAAGAAATATACAACTACCAGAAGTAGTTATTTTTGTATATCTTATTGTAATTATATTTTATTAACCACCAGAAGTGGTATATGCATATGATCACCAGAAGTGATAATTTAGACTTTCATGGTTACAATTGAAGATAAGATACATAAATATTCTCTACACGCCTCGATTTGCTCCTGAAGTATTAAATATTTTAAAAGAGGTTGAGGCATCACAATTTATTGTGATTAATGAGCGTTCAGATAATCGTGTTCGATTTTCCTGAAGGATGAGAACTTTTGATAATAATAATTCATTCCCTGAAGTGAATGTGGCAATATTAATAAATTTGGTAAACATGAACGCGCTTTTGATGTAAATATATTTACCTCCGGAAGAGGTAATATAATTGAGAGAATATATATTCAATATTTCGTATTTTAAATCTACTTCTGAAGAAGTAATACAATTGAAATTGGCTCCTGGAGTAGGAAAATATTATGAATAGGAGTTTTCTTGTGCTTAAACAATTGTTTACTTGGTTGTGATTTTCTCTTATGGTACCAGAAGTATCAGAGCAATATTTGATAGTACAAATGTATTAACAACTCCTGAAGAGCTAATTGTTTACCTAGAAGACACGTAACACCCGTAGTGTCCGATAAATATTATTGTGGATAATAATTGAAGGCTCTCGAAGAGATTATTTACAATATGTCATTCATATTATATGATTGTGGTCAAAACATAGGTTGTAGTAAACCCGAAGTTTACTAAAATAAATGGCTATCATATTGAGATTATAAATGATTGAAAGATTGAAAAATCGTCATTTTTCCACAATCATAGGGGGTAAAATAATATGTATATGAGAAGTTACCCGCCTTATTCTTCGATTTGTACTTCATCATGTATCACGATAAACCAGAAGTTTACTAATACAAAAATAGCCATAGTAAATCAGAAGTTTACTAATATGTCATAGTAAACCAGAAGTTTACTAAGAGATAGCACATGTCATGATAAACTTGAAGTTTTCATTTGCCATTTTTAAATGAGCTATTTGAGAATTTAGATAAGCATATACTGAAGAACTAGAAGATTCTTCAAGAAATCTCTTGTGTTGCTTGTTCTCATAATAAATTGATTATACCAGCTAAAGTTGGGACTAAGACCCCTGATTCTGAAATATATAAAAGGTGAATACGGGCCCATTCACCTATCATGTGAACCACTTATAGATGCATATATAAGATGGTTACATGTGTGTTTCTTGTCAACCTGTAGTTTGGCATTTGAATTTGCTTTTCTCACTTAAGAGCATAATTTTCAGATTATGAAATCAAGACAGTTCATCTTGATAATGTTGGTTTATGTACAAGCTAGTTTAGCAATGAATACCTCCTATTAATGGCTAAACTATTGTTTATGAGAACAAAGCTTCATGTGTTGGTCTAAGATTTTCTAAATTGCATACAACATCACTTGTATGCATCAGACCAACAAATGATAAGTCCTCCCCTCATAATTGGTAGGATCACAAATCAAATATTTTACTATCTTTTGATGTGTGGTATATGATTAATTTCTCTACCACAATGCATAAAGACATGTTTCCCAAAGAAGATTGGGGATATATGTTAGTTTTTCTAACATCCGGGAATGGAATAAATAGCTGAAAAATATGCTATATGAATGGAATTATCATGATCCTCACTTAGAAGATAATTCAAGTCAAATGCCAGAAGCATTTTCTGATCCAAAATCAAATATCATATTTCAGCTGCAAATGCTCCTATTAAAATTTAAAGTCCTTGAAGGATATTGTTTACTGTACGCATGAAGCGTGTCAGACAAATCGGTTCCAAAGGTAACGATCATTGAAAAATAATAAGGAGCTAATGATCAAAATGATCATAATGAGGAGGAAATAAGCTCTAGAAGAGCCCACGACATAACATTTCATGAAACTCCAGAAGAAGTTGAGGTACCTAAAAATAAAGAAAGTGATGAGATCTCAACAAGTTATGTCGCTTAGGAACCGACTCAAAATGATCGTCGACGATATATTTGATACAATATTGTGCACAATACTGTGAAATATTGTGAGGATCGGACCAGTAGTCCAGACACCTGAAGATGTCATTCCATTTAAATGCGAGTCATAACCTATATGTCTCATTTGATTAAATCTCTATAAAGATCCCTGAAGGATTTAAAATGCCTGAAGCATATAAGTTCAAAGTCTCGGGAAATGTACTCGATCAAATTATAAAGATTTTGTACGGTTTAAATCAATCTGGACGCAAGTGATTTAATCGCCTCAGTGAATATTTGCTTAAAGAGAGTTACATAAATAATGTAATTTGTCAATGTAAAGAAAATGTCATCAGAATTTGTTACACTTGCTGTATACGTTGATGACATAAATCTTGTTGGAACTCCAGAAGAGCTCCAAAGGAAATTGAATATCTTAAAAATGAATTTTAGATGAAAGATCTTGGAAAAATAAATTTTATCTTGGTCTGCAAATTAAATATTTAGCAGACAAGATCTTTATCCATCAATTTGCCTATACATAAAGGGTCTTTAAATGCTTTTACATGGACAAGCGCACCCATTAAGTACATCAATGGGTGTTCAATCACTTGAAGTGAATAAGGATCCGTTCCGACCTCCAGAAGAGGATGAGGAACTCCTTGGTCCTAAAATACTCGATCTCAGTGCAATTGCTATGCACTTATGTATCTTGTTAATGCTAACAAATGTAGTGCAGATCGTATTGGTTATGCAGATACAAGGTTAGAATGTAGAGACTCAAATATTTGAAAGAAGGTTTTCATAAGGGGGAATAAATACGCGATGCATTCTTTTTTCCTTATTAAGGTTTTTTCCCATAGGGTTTTCCTTATAAGGTTTTTAATGAGGCACCTAGCAATGCGTATTACTAAATATGTGTACTCTTTTTCCTTCACTAGGATTTTTCCCACGTGGTTTTTTCTAGTAAGGTTTTAATGAGGCACATCATCTTTTGATGAACATCCAAGGGGGAGTGTTATAAATATATTATATTATGGATGTTCATACTCAGTTGTAAATAAGCTTCCTGAAGAAGCTTATCCGTATATGACTCCGCCGTAAATATGTTTATCTATTTAGTACTCTATTGGAAATAAGCCTCCTGAAGAAGCTTATCATTTCGGTACCCGGTTTTGGATAAACATTACCTCCGGTAGAAGATTATCCATACCGAGTATAATAAACTTATCCTTTCAATATCCGGTTATGGATAAATATTAATCTCGGTAGAAGATTATCCATATCGAGTATAATAAGCTTATCCTTTCAATATCCGGTTATGGATAAATATTACTCTCGGTAGAAGATTATTCATATCGAGTATAATAAACTTATCCTTTCAGTATCCGGTTATGGATAAATATTACTCTCGGTAGAGATTATCCATACTGGGTATAATAAGCTTATCCTTTTAGTATCCGGTTATGGATAAACATTACCCCGAGTAGAAGATTATCCATACCGGATATAATGAACTTATCCATTCAGTACTCCATTATAGATAAACATTACTCTCAGTAGAAGATTATCCATATCTGGTATTGTAGCAGCTTACACAACAGCTTGTAGTAGCAGCTTACACGTAGCTTACACAACAGCTTGCAGTAGCAGCTTACACAGCAGCTTGCAGTAGCAGCTTACACAGCAGCTTATTTTCTTCTATAAATAGAAGAGTTTTCATTTCATTATGTACATCAGTTTGAATTCGAATAATATATCAGTCTCTCTCTATATCTTGTCTTTACTTTACAGTCTTTATTTTATAACATTTTGTTCTTTTTTTTTTTTTTGATATGCGGAAGTGTATCATTTTTCCAGCTTGTAAATGAAGATGTATCATCTTATTCCCCGTATGCGAATCTAAGATTTAAATTCTATGGATTTAATTTTAATATTTTAAATATTGAACCTATTATATTTTTAAAGTTATGGATTCATATCTATTTTTTTTTGTAATTTTGATAAATTTTTACATACAAATTTTTATTCCCCGTCGAAAGTTATAAGTTCAGTTGAACTCGTAGTTATTACACTACATCCGCCTCTGCTCGAGTGGAATTAAACATACTATTCTCTCCATTCCAATTTGTGAATATATTTGACTGGACACAAAATTTAAGAAAAAATGAAGAATTTTAAAATTTATGATCCTAACAAGTCAACAGGGAGTCCAGAGTATTTATGTGATTATAAAAGTTTCTCATCAAAGTTAGAATATATATATATATATATATATATATATATATATATATATATTAAAGCTATAAAGTTACCATATATAATTGACTTTGTGGTTAAGCAAAGTGGCAAACTAATAAATGTCAATAGTATACGGTAACTTTATTTTACCATATATAAAGTTATGTCACGACCCAATTTACAAACTCAATCGTGATGGCGCCTCTCATGAAGACAAGGCCAGCCAACAACCCAGAACGTTTCTCTAACAATTATTAAACATAAGTGAATAGATTAATACAGCTTAACGACCATAATAACCAGTATTAACAACCCAAAACAACCCGATCGAGGTGTCACAAGTCACGAGCATCTAAGGAAGTCCGAACACAACTACAGGGCCAACAAAATACAAAATAAAAATATGGAATCAAAAGTCGTAGACCGGTGCCGCGAATGCTGGCGGCCACATTGCTCATCTACAATAGTAGTACCTCTAATCAGCTAATAACCCATTACCAAGTGAGTACTCCAACTCAGTGAGTAATAAGAGTAAATAATAACTGATTATCAAGAAAACACGTATAAGAAATTATCATGCTGTATAGAAATAGTGTAAAACTCATTTAGAAATCAGTGAAACATGTGAAATCTTTGAAAATATCTTGGCTCAATTTAAACCTCTTTTGAAAATAATCTTTTCGATAGTTGCAAAAATAATCTCAATCAATTAGTGTCGCTATACATAGAACCTCACCCCTCGGGCCTTATTCTCGTTCGTGGTCAGCTATTATTACCTGACTGCACGGTGTCATTCATGGCCAGTCATTGTTACCTGACCAAACACATAATACAGTGTCATTGTTACCACTGTCTGAAAGTTATCCTCTTTAGGAGTGATCAGGTAATACCATAACGGCAGATAAATATCTCAAGAAATATCACAAACAACAAATAATGAACAAATGTATAAATGCAATGCATTGCATATGATGGTACATTCCAGTACCCATTACGGCGTGCAGTGAGATCCATTTAACGTCGACAGCTCACTAGGAGTGTGTATAGACTCCGGAGGGGCTCCTACAGCCCAAGCACAATATCATCCATCTCGTGGCATCAAGTAGGCTCTCGGCCTCACTATAAATATATCATCGATGCAACGTGCAGCCCGATCTATATCAAGGAAACATATCCTCACTATCGGGTCCTCAACCCATCTCAGTCAAATAAGTTCACAGCCACTCGGCCATGACATACTATAGGGATCTCAACCCTCATATCCTTTTTATTTAATATTCATGATTAAAAACACGGTCCTTATATTACTTTAATAGTTGAAAACATGACTGAAAGTATAATGTATCAAACAAGTGAGGAAAACTAATGAAGATCCCCTAAGAACTCTACAGGTCGTCACAAGGCCCCAAACATGTCAATCAGCCCAAATTATGACGATAACAAGTAGTTTCAATCAAATACGCGGCAAAAATTAACAAACGGGATGGACCAAGTCACATTCCCTAATGGTGCTCTACCCACGCTCACACCCGGCGTGCAAGTCACCTCAATACAAAACTATGATGTGCAAATTTGGGATTTCAAACCCTCAAGATATCATTTACAAGTATTAGTCACCTCGAACCGGTGAAATCTCTAGTTCGCGACGCCTTTTCCCCTTAAATCGGCCTCCACGCGCATCGCATCTAACCAAAATGAGAGCGAATATATCACAATATGTTAAGGGAACAATATCCAATAAAAACAATCGAGAAATAGCAAAAATCTCAAAACTAGTAAAACTCGAGCTCCGGGCTCGTTTCTCAAAAAATTACAAAACTCACATTACCGGATTCCCCGTATTGCCACGAGTCCATACATATCAAGAACTCCCAAATCCGAGCTCAAATGGCCTATCAAATCCCAATTTGAAATATCAAAAACTCAAGCCCTACCTGTCACGACCCGGATTTTCCACCATCGGGAGTCATGATGGCGCCTACTAGGGGAAGCTAGGCAAGCCAACTGTTACTTACATTTTTCATTAGTTACAACTCTCTTCTTAAGACTTTAAATAAAATCATGTAATTACAGCGGAATAATTAAACTTAGCGGAAGACTTAGTCAATTTTATCAAATATGCTAAAGAAAACCCAAACATGATATACTACCCAAGACTAGTGTCACAATACTCACGAACTTCTAAAAATAATATATATAAACGTCTGAAATAAATATAAGCTATTTATCTCGAATACATGAGATAACAGAATGAAATACATAGATAGGGGAGATAACGGGTCCTACGGACGCCTGCAAGGCTACCTCGTAGTCTCAGTAGTCGGAATATCCACAATCGTGCTACTGCCAATGCTGTTGTCCGTAACCTGTATCTGCGCAAAAGAGCGCAGAGTGTAGTATCAGCATAACCGACCCCATGTGCTGGTAAGTGACCGGCCTATCCCGGCGAAGTAGTGACGAGACTAAGTCCAGTCACCCACATAAACCTGTACAGTTGAGATATATATACATATACAATAGCAAAAAACGTTATCGAACGTTTATAAGGAAAGAATCTGCTCTGAAATAACAGTCAATAACTCACAATATCCAGAGTAATCTGATCAATGGAACAAAACTTACTTTCATGTCTCAATTCATTTTTCATTTCATATCTTGTGGTAGGCGTACCACTCGCTCCCAAATTTAACAATATGCTACCGGCAACTATGGCCAATGCCAAGATTCAAATCACTTTGTGGTCGGCGTGCCACACGATCCCATAATCGGCCTCCATGCGCATCTTATCTAACTAAAATCAAAGTGAATATATCACAATATGCTAAGGGAACAATATCCAATAAAAAACAATCGAGAAATAACAAAGATCTCAAAACTAGTAAAACTCGAGCTCCGGGCCCGCTTCTCGAAAAATTACAAAACTCACATTACCGGATTCCTCGTCTTGCCATGAGTCCATACATATCAAGAACTCCCAAATCCGAGCTCAAATGACCTATCAAATCTCAATTTGAAATATCAAAAACTCAAGCCCTAGCTTTATCCTTTTTGGTGAATTTCAACCAATTTCCATGTTAAATCTATCATAATCTCGTGTATTTAGGCCAAAGAACTTACCTCCAATCAATCTTCGTTGAATTCCTCTTGAATTTGCTCTTCCAAGCTCCAAAATCGCTCAACTATAGAGAAAAAATGACATATGCTCGCGGATGAAATATTTTAAAAACCCTTCTGCCCAGCTCTGAATAACCCTATGTGATTGCACTCCTTGACTATGCGATCGCATAGCACAAATTTCCAACCCTCAAATAATATCCTTTGCGATCGCGATAGGCACCATGCGATCGCATTTCACCAAAATCTTACATTGTGTGATCGCAACCTTCAGCACGCGATCACATTGAACAATCTCACACCCCCTCCAAAAACCATCTATGCGATCGCATGGCCCCATCTGCGATCGCATAGAGCAAATATTCTCTGCAATTTTCTGTTGCATTTATACCACTCCAAACTCTCCCGATAGCCATCCGACCCGAGACCCTCGGGACCTCAACCAAAAGCACCAACATATCCCATAACATCATTTAAACTTGTTCAAGTCATTAAAACACATCAAACAACACTAAAAGCATCAATTCAAGCCTAAGTTTCTCAAAACTTTCGAAATGCGCTTCCGCTAAAAAAACCCAACCAAACGACGTCTGAATGACCTAAAATTTTGCACGCACATCGCAAATCACATATCGAAGCTACAACAACCTCGGAATCCTATTCCGACCCTCGAATCAAAATCTCACCTATCAACCGGAACACGCCAAAATACTAATTTCGCCAATTCAAGCCTAATTCTACACCGGACCTTCAAAATTAATTTCGATCGTACTCCTAAGTGACAAATCACCTCCCCAAGCTACCTGAATCACCGGAAATCACATCCGAGCCCTATAACTCATAAGTCAACGTCCGATTGACCTTTCCAACTTAAGCCTTCCTTAAAGAGACTAAGTGTCTCATTTCTTATCAAAACCAATCTGAATAAACTCTAACACACCACATACCGATAACGAAACGTGAAGAAACATAAAATGGGAGAAATTGAGTGGTAACACATGAGACGACGGGTCGGGTCGTCACAAGTTACCATATATATATATATATATATATATATATATATATATATATATATATATATATATATCTTTTGTTGTCCCCTTTTTCACTCACTTAATTCGGTTACTGATCATATGTCACTATATTAGGAACTTTTGTTATCTTAATTCAAATTATGTAAATACTACTTCTCCTCCGGTAAAAAAAATAAAAAAAAATACTCCATATACCTATAAACTCTTTTACATTTAAACTTATATAATTATAGTTCTTTAAAATACTATAGCTAGATTTTAATAAAGCAAATTTCTTTTAAAATAAATATAATATATAGGGTACACGTCTATGTCTATCCAGATAACCAAAAAAAAAGTTTAAAAGTTGCTAAAAAGTTACTTACATATATGATGAAGTAAACCTACATGCTGGAGAAAAAAACATTGCAAAAATTAGTCAATATTCAACATAAGTTATGTTTTTTTTTCTTTTTGAAAAACGTTTGTTTGAAGAGTCAATTTATATAAATGAACATCAAACAAATAACAAAACTTTGTCTATATAATTGATTAATTTCTATTTAACACCTTCTAGGAATTTAAGGGTATAAGCCGAAACCTTTTTATTTAGCTACAGTCAAACCAACATTGCAAGGGTGTAGTATTTTTTTTATTAAAAAATATTAGTTTTGAGTCATTAGATTGTGTGAAAAGATTTTTTTCACAAATTCAAAAGGAGAGATAATGGTTTCTAATTGATAGTTTCTATAGCGATTTTCAAATGTTCCAAAAAGTATATTTAAAAAAAATTGGTACGACATGAAACATTTATTTTTAGAATGTAAACAAATTATTTCGAAAATATCTTATTGATTATTACAAAAATATCTAGTTAGATTTATTGTTTACTTTTTTATAACTTATATACATAGATGACATACCTATTACACACAATTATACACATGTTACATATAAATTATATATAAATCACACATCCTCAAATTTTTAATTTAGGTGGTTGGGTGAGTTCCTGTTTAGGTTGATAAGACAAAGCCAAAAGAAAGAAATGACAGAATTTCAACCAAAGACTAAAAATATAAATAAATTTCTTATGTAGACAAGTTCTATTAAAATTCATTATTTTATTATGAAATAAATTAATTTTGTGTAACAAACGAAATAAAAACATTAAAAAATATAAGATAAAGGAAAATAAATATAGAAGAAATGTATGAAAAATCTAAAAACCAGAAATAAGAAACGATAACGAATTTCTTCTTTTGTTTCATCTTTGTTGAGTGTAACAAATTGGAAGACGATCTCATCGATTTAAAATATATTTTTTTAACTCAAATACATCGATTATAAGATAAGGATATCTTAGAATATTTGTTTATTTACATAGTGTGTCAGTTTTAAAAAATCACTATTACTAATTGTGACCTTACGGCCCGTTATCACGTGAGTTACCGTCCCGTTTTCCTCATCTTATGTTTCTATATGCTTCATTATAGGTATTTGAAGTGATCGAGTCGAATTGGATTGGTTTTAGATGAAAATGAGACACTTAGTCTCTTTAAGGAATGCTTGTTTTGGAAAAGACAACCGGATGTTGACTATTGAGTTGGAGGGATCGGATATAATTTTTGGCGATTCGGTTAGCTTGGGACCAATCTTGGCTTTTGAAAGTTGTAGAAATTCAGCTAGTATGTTGCAGACATTTTGTTCATTGCAATCGTACGAGGGCTATTGCGATCGCATAGAAGGTTTTTGGGAGGCTATTTTAATTTTTCAGTGCGATCACAGAGAAGGGTATGCGATCGCATTATTTGAGGAAGTTGTTCATTGCGATCGCATGAGGTGCATTACGATCACGTAGTGTTAAATGGACCTGGGGTCCTGAGGGGTATTTGTTCAATGCAATCGCGGAGTATGGTATGCGATCGCATAGGTCTGAGTGTTGAAACAGTGCGATCGCATAGAATGGGTTGCGTTCGCATAGACCATTTTGGAGGCCTGGGAAAAGTTGTGCTATGCGATCGCAGAGGCTTGGATGCAATCGCATAAGGTAAAAACTGGGCTGACAGAAGGGTATTATTAAATATTTCATCCGCGAACCAAGTCCCATTTCCACCATTGTTGAGCACCTTAAGAGCGTTTTAGGAGAAATTGAAGAGGGTTCCGACGGGAATTGATTGGAGGTGAGTCTTATGGCCTAGAAACATTTTATTGAAGAATCAACCCTTAAATTCATGGAAATTTGATTAAAAATAGAGGAACTAGGGCTTGACTTTTGAAATGAAAATCTGGGATATGAGGGATCATTTGAGCTAGGATTTTGGTAAATTTGATATGTATAGACTCGTGGCGAGATGAGGAATTTGGTGATGTAAATTTTATAATTTTTTGAGAAGTGGGCCCGGGGCTCGAGTTTTGCGATCTTCGTGATTTTTGATAATTTTCGAATCTTTTCGATTGGGTTGTATTCCCTTAGCCTATTGTAATGTATTTCTTGTGGTTTTTACCAGATTCTATGAACGAGGAGGTTGATTTGCGAGGCAAGGGCAAAGCGAGCTAGGATTTCGGCCGACTTGAGGTGAGTAATGGTTATAAATGATGTTTTGAGGATTTGAAACCCCAGATTTGCACTACGTGGAGCTATGATGAGATGAAACCCACAATGTATAATGAGCGTGGGGTTTGTTACTGCTGGGAATTCGGACTCGGTCCATACCGATTGATGACTCTACTATATTTTTGACTGAGACCTAATTAATATCATTATATTCTGGGCTAGTTGTCATGTTTGGGGACTTGTGCCGATCTGTAGAACTCTTAGAGGGTATTTTGTACTAGTTGACCTTACTTTACTTGTCAAAATCATACTCTCAGTCATGTTCTTAACTATTGAACATAATATAAACCGACTTTAGAAATTGATAATCCAAATGAGAATAACCTGGGGTTGGAAACCCTATCTTAGTTGAGTGGACCTGAGAGGCCAAGTCAATGTTAATGATGTAACCTAGTGAAATAAATTTGTGTTGTTCGCATGACCTCTTAATATTTAATTAATGGAATGTATTCTTCTCTTTATTCATGGGTGAGTTGGGTAGACGGCATTGTGCATGCTTGCTCAATCGAGATACCTCTATTGAGTGCCGATCGCACTCCCCAAGGTCAGGGCGTGACACCTCGCATATTCTCCGTCTCCTATGTAATTCACATAACATGTAACTCAAGGGTTTCTAATTCCCTCAAATTAAGGTTAGACCCAATACTTACTTCACTCTACAACTCAACCAATCAATCAACCATGGCCTTGGCTTTTGAACAAGCCTCTAAATCAAACAAATCCAGCAAATTATAGACCAAATAATTCAAAATAAGCTTCAGAAACTACCCACAAATAAAAAAGGTTCAGTTTTGATCATATTTGAAAAAATCAACAAAAGTTAACCCTGTCCCACTTGGTCAAAACCTGAGATTCGGTCCAAAATCTTATTATCCATTCATCCTCGAGCTCTGCTATATGATTTGTTTTGAAATTTGACTTCAGTTCAAGATCTATACTTCAATTTTACAAAAATTCTCAATTCTACCCAAATCCCTAATTTCTTCCATGAAAATCCTAAATTTGATGTTGAAATCTCATCAAATATAATGGGTAATTGAAAAGAAATGAATTAAAGTCACTTACCAATGAATTTAGGAAGAAAAGTCTCTTAGAAAATCGCCTCTAGAGTTTCTAGGGTTGAGAAATTATGAGAAATGAGCTAAGTCCCCCCCCCCCCTAGCTGTATATGTCGTAATTGCGAAGTGTTGTTTGTAATTAAGAACAACTTAAATGCGAGACGAGGGTCTCAAATATAATATTTAGTTTGCAAATGCGAACTTTCCACCATCGCAAATGTGACCAAAAGCTTCACAAATACAAAGCATACTCTTGTTGTTAGTGATAGCAATTGCGACCACTTCCTTCGCAAAAGTGAAAGTATACAATTCACAAATGCAAACAATTTCTCGCAAATGCGAGTTTCACCCAACACATCCCATGCTCACAGAAGCCGAGCTTTCTTCGCAAAAGCGGGTCAGGCCTTGCTATTGCAAGATCTTCAACAGAGCACCATCACTAGTATTGCACCAGCATACTTTTCCTTTGCTAAACTTATCTGAAACATGTCCAAAACTCACACGAGCCCTCGGGCTCCAAACCAAACATGCACCCAATCTGGTATACTTGATTAACATGCTAGATAGAAACATCGGAGGGAGAGATATTTACAATAATTAGTAAATAGCAATAAGAAAAATAATTAACAGAAACTATCAATTGTCACTACTAGAAATTCGGCAAAACCGACCAAGAAAGACCGACCAATTTTGGTCAGTCGAAAAACCAGCCAAAAACTAACCAAAGTTGGTTGTTTTTTAAAATATTTTAATATTTATTTTTTTAATGAAACTAACCAACTTTGATCGGTTTTCTTTAGCACAAAAAATGCGAAAAACTATTTTTGAGACCCGCGAATTTTACTTTTCAAGAAACCGAGCAACTTTGATTAGTTTTTGCAATTGAAATAAATAAAATTAATATAAAAAAATCGATCAACTTTGATCGGTAAATTCGGCAGGTCATTTTAAAATACACTTTGGTCGGTAATTTTATTTTTTAATAAAGCCGACCAACTTTGGTGAGTTATTTTTGTGCGAAAATACAACTAAAGAGTATAAATAAATAAATAAAAGGTAATCATAAAACAAAATGCACCAATGATGTAGTAGTAGAATAGTATCCTGTTACAGTACACACCCTGGTTCGATTTTCAGACGGTGAATCTTTTGATTACAGAATTAAAACACTAACCAACTTTGGTCAGTTTTTTTTGCAATATTTTTTTTCGAATTTATTTTATCGACCAACGTTGGTCGGTAATTTCTGACCAACTTTGGTTGATATATTAAAACGACCATCAAAATACCGTCAAAGCTTATTTAGTGGAGAAATTTATGAGGGATGTCCATTTGGTCCTTTGAATGGAGAGGATGGCAGGGATAATGAGCTTTAGTTTGTTATGGTTATTGATGTTTGAGATATTATTATATTGTTGTAGTTGGATGGTTAGACTTGGTAATA
This sequence comes from Nicotiana noctiflora, assembly GCA_032618575.1. Taxonomy (NCBI): domain Eukaryota; kingdom Viridiplantae; phylum Streptophyta; class Magnoliopsida; order Solanales; family Solanaceae; genus Nicotiana; species Nicotiana noctiflora. Next base: position 60,936 of record JASVEL010000086.1, read on the forward strand.
CTTACACTTGACTATGATTTCTAGGCTGGATTGAATGGTGCCACAATGTTTAACTCTTTTTGGATGTTTTAGTTACAAATATTTATGTTTTGCATTTTATGGATTTGATTAGTTTCAATGGTGGATTGATTGGTTAGCAAGGAAGACTAATTGGTTGTTGTTTATTTGAATTGGTAGGACGTATTGCTTTAAAAGAGCTGAAGTTTGGCAAAACATTTCCAGCTTTTTGACTTATTTTCGACAAAAGTAGTCGGAAAATGCATCAAAATATTCCAGATTCAAGAACATCTGGGACTAATGCAGTTGCAAATACAAATAAATAAATAATTTTAAATTAGATTTACGGCCACGGTAGTAGGAACGATAAATAAATAAATGATTTAAAATTAAATTTGCGACCACCGTAATGAAAAACTCAGATAAAATTAAATATTATTATAATTATAGATACCGTTTGCGCCTAAAGTAGTGGAGTTCATATAAAACAAATATTTAATTTAACTTGTTTGCGACCACGTCGGTCAGAAACTTTAGCACATTTATTAGTAATTTTTATATTTTGCCTTAGCGATCGCTGTAGTCACAAATTACGGACGGATTCGGTCGCAAACTATTTCAGACCAGCTATTTGCGACTACAATTTTTCAGTCTACATGTAGCCGGAAATTAGCATTTTCGAACCACTTTCTGACCGTTTTTTGTTGTCGCAAAATAGCCATTTTTTAGTAGTGAATTGACCGTATTTTGGTCGATAATTGGCCATAATCGATCAAAGTTGATCGATTTTTTTTATCAGTATTCATCGGATTTCTAGTAATGTGTTTCCATAAGTAACAAAAAATAATTACAGTAAAGAATGTTGAATTGTGCGAATCGTCTTATTGACAGGAACATTTGTATTTACTGCAATTTATTATCGAATTACAATACATCAATCCACTAGTATGGCCATTTTTATACTAAGAATAAATAGTACGTAGTAATATTTTGTTGATAAGTGGCAATATGTATTACTTTGTTAAATTGTCATCTAAAAGTTTAATAATTAAATCGATGACACTTTCATTTATTTATTTATTCATTTATTTATTTATTTATTTATTTATTTATTTATTTATATGTTATACTAATTAATAAGATGCATTAATAGTTATTCCTCCATCAACACACATAATCTGGCCGGTGATATATGAAGCACATGGGAAGCAAAGGAACGCAACCATAGCTGAGACTTCTTTTGGCTCTCCAACTCGCCCACCAATTGGAGTCCGACTCATTAATTTGTTGATATTTTCTTTGTGTACTGGATTTTGCTGCAACGAAATAATGCGAGAGAAAGTTAATGCAACGATTAATTTGGGACAAGACAAAATAGGTAAACTTACAGAAGCAGCATCAATGAGAGAGGTTCTTATAATCCATGGTGCAACTGCATTAACTCGAATATTATCCTTAGCCCATTCACATGCCAAACTCCTTGTTAATTGGTTCATTGCTCCTTAATATATAGAGAATGGTGAAAAGAAAAAAGCAAGAATATCATTATACAATTGTACAAAAGTTTTTATCAAATGATTAGTAATTGAAGATCTACACATATCTTTTATTTGGACAAAGTTTTCAATGAATTTATTAATAATATATTAATTTTTTTAATATGTATATCTTTTGAGATTTTAAATTTGAATAAATTTTTTTATCTTTTATATGTAACATTAAAAAAGAAAAAAAAACAGTTTTAAATAATTTTTGTCTATAACAAAAAAAAAATATAATCGGCTATTATTGTTATAGGTGTATAATAATCATTTACTGTACATGCCAAAAAAAGTCAGAATAAATATGTTGTTATAGAGAGATTTGACTGTACTACTAGTATGTACATTTTAAGCTCAAAACTATTCAAAGAAGGATTTAAGTATATATGCTGTCAATATAATTTTTTTGACGCCCGTGAACGTAGTTTAAGATTTAACTAAATAGTCGATGTATGTGTAATATATGTATATCAGCTAGGATAAGTGACTACCTTTAGACGCAGAATATATGGAACATAAAGGAAGAGAGACAAGGCCAGCAACAGAAGAAATGAAAACAATGCTTCCATTTCCTGAGGCCTTTAAGAAAGGATGTGCTAGCTGCGATAAGTGGTAAGATGCCTCAAAATTTATGCCCATCATAGTGTTGTAATCTTCATGAGTGAACTCCGTTGTTAATTTAGCTATAGCCACAGCAGCATTGTTTATCTAACATAAAAGAAAGTCAAGATACTATGTGATGAAAAAGAGAGTAAAATTATAAGCATGTATTCCAAAAGTTTGTTTTCTTTTTATGATATTAACTGTTTGCACCACTAAGGGATGTAGTGGGACTGTTGCAATCTCTCCACCATAGATGAATATACGGTATATTTTGGGGTATGTGAACTTTTGATCCCTTAATAAAATTAGATATTTTATGTAATTATATATTAAAATTAGTATATTTACTTTTGGTATCCATGCTATAAGAAGGCTAAATGGTGCATTTGGTTGAATGTTGAATTATCTACTAAAAGATAGGGAACAATTTCTACTTAATGCATTTTTTTCTCCTTTTTAATAGTGCACTCATATATCCACCTCTGCTCTCTACCTACAAGCTAATTAATTAAGTTTAATTAATTGGGTTTAATTGTATCCTTCATCAAAAAATTCTAATGTGTAAAATAAGAAAAAAATATTGCTTTTTGAAGTATAACTTTTTGAACCCTCTTGTCTAAAGGGAATGTGATCCTCTTGTATTTTTCTGAACCCCTTCGTTATAATTTTTAGCTTCGCTACGAGTCCAACCTTCATTACTAGAAGTTTTGGAGTCAGGTGAACGGAGAATCTAATCGGTTAGTAGACCTATCTAGTCCAAATTGATCGGTCAAAATAGGCTTCGAATACGGAACCATTAACCTAAAAGAAGAATAAGAACTTTATTGCAGAATTGAACTTACAAGAATGTTAATTTTTCCATCAAAATAGCTGCTAACGATGTCCATGAACTTTTCTCTTTGAGATCTTGATAGTAAGTCACAAACAGATCCTTCCACTTTAAAACCCTTAGTTTTCCATTGTTGAAGACACTCATCAAGCTCCATCTGGTTACGTGAACACGTATAAACATTTGCTCCAAAACTTGCCAATTCTTCTACAATTGCATGCCTAATTAATGTGCACTCAAAAACAACCAACAATTAATGAATGAATTTACTATATGTAATTAATATATTTTGTATCATGATCGAAGCTAAGTGAAAATAAATTCTTTTTCGGCGAAGGTTGGCCACTCTTGTGATCACGTGGCTTCTACACTGATCATGACTTATTATAGATAGATTAAGAAAGAGAAGACTGAATCAAATCACCCTATGCCTCGAGTGCCTCCAGTGACAATAGCAGTAGTGCCTTGAAGACTCCACCTACCATCATCTACCATTGCTGATAGCGGATTGATCCCACGGTAGCCCCGAGACGTTATTATTTAACAAGAAAAGTAAATGCTTGAGCTTGAGAAGCTCTTGATCTAGTAGGTCGGACCAAACAACAAGCAATAAAATCACAGACGGATAAAACCCTAAACTATAAGTTAAGTAAGCCTCTTCCACAACGTTTATCATAAAAGCAACTCTAGAATTTATAAGGAAACTATTTAGTATTTCTTGTGTTCCGAAAAATTAAAAAAGTGATCATGACCAATATTATACGAAAGAGGAAGACAGGACAAATTATGTGGTCCTCGATTTCTTCACAGTTTTAGCCACAGATCATTTCACTTTTTAAACCACAATCGAAAAGGGAAAATGATATATTTACTGATTTACAGTGGACGAGGTCTACTGAGAAATTCATTACTAATTCCGAATAGTTTTATCTTAATTATTTTTTGTCTATTCTAACTATGAAAACTTTTGAATATAAGCGAGGACAATTGTGATTTGGTCGGCAAATTACTTTGTTTTCATCGCAGCTAGTATTATTAGAGTAAGTATTTTTGTTCCAGTGACCCTTGTTGGCGATAACAACGAAACCGTTGTTTGGTCGTAATTGTTTATAATTTTAAATAAATTTTTTCTTTTTGAATAAAAATGAATTCATATATATCTCAATACTGCAAAACTTTTACTAATCCCTCAACGTTTAATACTATTAGACATGCTGCGCGTTGAGCGTGTTTCTTATTTTAATATTTTTAAATTTTGTTTGAATTATAAAATAAAGTGTAATATTATGAAATAGAAAAATATTGATCCCATATAGCTAACTCAATAAAGTAAAAATATTATGAAATAGAAAAATATTGATCCCATATAGCTAACTCAATAAAGTAAAAACTTTGTTCTTAGAAGTCCTCAATCATTATTTAATATATTCATCTTATTTTTTTTTTTTATAATTTTATCAGTTCATTTTCACAAGTTATCGTGTTTCTTTTTAGTTTCAATAAAACAACATAGTCCTTGAAGATTTAAAAAAAAATCTAGAAGTGTTTTTCGAAAGTTATTCTCAAGTTCATTTGAGAAGACAAATATGATTAATTAGTTGTACTTTTATTATGATACTTTAAAGATTTTAACAAAATAAAATAAAAAATTAAATCATATATCTTCTCCATTCATCTTCCCTCAAAGGTTTCGATGTTACCCAGGTTTTAATTGCTGGAAAAAATTATGATTTGCATAACTTTGTCGAAACGTCTGTGAAAAAATAAAGCATTAATAAACATAAAACTTAATAGCGTGAGCAAATTACTCTGAAAAAATATTTAATTCAATGAGTGTGCGTGTGATATATATATATATCCATTTTAAACCTCTAAATACTTGTACTTCCACATAGTCTAAATAAGAAAAAAATTAATAAGCAAACTTTTAATTTATTTTAAAGTCCTAAATGTTACTCCCTCCGTTCCAGTTTATGTGAACCTATTTCCTTTTTGGTTCGTTCTAAAAAAAATGAACTCTTACAAAATTTGGAAACAATTTTGCTTAAACTTATAATTCTACTCTTAATGAGAAGCTTTTATAACCACACAATACTCTGGCCCCCTTTTTGACTTGTTTAGGAACACAAATTTCAAAAATTTCACTTTTTTTAAACTCTATGCCTAGTCAAACAGGTTCATATAAATTAGAATAGAGGGAGTACTAAATATTTGAATGATATTTTTTGTTAAATATAAAATCTTTTTTAAAGGACAAAAATTCAATTAATATTTCCTATAGGGATGTCGTGCTTTTATATATATTTAAACTTGTACAATTTAGTATGATTAAATATGCTATCAAATAATCATTTTGGGTTCTTAACTGAACATGGATTAATTATTTTGTATAAATAAAGTAATATTTTTCTTAATGCATATTTAACTGTTCCATGTTGAAATAATTTTATTTTAGACGTTATTGTATGAAGCAATTTTAATTTTAATATATGATTTGTTGTCCCCGTATTTTAATTTAATTAGAAATCAATTGAAGGCACCATATAAAATCGTTCTCGTCTTGGTTTATAAGTATTGCACCAACGATATAGTTAATTAGTATGATTTATATGAGGTAACATGTTAATCAATTCCATTCCTAAATACAAGAACTTCTTAACAAGTTTAATAAGGAAACGTGAGGTATAATTAGTATAATTTATATGAGGTAATATGTATCACATTTGTAATTAAGTTGTATGATATTGTAGTTATATTTAACTGGATAGAAATAATGTATGAAAGTTGTAAATAAGTTATATAATATATAATTAGTTATATGTAATTTGCTTTTACTATGTATGTAGTAGATATTCAAATTTGCATTAAATTTGTACGAAATTTATTTTTAATTTATATGTTGATGTACCATATATTATTCTTAGAGATAGAGATTTTATGTGTTTATGTCCAAAATATGCTGATTTCCTATGTCAAAATTAAAGAAGTTAATTCTGTATCTAGCTTTGTTCACTAAAGAAAACTTCAAAACTATAATAAAGATTTTCTACTAGTAGCTTATTTATAGAAAAATCTTATTCCGACAAGGAAAATGATGTTGTTTTACTTTGACAGTTTGAATTGATTAGTAAAAGCAGTATATAGAAAAGTAGTACTGAAATAAACTGACGAGAAGGTTAAAGAAGAGGGAAGAAAAATGCTGTTGCCACTTGCCAGTATATTTAATTTTTCTAGAAGGAATGCATAATATATAATTAATTATATAAAATTTATTTTTAGTTTATATGCTGTTATCAAATTTGTATCAAATTTGAATATTTCGGCACTGACATAAAAGTATACAACTATGTTCTTGTTAACTCCGACACAATTATATGGGTATTGAGTAATGTTATTACGACAGTTTACATGTGGATGACTTTACGTAATTTCTTGAAACAATGAATATGGACGGAAATATTGACCGAAGGAACATTACGATTTTTTCCGCCAAAAAATATTGATTAGCTGAAAAATCTATTGGAATCTTGTTATGAATAGAATTCTATTTGGAGTGAATATCTATCTTGTGGAGAGTTTTACTTTGTGACTAAGTCATATTTCTCCTATAAATAGAGGGGTCTTACCCTATTGTAAATCATCCCAAAATTCAATAAGAATTCTCTTTCTTTCTCTGCAATATTGTTCTTCTTCTTTTATTATTTTATAACACGTTATCAGCACGAGACTCTAACCAATTGATTAGAAACTTTGGGATTGAGCATAATGATTGTCAATTGTTTCATGAACTTCCTTCATGATTAAAATTCTGGATTTAAGGTAAGTATTTTACTTTTCTCTTTCAAATTCTTGAAATTCTATAATTTGATTTTATATACAGGCAAAGACAACAAAGTTTGATTATAACTCTAATGGAGTTTTTAAGAAATTACACCCAAATGAAGTGGTAAAATTTCTATGTCTTGCCATGATCAAAGTCATGTATGATCATGCACACAAGAAGTGAAAACCCGTCCCATTGAATTTTCTCCATTCTCATTCCCTTAAGAGAATGTGATAGCAATATATGATAAGTCTGAAAGAAGACAAAATTATTACCGTGATGTATCAATGGATGTGGACGTGGCAATAGACGAAATTATAATCGCCATCATTGTGGTAAAGAGAACAATAAGTATTCTCAAAATAATCCTTCGCTTTGTGAAAGTAATATTTGTCATCGATTTGACATGAGATTTTATAGATGATTATGGTCCATTCATGATGTGAATGTGACAACATATTACTTATGAATACATATTCATTCTTCAAAGAATATGAACGTGCTAATGGTAGTGAATATACCACACTCACCTCTAGAAGAAGGTTTGAGATGATACCATAAATAATGTCATTATTATGACATGAATGGTCATTGGTCACGTACCTATTGTACGCCAAAATATTTTGGTTATGTGATTATTAAATGACAACAATAATGCAAGAAACATATCTTGCATATTATTTTGACCATGGCCATAATGGTATAACTTTCTCTTTAAAAGAGATATTCACCACATGGATGATGATGAATTTGTGATAGTGCAAAATTAATTGAGAGCTCTGGAAGAGCCAATTATTACTATTTTGGAGAAACACAATTAATTACCAATAAGGTATTATGTTGTAGTACGTCTCAAAGAAACTTATTCAGTTTCCAAATTATACGCGAAAACGGTTGATTATATTGAGACTATAAGTAAATGAAAGATTTAATATCTTCTATTACTATAACTTGTAGCGCGGTAATATGTATGTGAAAAGTTACCCGTTTTATTCTCCAAGTTGTACTACATAAACAAAAGAATATCACAATGAAGTGAATATTTATTGATATAAAAACACATATTATAATAAACGTGGAGTTTATTCATAATTGCACACATCATAGTGTAAATATGAAATTTATCAATATTGATAATTTATTCAGTTGGCATAATTGATTTACCCATATCAATTTAAGTATGATGTGCAAAACTAAAGAGAATTCACATAGGTAAATATTAAAGAACTAGAAAGTTCTTTACAAATTCTCTTACATTGCTTGTTCTCATTAATTAATATACCAATTAAAATTGGGATTAAATCCCATGAATGCTGGAAATATCAAAGGTGAATATGGGCCCATTCACCTGCCATGTATACCACATAAGATGCATCTATGAGATTGTTACATGTGCGATTATTGCTAACCCGCAATATGGTGTTTGCGAGGTAACTTGCTCAATAATTTAATGTCGAGCATATTCCAGATTTTCTATTCAAGAAGTTCATCTTGATAAGTTGGTCTACATCACAACTAGTTTAGCAAAATAATTTATTGAGTGCCTCCACTTAATAGCTAAATTATTGCTTATGAGAACAAAATTATCTATATCAGTTTGATATAGGTTATATACGAAAGTATATTACATTCTCCTCTCACAAGTGGTTTAGGGTCAGGAACCAAATAATTCCATCTTATTATTATTGATGTGCGGTGTATATTTTGATTAACACCATAACGCACAAAGATGAGTTCTCAATGTTGAGGAAATAAGTTAGTTTTTTCTAACATGGGGGGGAGACAAGATACAACAATTGAGAAAACGTTACATGGAATGAATTATCATTTATACATCTAGATCCTCGAATATAATAATATGAACTTGAAGTTCATAAAAGGATAATTCATGTACAATTTATTGCAAAGCATGCCAGACGCATTTGCTGACCCAAATAAAGTAACTATATTCTCATTGCAAATGCTCATATTAAGTCTTAGAATGACAAAGTCTATGGTAAGCGTAAAGCGTATAGACATTCGGTTTCAAATAAACTTCTTGATAAAGAAGATGAGCAAATGATCATAATAAAGGAGCAAGTGATCTAGAAGATCACATGACATTACACTTCATAATATCTCATGAGAGATTCAGGTACCTGAATATATGAATGAAGAGATCTCTATGTTATGTCATTATGAAAATATATTGAAACTGATATAAAATCCTTGTCGACATCAACCTTCAAGAAGCTAGTGCACAAGATTGAGATGTGAAGGCTCAAGGATGTGAATTGATACTCTCATCAGGGGGAGTTAATGCGCGTTGCACTCTTTTTTCCTTACAAGGTTTTGTCCCACTGGGTTTTCCTTGCGAGATTTTTAACGAGGCAACCAAAAGGCGTATTGTAGATATGTGTACTCTTTTTCCTTCTCTAGAATTTTTTTCCCACTGGGTTTTAATTAAGGTTTTAGCGAGGCACATTATCATTGAATAGACATTCAAGGGGGAGTGTTATGAATAGAATTCTATTTGGAGTGTGTCTATCTTGTGGAGAGTTTTACTTTGTGACTAAGTCATATTTCTCCTATAAATAGAGGGGTCTTACCCCATTGTAAATCATCCCAAAATTTAATAAGAATTCTCTCTCTTTCTCTGCAATATTGTTCTTCTTCTTTTATTATTTTATAACAGATCTTTCAATTTTCCATGATTAAAGGGATACAATATGATTTGCTAATAATTAGCTAAAATTTTCAAACTTTTTCTATGTTAACACTTTAATATTAGGGCCGGTTTGGTAAAGGGTTCTTAACTAAAGAGGAAAGGAGAAAAAAGAAAAAAGATGTAACTAAATCCTTTAATTTATAGCACTAATAATGGATTGTATATAAATTGTAAGCAATCTTAATTTAGGGTGGATAATATACAAATTGGAATAATTTTGATAAATAAATTTCAAATATTATATAGGAATGAAAAAACCTCTAAAATATTTGCAGAGAAGAAACAAACACTTAATGCATATTATTTGTGGCAAATTGAATTAAAACACTTAACTATCATAAATATTTTGAGCGATCAAATCACAAGTTGTCATCCAAATATTATTATTTACTTAATTTTTCATATTTTCTACATTTACATGGTTGCCTCGTGCGAATCTACCAACATCAACATCAACAAGCGGCACATATCGTTCATTCTCAACTTTTTAGAATGTATTGTCCATTTTATAATTTTTTTAAATGTAAATCACTATTGTAGCCGGTACATTATCTTTTTAAATGTCAATATGATATAAAGGTATATCCGGTAAAATAGATCACATTGTTCTCCATACCTCAAATGTTCGCTCTATAATATTTCTACAAAAAGAATACTAGTAATTGAACATTTCTTTGTGTTCATTGGTGGTCCTACTTGGGGTTTCTTATTCACCATATTCTAATAAGAAAGAATAAAATTTTTGGTCAAACATAAAGTACTTATAAGTTAAATTTTCAACTTCTAGATATTTATTACTTTTGCTTATAAGGACTTTCAAGTGAAAGTGTAGCGCTGAATAGCCATTTATAGTAGTAACCAGTCTGTTTCCTCTTTTAACTATGTTGATAATTGGACCAAAAACTCAATTATTTAATTAAAGGTGAAATGTGCTTAGTATAATTTTACAAGGACAGAAAAATGAAATAAGTGAATAACTCAAGGACTAAAATTATTACTGTCCCTGTTTTTAGTTCCGTTCTATGAGTGCCACCGTATGTCCGTATATAATTACCCCAAATGAGTAATTTACACGGAATACAACTTCTTTAACATAGAAAATTTTATAAAATATAATTTATTACAAACTTTTAACTTTTTAATTAGATTATTAAGTTCATAAACTCCTAAAAATTTTCCCCTAAACGTGGGACACTGGCACAAATAAATTGTTAAGTGGACAGTAATTTCTGTATTAATTATTAATACAATCAAAACAAATTCTAACTCAAAAGAAACATGCCTTTTCAGTTTTAAAATATAGAAGGTATCATTTTTTTTTCTCCCTTACAACCCCGACAAACCATACAAGGCTTGAGAATTTTGCTGCCGAAAGTGTTAGGGAGGCCTAAGAGGTATTGGGGAGAGGTGATTAGGCATGACATGGCTAGGATGCATATTTCCGAGGACATGGCCCTTGATAGAAAAATCTGGAGGTCTAGTATCAGGGTTGTAGGATAGGGGCTCCTAGAATTTTTTGTACTCCTTTCCTGGGGTTGGGTGAGGCTTGTCAGGGCGACTCATAGATGATTCGTGCATTGGATTGTGTCCCCCTTATGGTAGTTATTTATGGTAGCTACTGTTTGATATTATTGCATGCCATTTTATGTATAATTCTTATGCTTAGATAACTATTTATGCGATTTATGCCGGAATTGCTAATGCTCTTTTGTGTTTGTTTTTGTTGTTGCTTCCCCTTTCCTTCTCTAAGCCGAGGGTCGATTGGAAACAGCCTCTCTACCCTTTGGGTAGGGGTAAGGCTTGTCTACATATTACCCTCCCCAGACCTCACCTTGTGGGACTATACTGGGTAGTATTTGTTGTCGGTATACCCCTTTCTCACTCACTTTCGAACTACACGTGGCCTGATTCCTTTATAGCCAAGGATATGTAGGCAGCTCAGATACAAGGGCTCGGTCACATTCCTCTTCTCTTAGTTTAGTCCCTCCCAATAAGGGTCAGGTCAAAAACACTTGTCTAGTCGTTCTTTGTCTGAAAACTCTTTGTGTTTTCAGTCAAAGAGGGGCAGCTGTAAACGCGTGATTTTTGACCCTACCCGAGATTTTATTTAGTTTAGTTTTAATATAGCTATTTTAGCTAATTTTGACTCTTTTACTTTATTTTTACCTTAAAATGAAAAATAACAAAAATATAGTTTTATTAATGTTTCGTAGTCATTTTCAAACTTGAAAAAATATAAAAAATAGTTTTATTTTAATTACGAGTATTATAGTTATTTTGATTACCTGGGATTAATTAAATAACACCATTCTCGGTTCCGGGCAAAGAATAATATTCGGGTTCAAACTACCCGGTTTTATAATTTTCGGACCTAGCCCGTAATAAACCGAGTCCACTACACTGCAGGGGGACAACACATAATGGGGATGGGGAATAATAAGAAAAGGACAAGGAAAAAAAGACAAAAGAGACATGGGTCTTGAATTTAAAAAGGGAGATAAAGGGGATGGGGCTCACGTGAGGGATGGGGTGGATTTTTAAAAAACAAAAAGAAGAGACATTCTTTGGTATATAGAAGAAGGGCATAACGGCAGAATGGAGAGGGGGGAGGAAGCAAAAAACGGGAGCAAAGGAGAGGGTCTCTGGACGAAAAAGGAGAAGGAAACAAAAGAGGGAAAACAAAAAGAAAGAAGAAAAAAAACGGTTAAGAAGAAGAAAAGGCAGAAGAACAAAAAGACTACACATTTTATAACGGGAAACAAAAAGAGAAGAGAAGAGAGATTCTCTTCTTCATTTGAAAAAAAAAAAAAAAAAATCGGGCAGCAAGGGACGGGAGCAAAAAAAAAACGAGACCATTGTTAATCACCAAAACAGCCCAGCCCGTCGTCCAGCAATTGACTTCGTCGTCAACCATCCAGTTCGTCGACCAACAGTCCGCGACACCCGCTTCCGCTTCATCTTCGTCTTCGTTCCAGTAGCAAACCACCTGCCGTTTCTCCGAGGTCGTCGTTGGTTCGAGTTCTGTCCGGAGAGGTCGAGGTTCGAGATCGTCATAAAAGGTTCGTTTTCTCGTTGTGTACGTTGAAAAAATATGCAGAAATAAAGGTGCATGTTCTTTTCCGATATTGTTCTTCTCGCTAATATTTTGGAGTGTTTCGTATTTGATTTAGTTTCGTATGGTTCAGACTATTTTTGTAAATATATTATTTTGTTGAACATGCAATGTCGAAGTTAGCTAATGAAAATGACTAATCCTTCACATGCTCGCCAACTAGTTATGCTTCCGTTGTTTATGTAATTGTTCACCATAATCTTGAATTTGCTCACTTAGTTAGCTACTCGTATGTTTACTCGAGTTGGTTATAGTTGAGCACGATGTTGTCACATTATGGAAATTGGTTCGTTATTCTTTAAACGACGTAATTAGATTAAAGGAATCGGGGGTGCATTTCATGTGACCCGACTCCATATTTGAACAAGGTTAAATAAAGAGTGTCGTGAACCACAAGTGCATTTCATGTAGTGTGGCTTGCAACATGTTTTAAATAATCTTGAATTAACTCTTAAATAAATATAGCGGGATGTAGTTTGCTTTTAAATTAGAATTAGAGTTATGCCTCGCCTAACAAAAAATTGTACAAATCGCGGGGCCCTCATAAATGTATATGTAAAATATTTAGATTTCGAGATGTGCCGTTTCTTAGCGAATTTCCGGGCCTTCTCAAAAAATGTAAATAAGTAATCGCTCTTGGCGCGTATTTTAATAATTTTACCTTCTTAAATACGGGCGTGCATTTCATGCGGCCCAAATCCAAATCCCAAAATGTTGAATAAGAATGTGTCGAGGATCCGGGTGCATTTCATGTGACGTGATTCGAAACATATTTTTAGGCAACATTCTCTTTTCGTAAATAATAATAATAATAAAAGTGGTAAAGGGATATTAATTTGCATTAAGTATATAACCGTAAAAATCAGATAAATAAGCCGAATATGACAGTTAAGCGACCGTGCTAGAACCACGGAATTCGGGAATGCCTAACACCTTCTCCCGGGTTAACAGAATTCCTTATCCGGATTTCTGGTTCGCGGACCGTTAAATAGAGTCAAACCTTTCCTCGATTCGGGATTTAACCGGTGACTTGGGACACCATAAATCTCCCAAGTGGCGACTCTGAAATAATTAAAATAAATCCCATCTCGATTGTCCTTTAATTGGAAAAACTCTTTGCATCCTCGCGGGTGCGTAAAAAAGAGGCGTGACAGCTCTGGCGACTCTGCTGGGGACATCCCCAGAACCACTGGTTCAGGGTTTAAGAATTCGAGCTTGGAATAATTGTTGTATTTGGCTTATTTATTATCCGATTTTATTATATGTTTGTATTAATGTGCAAAATGATATTTTTATCGCTTTGATATTTTTTGAACTGTACATATAAATTGTGCCGAAACCAATCTCCTCTCCGAGTCTTCTAAATCATGAAGAAGGGTGCACTTCGTGTGACTTCTTTTCTGTATAGTGTCTAATTCCCACCTTAGAACGAGGTTTGGATAAGTTGCAAAACCGGTGAAGCTTCTGTATTCCCGGGTTGCTGCCTCCTCCTCGGCTCGAGTTGTCCGCTCGGGTAAGCCAGGTCTAGAACAATAAACCCAAGTTTTTAAACCTAGAATAACAAAGCTTCATGCCGGATCCCTAGTAGGAACGTTTATTTGCATCATGTTGCATTTGACTTAGGGGACTCAACACAGGGGTTGGGTCCGTCTAGGACAGGTGACTTGAAATGAAAAGACCATCCTGCTGCATCCTGTTTGTTTTATGCATATATTTGCTTCAGACTTGCAGGCTAACCGTTTTTTTATATTGAGGAAAATGAAAAAAAATAGTCTCGAAATAGTTTGTTTTTTACTTACTTAAAAAGAAAAAAAAAACGTTTGTTGTAAAATAAAAAATATGTGATTTCAAAATAGTTTGTTTTTTTTACTAAAAAAAAAAAAAAAAAAAAAAAATTTGTTTTAAACTTAAAAAAAAATGTGTGAAAAAAAATAATAAATAGTTTGTTTCCTTTAAAGATGTAGTTTGTTTGACCGAACTACGCAGGTTTGATTCTCACCACTAGGTGAGATACGTAGGCAACCCTCATCGGGTTCAACCACCCCTTTTAAAAATCAAAAAAAATGTGTGTTTAATTTTGTCAATAAAATCAAAGTGATGCCGTTTTTGCAAATAGCCGAATGTTCCGAAAGGACGCCGGAAGGCTGTTTTTGCAAAAATAGCCACTTTGAATCTTTATAAACAATTTTTGGGCACAACCTTGAAATATTCCCTCGCGAAAATGTTGAAAGGTCGTAGCCGCAAAAATCAAGTTGGGGTTACCACCCTTTTTCAAAAAAATCAAAAATGTTGAATTTTAGTTTTCAATAAATCGAAGTGATGCTGTTTTACAAAATAGCCGAATGTTCCGAAAGGACACCGGAAGGCTGTTTTTGCAAAAATAGCCACTTTGAATCATTTTTAATAATTTGCGGGCACAGCCTTGAAATATTCCTTGTGGAAATGTTGCAAGGCCATAGCCGCAAAATCAAGTCCGGGTTCACACCCCGTTTGCAAAAATAACCAAAAAATGTCAAATTTTTGATTTTGTTATAAATAAGTCGGGTGATGCTATTCTTGCTTAAAATAAGCCGAATGTCCCTCAAAAAGACACCGGAAGGCTGTTTTTGCAAGAATAGCCACTTTGAGTCATTTGTAAATAATTTTGGACACAGCCTGGAAATATTCCCTCGCGGAAATGTCGAAAGGTTGTATCCGCAAAAAATCAAGTTTTGAGTCATCACTCAACTTTACAAAAATAATCCAATAAGCCATTACATGGCTGGTCCTTGCATAAATAGCCACTTTTGGCATTTGAACTTCTTCAGTCTTGTATTGGCCTGTGTCGGTGCTGAACGATGCCCCATAGGCCCCAGGATAAAATTTGAATTTGCATCTTCTTAAATAAAATTTTGCAAAAAGAGCTACTTTGTCTAAATAAGCCATTACATGGCCAATTTATGAAAAATAGTCTTGTGTTGGTTTATGGTGATGCCGAACGATGCCCCATGAGCCACAAGATGAAAAAAAAAAATTTCAAGTTTATCTTTCTTAAATAAATTTTGCAAAAATAGTCATTCTGTCAAATAAGCCATTATGTGGCCAATTTTGTAGAAATAGTCATAACTGACACCAAAAAAAAATATATTCTTTTTCTTGTAGAAATCTCCTACACAAGTTTGCAGTTGGAGTCGGCTTCTATAATTTTCCTTCAAAGAAAAAAAGAAATCAAAAAAAAAAAAAAAAAAATCAAATAAACATTTCTTTATTTCTTGCATTAATTTGCAAGAACTACGCTCGGTCCGATTCATGCGGGGTCATGATACGTAGGCAATCCACGTAGGATTCGACCATTTCCATAACCAAAAAAAAAAAAAAAAAAAAGAAAAAAAAAGAGAAGAATGATCAATAAGCGGGATACCTTAATGCTGACATGCTGGCTTTGTTTTGTTGTGTCCATTTCCAGAAAGGTGGTTGGTTGTGGTTCTGAAATAACTCTTCCCCGTAAGACGAAGTCAGAGGACAATGGCAGATAATCTCAAGACTGAGTGGGTTGGTACAGGTACCCGACAACAGCTGGTTGAACGGAACCACGGGTTAGTAGAGGAGGTCAAGATATTGAGACAACACGTGGCTGATATGTATCGGGCGTGGATGGATGGAAAAGCACCACCTCCGCCACCACCTAGCTTCCTGGACTCTGTCCTTACCCGTACCATGAACCCGATGCCGGATGATCTCCCGCACTCTCCATATATACCCGCCTATCACAACTTCTCCAGCCATTCGAGTAACTCAATTACTCGTCCCCCAACTATGTTTTCACAACGCTACTCCCGTCCCCAACACCACTACCCTCCCCGGGACAACCAAAATCGTACTTCACCTTCCAGGTACCCAGCTCCACAAAAGGCTTACCAACCCCCACGAACATACCGGAAACCCCCCGGGTCAGGTTTCAGGCCAAATAAGGCGTTTAGGGAGGAAAGGGTGCTGAAGCGAGAAAATGCGCTCACCCCTATCGGAGAGCCCTACGCAAGTCTGTTTGAAAAGTTAAAACATGTCGGCCTGATTACGCCGCTCCCCGAATACACTCCCGATCCACGTGCAAGAAGCTTCGATCCTACTACACAGTGTGCATACCATTCCAATGTCAGAGGGCACGATATTGAGAATTGCCGTACCTTGAAAAAGGAAATAGAAAGAATGATTCAAAAAGGGTGGTTGATTGTGGTCAATGATGATGACATGGGGCACACAAATCCCCTGGGGGGTGTACCGACTGGAGCTAAAAATGTTGAAGCAGTTGGCAGCCTTGGCAATATTGATGCAGAACTTAGTGGCTAAAATGTGGTGCTTGGTAATTGGGAAGATACTCCATCTTTTGGTCAGCTAGATGGAGCTTTGGTGGTTCGTTTTGTGGTCATTTTTGTCGTCCGAGTTATTTTCAGGGTTTTCTTGTGGTCAAACCCTTTTGTCCTAGCAGTTTGCTTTGGTCCTGCCCAGTTTTGTTTCAGGGCTGTACTCTAGTTTGTTTTGCTTGTTTTGTCATTGAACCATTTCGTCATTAGTTTAATGAAGCTTTCGGTCTTTTGTTACTTCCGGTCATTTTATCTGTTTAGTTCTTTTTACCCTTTAGATTTGTCTTGTGCTCAAACGCCGAATCTAGTGATATGACATGCGCACACATAATTGTGGCTTAATTCTAAAAGTTAATCATGAAGCAATTGGAAGATGATCGGGTCATTTAAAGGAAATAAAAACAATTTGAGATTATTTGGATCCCGAGTCATGTGAAACCGGGGCAACTAAAAAGGAAACAATTAAAGGCAAGCTGGCCAAATCGACGTGGGGTCATTCACAATAATGAAAATGAGAGTGTTGTCCAACTGTGCTTTAAAGATATGACGAATGTTAATTGTGTTGTTTACACTTGGCATGTTTTGAAGATTGGAATGACGAAGGCATTTTGTTCTGCTATCTAAACACTTTATCCATCGTCAACCCTTTGAGCCTTATTTTAAATTCTTCCATACCCCTCCTTCGGAATTAGTTGCAAAGATTAGAAACACAAGTTTGAAAGGCAAAAGAAGAAAGGGATAAAGAAAAGTAAAGAAAAAGAAAACAACAAAAAGAGATAAAGAAAAGAAAAAGAAAAATGTGTGAAAAAAAAAAAAAAAAAAAGAAACTTGAAAAAGAGGAATTGGGAACTACGTTTGACCTGATTCCTTAAAGAGGATACGTAGGCGCTTCACGGCTCGGTCATAGTGTAAATAAAGAAATAAAAATCCCCAAGTATAAAACTGGGGCAAAGAAAATTGTGTTTATTGTAAATAAATTTAGGTCCGAAGGTTGTAAATTTTGAACCCAAAATTGATTTTGTTTTGAGCCTTCAATACCCTTTCTTTCTAGCCCTATCCAAATCCCACACTACGGTCCGAAGAAAGACCTTCCGATCAGTCTTTAAAAGATGCCACGTCAGGCAAACACGAGAGTCTCATCAGAATATGACACTCTGATTCCCAGCAGAAAATACTCTGATTCCCAGCAGAAAGGAAATACGAGAGAGTCTTAGCAGTGACACCCCAATCCCCAGCTAAAAGTGATACAAACGAGAGAGTCTTACCGGTGAAAACCTTCGCAGGCACCATAAGGCGACGAAAGCTGAGAGAAAATCAAAATGAGAGAGGCTTGAAAGTGAAAACCCTTCGGGCACTACAAGTCGAATAAAGGTGATAATCAGATGGAAATCACGAGACATAAATCGTGAAAGGAAATTAACGACGGAGGATAGGCCATATGTGCATGTCATGACCAGTAGAGTTGGTATCCGTGTTTGATAAGTTTTTTTTTTAGTTGTTTCTAGTTAGAGAGTCAGTCCTCCCTTGTCTTCTATTTGTTGTTTCTTTTTATCTTTCTCCTTTTGTCAAAATTCTCCATCAAAGTCAGTCTAGTCAAAACATAGTGAGAAATGACTTCAAAACTTGCCACCAACTTTCCAGTTATTATGCAAAGCAAGGAAATGCCATTGACGGCAGAGAAGTATGGTGCAAAGAAGATTATTAAACTGGGGCAGAAAATTTTCTTTTCATTTTGAAAATTTTCTGGAAGTCAATACCCACTTGGGGAAGAAGGAAAGTCTTAAGAAA
Source organism: Nicotiana noctiflora (assembly GCA_032618575.1). Taxonomy (NCBI): domain Eukaryota; kingdom Viridiplantae; phylum Streptophyta; class Magnoliopsida; order Solanales; family Solanaceae; genus Nicotiana; species Nicotiana noctiflora. The sequence goes on from JASVEL010000086.1 coordinate 79,676, forward strand.
AATGGTCTTCGAACCAGTGTCATCCTCAACAACCTTCAAGAAGAATGAAACACCAATTTTGAGGAAATGAAAATCCACCGGCAGTGTTATCTTCAGCAAGTTCCGAGGTGGTCGGACAACACAGAGTGGTAAAGGAAGAAAGGAAATCTCATCTTCAACAAAATAACCCCCAACAAGTTGAGAAACACAGAACGGGGAAGGGATAAATGGAAAAACCCATCCCCAGCATGAGTATCATCAAATAATAACATCCCCAGCAAGTTCCGATAATGAAACACAGAGCAGGGAAAGAGGAGGAGAACAATCCCCAGCAGGAGCACCACAACCAGCCACCACATTTTAAAACTAACCAATTTTTCTTTGATTTGAAACAGGGAAAAAAGGGGTTGTCAGCAGCAAAGCATGCCACGAAGAAGATTCTCAAATTGGGGCAGAAAATTTTCTCCCGTTGCGAAAATTTTCTCGAAACCAAATACCTGGTTGGGGAAAGAAGCTAGATAACGCGAGGAAATGATCTTTGAACCCGGTTATCCCAGCAGATTTGAAAGAAAGAAAACAACAAGCTGTGATAGATGAAATTATACCCCCAACAGACAGGACAAAACGAGGAAGCTTGCGTTCAGAAAGGCAAGAAGCCGGTATCACCCTCAGCAGTCCTCGGAAAATGAAACATTGATTTCGGGATTTCACCGGCAGCATTATATCCTACAAGTTTTTCAAGGAAGCGAAGCGCGAGCCCCGAAGGAGGTTTGGAAAGAGGAAGAATGAAAAGGGATCCCCCGACAGGGCAATCCCTAGCCGATGACATTTCAATCCCCATCGATCTCGGGAGAGAATAAAGGTTTTGAAGGAAGTAGAAAATGAGGAAATAAAGAAGATTTTCCCCAGCAGCATTACCCCAGCAGGTAAGTAATTACATCCAAAGACATCCCCAGCAATCAAGAGAAAAATAACACAACCCGGGAGGAAAGCAATTCCAAAACAAGGTAATTCGGAAGAAAGGATGGCCCAAGAAACGATGCAGGAAGAAGAAAGTGGTGCAGGAAGCAAAGGAAGGCGACATGGATGGGATGGAGTTAGTAAGATGTTGTTGAAGTCAGGAGCCCGCCTGAAGAGAGGAATGGCGATTTACGTTCAAAAGATGTTGTTGAAGTCAGGAGCCCGCCCAAGAGAGGAATGGCGTTTAATTTTCGTAGTTGATGATTGAAGTCCGGAGCCCGCCCGAAGAGAGGAATGGCGATTTATTTTCAAAAGATGTTGTCGAAGTCAGGAGCCCGCCTCAAGAGAGGAATGGCGATTTATTTTTTCAAAAGATGTGGTTGAAGTCGGAGCCCGCCTGAAGAGAGGAATGGCGATTTATTTTCGGAAGTTGATGTTGAAGTCGGGAGCCCGCCCGAAGAGAGGAATGGCAATTTATTTTTTCAAAAGATGTGGTTGAAGTCGGAGCCCGCCCGAAGAGAGGAGTGGCGATTTATTTTCAAAAAGATGTTGTTGAAGTCAGAGGAGCCCGCCCGAAGAGAGGAGTGGCGATTTATTTTCAAAAAGATGTTGTTGAAGTCGGGAGCCCGCCCGAAGAGAGGAATGGCGATTTATTTTCAAAAAGATGTTGTTGAAGTCGGGAGCCCGCCCGAAGAGAGGAATGGCGATTTATTTTCAAAAAGATGTTGTTGAAGTCGGGAGCCCGCCTGAAGAGAGGAATGGCGATTTATTTTCAAAAGATGTTGTCGAAGTCGGAGCCCGCCCGAAGAGAGGAATGGCGATTTATTTTTTCAAAAGTTGACGTTGAAGTCGGGAGCCCGCCTCTGAAGAGAGGAATGGCGATTTACGTTCAAAAGATGTTGTTGAAGTCGGAGCCCGCCCGAAGAGAGGAATGGCGTTTAATTTTCAGAGTTGATGTTGAAGTCAGGAGCCCGCCCGAAGAGAGGAATGGCGATTTATTTTTTCAAAAGACGTGGTTGAAGTCAGGAGCCCGCCTGAAGAGAGAATGGCGATTTATGTTCAAAAGATGTTGTTGAAGTCGGGAGCCCGCCTCGAAGAGAATGGAGTGGCGATTTTATTTTGAAGTAGTAGTTGAAGTCGGGAGCCCGCCTTGGAGAATGGAGTGGCGATTTTATTTTGAAGTAATAGTTGAAGTCGGGGAGCCCGCCCTGAAGAATGGAGTGGCGATTTATTGTTGAGGTTGTTTAAGGAAAGCGGCAGAGTGTAACGGAAATCCCCAGCATGAATCAGAAGGAAGGCAACAAGGATCAGAAAAGATAGCTTCATACTTCGAAGGAGAATAGCTCGAAGATCACAAGTAAGGGAATTCACTTCGGAGTGCAATACAAGATAGCAACAAAAGAAGCTTGCAACCAGAATGCGAGTCAACAATCCGAGATGATCAACAGAAGTTAGTCATAATGAAAAAAAAAGGCAAGGAGTTAATCTAAGTGCAGAAGTTGATGAAAGATGTGGTGTGCTCAAGACATGGCCGAGGTCACAAGCACTGCATACCTGGTTCAGATCCAGAAAGCTGAAGAAGATTGAACTAGTACCTACAACTAGCAAGTATCAAGGTTCAAATTTAGAGTCCGCACGAAGCACCAACCAATACTCAAGATCAAGCTTCAGAAGACTTATAGATATGAATTTTGTAACTAGTAGCCGATAGGCTTAGTTAGTCTTTTTCATATTTTGATTTTTGATGTAATAGCAGGACCACGGACCGGAACTTCGATGGAACTGAACCTCGACGGAACGACACCTCGACTGGCTCTCCACCTCGGTTACTCCATATTCTTACTCACTTTTCGAACTACACGTGGCCTGATTCCTTTATAGCCAAAGATATGTAGGCAGCTCAGATACAAGGGCTCGGCCACATCCTCTTCTCTTAGTTTAGTCCCTCCGAATAAGGGTCGGGTCAAAAACACTTGTCTAGTCGTTCTTTGTCTGAAAACTCTTTGTGTTTTCAGTCAAAGAGGGGCAGCTGTAAACGCGTGATTTTTGACCCTACCCGAGATTTTATTTAGTTTAGTTTTAATATAGCTATTTTAGCTAATTTTGACTCTTTTACTTTATTTTTACCTTAAAATGAAAAATAACAAAAATATAGTTTTATTAATGTTTCGTAGTCATTTTCAAACTTGAAAAAATATAAAAAATAGTTTTATTTTAATTACGAGTATTATAGTTATTTTGATTACCTGGGATTAATTAAATAACACCATTCTCGGTTCCGGGCAAAGAATAATATTCGGGTTCAAACTACCCGGTTTTATAATTTTCGGACCTAGCCCGTAATAAACCGAGTCCACTACACTGCAGGGGGACAACACATAATGGGGATGGGGAATAATAAGAAAAGGACAAGGAAAAAAAGACAAAAGAGACATGTCTCTTGAATTTAAAAAGGGAGATAAAGGGGATGGGGCTCACGTGAGGGATGGGGTGGATTTTTAAAAAACAAAAAGAAGAGACATTCTTTGGTATATAGAAGAAGGGCATAACGGCAGAATGGAGAGGGGGGAGGAAGCAAAAAACGGGAGCAAAGGAGAGGGTCTCTGGACGAAAAAGGAGAAGGAAACAAAAGAGGGAAAACAAAAAGAAAGAAGAAAAAAAACGGTTAAGAAGAAGAAAAGGCAGAAGAACAAAAAGACTACACATTTTATAACGGGAAACAAAAAGAGAAGAGAAGAGAGATTCTCTTCTTCATTTGAAAAAAAAAAAAAAAGAAAAAATCGGGCAGCAAGGGACGGGAGCAAAAGAAAAAACGAGACCATTGTTAATCACCAAAACAACCCAGCCCGTCGTCCAGCAATTGACTTCGTCGTCAACCATCCAGTTCGTCGACCAACAGTCCGCGACACCCGCTTCCGCTTCATCTTCGTCTTCGTTCCAGTAGCAAACCACCTGCTGTTTCTCCGAGGTCGTCGTTGGTTCGAGTTCTGTCCGGAGAGGTCGAGGTTCGAGATCGTCATAAGAGGTTCGTTTTCTCGTTGTGTACGTTGAAAAAAAATATGCAGAAATAAAGGTGCATGTTCTTTTCCGATATTGTTCTTCTCGCTAATATTTTGGAGTGTTTCGTATTTGATTTAGTTTCGTATGGTTCAGACTATTTTTGTAAATATATTATTTTGTTGAACATGCAATGTCGAAGTTAGCTAATGAAAATGACTAATCCTTCACATGCTCGCCAACTAGTTATGCTTCCGTTGTTTATGTAATTGTTCACCATAATCTTGAATTTGCTCACTTAGTTAGCTACTCGTATGTTTACTCGAGTTGGTTATAGTTGAGCACGATGTTGTCACATTATGGAAATTGGTTCGTTATTCTTTAAACGACGTAATTAGATTAAAGGAATCGGGGGTGCATTTCATGTGACCCGACTCCATATTTGAACAAGGTTAAATAAAGAGTGTCGTGAACCACAAGTGCATTTCATGTAGTGTGGCTTGCAACATGTTTTAAATAATCTTGAATTAACTCTTAAATAAATATAGCGGGATGTAGTTTGCTTTTAAATTAGAATTAGAGTTATGCCTCGCCTAACAAAAAATTGTACAAATCGCGGGGCCCTCATAAATGTATATGTAAAATATTTAGATTTCGAGATGTGCCGTTTCTTAGCGAATTTCCGGGCCTTCTCAAAAAATGTAAATAAGTAATCGCTCTAGGCGCGTATTTTAATAATTTTACCTTCTTAAATACGGGCGTGCATTTCATGCGGCCCAAATCCAAATCCCAAAATGTTGAATAAGAATGTGTCGAGGATCCGGGTGCATTTCATGTGACGTGATTCGAAACATATTTTTAGGCAACATTCTCTTTCGTAAATAATAATAATAATAAAAGCGGTAAAGGGATATTAATTTGCATTAAGTATATAACTGTGAAAATCAGATAAACAAGCCGAATATGACAGTTAAGCGACCGTGCTAGAACCACGGAATTCGGGAATGCCTAACACCTTCTCCCGGGTTAACAGAATTCCTTATCCGGATTTCTGGTTCGCGGACCGTTAAATAGAGTCAAACCTTTCCTCGATTCGGGATTTAACCGGTGACTTGGGACACCATAAATCTCCCAAGTGGCGACTCTGAAATAATTAAATAAATCCCATCTCGATTGTCCTTTAATTGGAAAAACTCTTTGCATCCTCGCGGGTGCGTAAAAAAGAGGTGTGACAACATATATATTATACTAGTATATACACACTATGTATTATTGTATATTTTTTTGGATAATGATTCCTTCAATATATCCAATAAAAATTTGGGTCTTCTTAATTTGATTGATTAATTTTGCACAGTTACAAAAGCATGAGATTTTTTTATGTATTAACGTGGTTATGAAATATAGTTATAATTATCATTAATAATTTAATAAAATGGAGAATGTATAGGGTCTAATTATGGGATATCTTATTCCCTTTTAATAGGAAATCTGGCGTAATTTTAGGTCTATTTTTATACATTTGTTATAGAATATGTTATTCTATTATTAGTTGTAGATTATGAAATATTTTATAAATTCCTAAGTAATTATGAAAATTTCCCTTAGTATTTTATGAATTTGTAAACTTAAAATTGTTTCTATATAAATATGTTTGTTTCAGAATCCTAATAGTATATTTGTACACTTCTATGCTATGTTATTGTTTCTACATAATTTACATCAAATATAAATTTATAATATATCACATGTACGTAGTATATATTTCAAATGTCAAATACTTAAACTATATATTGATATCATCAAGTATATATAATTATACATTAAATATACATAATAAAAATATTGAATATCTACATTTATACGTTATGTAAATGCATAGACATAAAACGAATTCAGGCAAATATACATAATATACTCATTACACACAGACACACACACACATATTTATATATATACACCTTTGAACATAGAATAACAATGTGAATTTATTTAGACTATGTTTGATATAATAATGAAAAGGGGATTCTAATAGCTAGAACTTTCATAAAAATGGTAAGTATAAATTAATGATGGGGGAGAAATATGGATAAATTAATACGTTTCAAAATTAATTCCTTAAATTGTGGAGCGAGCTTAAAATTTTGAAGACTATTAAATGTACATGATTTTGAAAAAAGTGCTGTAATTGTAAATGAATGTGTTCTTTTTAGAATAAAACAAAAGTAATGATCTTTATTTAAATATTATGTAATAAGTAACTGACGATGTAAAAACTCTAAAATGTAATGAAGCTTGTTACTGGTCCAAAAGCCCAGCTATCGAATGGGCCAAAGGCCCAAATACTGAAAGGGTCAAAACACAATATGAATGGGCTAAGGACCCAGAGAATGGAAAATTTTATCCATTGACACTTACTCTTAGATTGTTGCTTTATCATCACGAGGTACTTAATAAAGAAATTTTCATAAATCACTATCTTTTAGTGGTAATTAGATAAATATAGATATTATTTGCTATATTATGGATTGTCGATATGTTTTCTGTTTGTTATAATATGTATTAGATGTATTTAAGCTACTGTATTCATGAATACAGTAGCAAAAATAGGCGTGAATCAGGGAAGTACAACTAATCAGTTGTTGTATTCGAGTGTATTCGACTATATTCATAGCGTGAAACATGTGATTATATTTACAACTTGACAGATTATTGTATTCGACTGTATTCACGACGTGAAACAGATGATTACACTATTTTTAAACAGAAAGTAAATCAATTAACATAAAAGACTCCTAATATAATGATAAACTTTATGATGTAGTTGGGGTTTTGATAGAGTGAAGGATGGCGAACCGGCGAGTCCAGGCGGTGGAAGCCATGAGAGTGGCAGCGGGCGGATACCTCAGTTGTGTTTTCAAGGAATGGGGAAATAGAATAACATATATCAAAGTAGAGAGAGAAAAGAAAATAGTGTAACAGAATAACATATTTAGCGGCTTAGAGTTTGGAGGTAACCAAAATTAGATATTTTGCTATAAACACTAAAAGGTATCTATAGAATATAATTTTTTTTAAATAGTATTTGTTTAAAATAAATAAGGTGTTAACCTTTGCTATAAGAGATAAAAATTCGTACTTAATTAATAAGCTTATAAACTTCTATTATTTGTATTTGAAAATTTTGTACATATATTCCTTTTCAACAGGCATATAATTGTTATATTAACTTGATTTCTTTCATATATATTATCTTGGTAATGGACATTAAATGATAAAAAGATTTTGAACATTTTTCTTTGGTCTCATTTCCCTCTTAACCAAAACTATTGTCACCTTACAGTTACACAATATCCTTTTTCCAAGAAAAAAGTCTGTTTGGAGAGGTCTTTAACCATTCGATGTTCTGAGTTTGACTCTCGTATTGGGCCACATAAAACTTATTGTGAAAGTTTTAGTTTTCCCTACCAGAGAGGATTAAATTGCCAGAACTTGTACCTAATTGTTGAGAATTAGGGTTTTGATGATTAATAAAGTATATCCAGTGAATGTGTACTAAAGGTTTTTACAAGGCAATAACTTTTGCAGAAAGCTACTGTAGTCCGAAATTGCTGGAAGAAGGTTGCTAATGAGATAATATGATAAGAGCCGTTATCCAAGAAGATATGCTCGTATAAGTGATAGACACGAGTCACAAAATTTGTGGAGTCCTTGGAGCTGTAGAAGTCCTATCAAATGAGAAGTTGACTATGTATAGGACCCAAAAGAGCTTGGAGTCCAGTGAAATTAAAGACTGAGAACACCATCCTTTTACACGTCAACTGTGGAACTACATTTTCAATGCTGAAGTCGATTACTAATCTTTGAGTCAGTTAGTTAATGTGTATTAATAAGTTTGAGTTGTAGTCAAGTTGTCATTCATAATATGTGAGTTGGAGCAAGTGTTTGAGTGTTCAAGTTAGAGTAACTTGTAATTCATTCAAATAGTTGAAGTAGGAGAATTGTGTGTGTGATTTACAAGTCTTGTAATCAGTATATTTCGCTCATTTATTTTAGTGAAGCTAAAGCTAAAATCCTACATAATAGACAGTGATTTTTGCACCTTTGTCACGTGATTTTCCACATAAAAATTGTTGTATTTATTTTCAATGTTTACTCTATTTACACTTAATGAGTAAGAGAAAGAACCGGGTTGTTTAGTGATTTAGGATTTAGGAAGACACTCAGTTTTAACACCAGGATAAGAGGGGTTGCTCTGATGGTAAGCAACCCCCACTTCCAACCGAGAGGTTGTGAGTTCGAGTCTCCCCAAGAGCAAGGTGGGAAGTTCTTGGAGGGAAGGATGCCGGGGGTCTATTTGGAAACAGCCTCTCTACCCTAGGGTAGGGGTAAGCTCTGCGTACACACTACCCTCCCCAGACCCCACTAAGTGGGATTATACTGGGTTGTTGTTGTTGTTGTTACTCAGTTTTAACACCAATTTATTTGAAATGCTTTGATTTATAATTTTGAAAGTCCCATAAGTTTAATTCCGTTGCCGTCAAATATATGGTCATTGAGTTAGATATAAAGTTTATAACCTAGTCTTCAATGACTATTCTCACAATTCCAATTAATCCAGATGTATTTTAACTCGAAAGGTCAAACAATAAGTACATTTGAATTTGAACTCTTAAGAACTTGGACTTCATATCTTGGCTAAGATTCGACCATGCTTCTAGACATCGAATGTTCAAGATCTTTTTGTGATATATTTTCAAATAGGTTAAATACGATCAAAATTGAAAGTACAATATTTAATTTAAAAAAATGTTATGCGATGATGCGAACATTCATAGACATAGCTTTTTATCTTATTTTGTATAAAATTGGTCTGAAATGAGTCCATATGGAGAAAATTAAAAGGGTCCATAAGATTTATATATGTATCGGTCAAAATCTGACCACCTCGACTAGGCTGACTGCGACATCATTTTTGCGAATGTAGTAGGAGTCAAAAGAATCAACCCCGTTCTCCTTGCGAGACAACCGACATATTGAAGACAACAATGCCTAGCCACGACAAAAAGCTCCACTGACCCAGACACGCCAAGTCAGAGCAGAGGCAAGAGAGTCTCAACTATATATATAAGCCTATCCCTTCATCAATTGTAAGCCCTTCCCTTCATCAACATATGGAAAAGGCAACAGTTAATCTGAATAAGATCTTTGATATCCTTTTCTTCTTATGTATAATCACTATTATTTAACTTTTTTATCTGGTATCAATTAAGTTTGACTACGATTTACCCCTTCATCACTGATTGATTTGTTCAAAAAAATTTCATATTTTTTTAATCAAACAATATAGTCGATCTCAGCTCGTTTGAAATTGCAATATCGTTATTGCTGTTATCAAATTCAAATTCCAATCAATCTCTGCAAGCGCTAGCGAAGAGGTCATCTATCACTTTCACAATATAATAAGTAATCGTCAAATTCTCCAGCACAGAAAGAGATGTATAACCAAACACTCTTTAAAAATTGTTTAGTTGTATGAAATAATAGTCTTCTTGAATTTTGGATTAGACCTACGTAGCTGAATAATCCAAGCTAGTCAATGACAAAATATTTATCAAAGCACTACTACGGACGTATGATAAGGGACAAAACGAATTTACTCAAATTAAAAGTTAGTTTTGTCTTCTTGAATCTAATCCAGCCAAACAAAGCTCAGTGTTGATCAGTAACAAAATTACTAATACTTTTACCGATCTCTGTGTCGATCCAACCCATCGTCTCATGTGTTACCGTCCTGTTTCCCTCATTTTATGCTTCTGGCATTTGGTGCTAGAGTTGAATTTGGTTGGTTTTGGTAGGAAATGAGACACTTAGTCTTTTTTAGGAAGGCTTGTTTTGGAAAAGTCAACCGGATATTGACTATTGAGTTAGAGGGCTCGGATGTGATTTTTCGTGATTCGGTTAGCTTTGGGGGGGGGGAGGATGATTTGTGACTTAGGAGTGCGATCGGAATTAATTTTGGAGGTCCGATGTAGAATTAGGCTAGAATTGGCGAAGTTAGTATTTTGGCGAATTCCGGTTGGTATGTGAGATTTTGATCCGTGAGTCGGAATATAGTTCGGATGGGTTAGCACTTTTGGTTGAGGTCCCGAGGGGAGGAATGGAATTTGTGGATCCGAGAGCTGCACTAGCTTCGTTAGGTGATTTTGGATGTGTGTGCAAAATTTCAGATCATTCGGAGGTGTTTTGGTCGGGGTTTTGATCAAATGTGTATTTCAGATGTTTTAAAGAAATTTAGGCTTGAATCTGATGTAATTCGATGATTTTGGTGTTGTTTGTGGTATTTTGATGATTGGAACAAGTTTGAATGATGTTTTAGGATGGGTTAGTACTTTTGGTTGAGGTCCCGGGGGGCCTCGGGGTACTTTCGGATTGTCAATCGGACCAATCTTGGCTTTTGAAAGTTGCAGAAATTTAGCCGGTATGTTGTAGACATTTTGTTCAATGCAATCACTAGAGACCAATTGCGATCGCATAGAAGGATTTTGGGGGTTCGGTTATTTGTTCAATACGATCGCGGGGCAGTGGTGCGATCGCATAGAGGAAAAATTAGGAGCTTGGATTTTGTTCATTGCGATCGCGTGGATGTATATGCGATCGCACAATTTATGTTGTTTGGTCAATGCGATCGTGGGGTCCCTTATGCGATCACATAAGATTAAAATAAGAGGTAAATATTTTGTACTATGCGGTCGCATGGAGGAAATCTTGGCTGGACAGAAGGATTTTAATAAACATTTCATCCGCGAAGATTAGGCCATTTCCACCATTTTTGAGCGACCTTGAGAGCTTTTTGACGGGGATTAAAGAATTTTTCAACGGGAATTGATTGGAGGTGAGTCCTCTGGCCTAGAAACCTCTTTTTATTGAAGAATCGATCAACACTTAAATTCATGAAAATTTGATTAAAAATGGAAGAACTAGGGCTTGACCTTTAAATGAAAATTTGGAGTTTGAGGGAGCATTTGAACTTGGATTTTGGTAAATTTTATATGTACAGACTCGTGGAGAGATAAGGAAACTGGTGATGTAAATTTTCTGATTTTTCGAGAAGTGGGTCCGGGGCTCGGGTTTTGCCAATTTCGTGATTTTTGATATTTTTCGAGTCTTTCCAATTGGGTTATGTTTCTTTAGCATATTGTAACATATTCCTTGTGATTTTGATCAGATTCGACGCCCGAGGAGGTCGGTTCTAGGGGAAAAGGCATAGCGAGCTAGACTTTTGGCCGGCTTGAGGTGAGTAATGTAAATGATGTCCTGAGGGTTTGAAACCCCGAAATTTCACATTGTAACACTATATTGAGGTGAGACACGGGCTCTATAACGAGTGCGAGGTTGTTGTGGTTGAGGATTGTGACTTGGTCCGTCCCGAGTGATGTTTATACAACATTTTCGACTATGACTTGTTTGATAATCATCCTGCTTGAACTAAAATGCTATATTTGGGCTTTGTGACGATTATTTGAATTCTTCAGGGATTGTTATCACCGTTTTCACATTATTTGACTTGTTAATTGATTTCAGTCCTAAGTTTAAATACCATTTTGAAATGCTCAGCCATCTTTCTAATACTTGAAAACGAAAACACTATTTTTAATTGATATTCTGAGTTGAGAACTTAATAGTTTAATACTGCCTGAGAGGCTTATGTGAATTTCTGGACTGAGCATAGATCGGGCTACACGCTACATCAGTATTATATTGATATTGAGGCCGAGAGCCTGGTTGGTGTCACTAGATGGCTTGTTTATTTGCGCTTGGGCGGTAGAGGTCTTCTGGAGTCTGTACACACCACCAGTGAGCGTCGTCGATGTTAAATGGATTGGGCTGCATGCCGCAGTGAGTACTAGAGTGTACCATCTTGTGTTACATTGCATTCATGCATTTGATATTCATCTGGTTTACTTGTCATATTATTTGTGTACCTAATTTTGTCAGTGTGTTGTTCATGATTAAATGTTATGGACTGCCAGTTATAGCTTATTTTATTTTATTTCATGATTTCTTACTCTCAGCAAGATCTGCGCTAAGCCCTCTCTTATTTGCCTTGGTAATGGATGCTCTAACTCGCCATATTCGAGGGGATGTGCCATGGTGTATGCTCTTTGCTGACGACATAGTCTTGATAGACGAGACGAGGGCTGGTGTTAATGCGAGGTTGGAGGTCTGGAGACAGACCCTCGAGTCTAAGGGTTTTAAACTAAGCAGGTCTAAGACGGAATATCTAGAGTGCAAGTTTAGCGCCGAGTCGAGCGAAGTAGGCTGGGACGTGAAGCTGGGATCTCAGGTCATAGCCAAGAGGGACAGTTTCAGATATCTTGGATCAGTGATTCAAGGGGACGGAGAGATTGACGGGGATGTCACTCACCGTATAGGAGCGGGGTGGTTGAAGTGGAGGCTCGCATCAGGAGTCTTGTGTGACAAGAAAGTTCCACAGAAACTCAAGGGGAAGTTTTATAGAGCGGTGGTTAGACCTGCCATGTTGTATGGGGTGGAGTGCTGGCCTGTGAAGAACTCTCATGTCCAGAGAATGAGAGTTGCGGAGATGAGGATGCTCAGGTGGATGTGCGGGCTCACCGGATTAGATAAGATTAAGAATGAAGTTATTCGGGAGAAGGTGGGGGTGGCCCCAGTGGATGAGAAGATGCGAGAAGCGAGACTCAGGTGGTTTGGGCATGTGCGGAGGAGAAGCCCTGATGCACCGGTGAGGAGTTGTGAGCGACTGGCGGTGGTTGGCGCGAGTCGAGGCAGAGGGAGGCCTAAGAGGTATTGGGGTGAGGTGATTAGGCAGGATATGGCTAGAATAGGGATTTCCGAGGACATGACCCTTGATAGGAAAGTTTGGAGGTCTAGTATTAGGGTTGTAGGGTAGGGCCTTCTAGAATTCGTAGTTCTTCTGTTAGGGGCTGAGTGGGGTTTGGTAGCGATCTCTATAGTTAATTAATGTATTGTATCGTGCCTCTTATGGTAGTAACCGATTGGTATTATTGCATGTCATTCTACTTTTGGTTTTATGTTTAGATAATTATTTATTTGATTTATCCCGGATTTACTAACATTGTTTTGTTTTGTTTTGTTTGTTGATTTTCTCTCTCTTTTTCTGAGCCGAGGGTCGGCCGGAAACAGCCTCTCTACCCTTTCGGGTAGGGGTAAGGCCTGTGTACGTATTACCCTCCCCAGACCCCACTTTGTGGGAACATACTGGGTAGTTGTTGTTGTTGTTGTTACTCTCAGCCTTTATTTATGTTTATTACTCACTAGGTCGGAGTACTCAATTTACTCCCTGCACCTTGCGTGCAGATCCAGGCACCTCACGAGTTGAGTGAGGACTTGATTAGCATCACAACATCATCCGGGAGCATCGAGGTAGCTGCATGACGTTCACGCCTTGATCTCTCCCTTCTATCTCTATCCTTTTGTTTAGTATTTTTCCTAGACAGACTTGTATTAAGTGGATATTCTGTATTAGAGGCTCGTGTTTGCGACACCGGATTCTATTGGACTATGTTGTGATATTTTAATTGAACTTCCGGAGGCTTTATTATAAAATATGAACTTGAATGTAATGACTTAGTAAATTTCCTGTGTTAATTATCTAAAATCGAAGTAAGAATTTGGGTTAATGATGTATATGGTTTGACTTGCTAGTAGTGTGTTGGGCGCCATCATGACCGGAGTTGGGGTCGTGACAATCTCCTTTTTATGGTTAGTATTATTCATTAATTTTATTATATGGGGTTCTTCTTTCTTTTCTTTTTTTCCTTGCTTTTGGAAGTTCTTTATCCAACATATTTTAGCCGCTCTACTCCAAAACAATGTAATGGACATCTAATTTTTATGTGAATTCGAATACCCAACGTATTTAGAAACTATATGAAATTAGTAAAAATCACTATTTATAATATTGTTAAAAATATCTTATTTAAAATTATAAACAACTGTTAAATTCCTCAAATAATAATATAGAGGCATTTTTGTCGGGAGAAAGAAGAGTACTAAAATTTAAGTCAAATGATAATGTTTGTGTAGTACTAAAGTAGTATGCTTTGCTGCGAAATCTGAGTGCCTTGTTGCTAACAGGGTGGTTACGTTTAGGAAATGGTCTAAATGTCTGATTTGTCATTAAGCTTTTGAAATTTTGCACTTGGATTTAACCTTTTGCAAGTAAACAACTGAAACCCAGTCAATACAAACACAAACTTAAGTCAATCATATATATAATTCATATGTTTTTCTATTGTACAATTACTAGTCAATCTTAAATTTGAAGAGCGAGCGAGAGAAAGACAGAAAGACTTTGTGAAATTTTAGGGTAAATACTACGATGTGAAACTGAAAGACATCTAGGATGCAAATAGTATAATTGGAAAAGGGCCAAAACTGTCCCTGAACTATTTGCCAAGGGCTAAAGATACCCTCTGTTCACCTATCAGTCCAAAAATTCCCCCAACGTTATCTTTTCGGCTCAATTCTAGCCTCGGAGTTCAGGAGACGCTGTGCTTCGATGGTCAAACTCCACAACTCATCCATGTTAATTTTGCTGGAAACACGCATGGCTGACCAGTGACCACAAACACCTCACTATTGATCTTCAGTTCAAAGCCCAAATTCAATCTCCTGCAATAGGCCAGTTTGGTGGCATTGTGATAGTGTGGAAGGATGACCTCATTAAGCTAGATGATATCTCTACTAATCCATTAGGAGTTCATGTCATGGTCAATGTATATTCCCCTCCAAACTTTTGTCTATTCTCTACCATTTATGCTAGCAACTCGTTTAGTGATAGGCTTAAACTTTGGGATAATTTAGTAGACATTGCTTCTGCCTCTAAGAGCAGTTGGTTGGTAGGAGGTGACTTAAATGAAGTCTTGAAAGCTAGAGATAAATTTTGTAGCAATAACATCAATACCAATAGAGCAAACTATTTTTTGGAATTGTATAAATTAATGCAACTTAGTAGACCTAGGCTTAAGGCAGTAAATGTAACAATCTGGCCAGTCGTTTTGAGAGTTATAGCCCCATTTCACATTATTCTATTTTTTTTTGTGTTTTTCAGCTGTATTTTGACTTATCGGGTTAGTTGGTTCGGGTCCAAAGTGATTTCGGAATGAATTGAGACACTTAGTCTCTAGTGAGAAGGTTTAAGTTGGGAAAGTTGACCGGATGACTTATGTGTAAACGACCTCAAATTTGAATTTTGATAGTTCTGTTATCCCCGTTAGATGATTTTGGACTTAGGAGCACGCCTGTAATGTGATTTAGATGTCCGTAGTAGAATTAGACTTGTATTAGCGAAAGTTGGAATTTTGGCCATTATGGTCGGCAGTGAAAATTTAGATATCGAGATCGAATTGGATTTCTGGAAATTAGACTAGGTCCGTAGTATCATTTATGATATATGTGCAAAATTTGAGGTCAATCGGACTTGATTGATAGGTTTTGGCATCGTTTATAAAATTCGGAAGTTTCAATATTCATTAGGCTTGAATCCATGTGTAATTTGTATTTTTGACATTGTTGGAGATGATTTGAAGATTCGACTAAGTTCGTATGATGTTATGAGACGTGTTGGTAGGTTCGACTGAGGTCTCGAGGGCCTCAGGTGAGTTCAGGTGGTTAACAGATCATTTTAAAGCTTTTGGAAGATGGCTGATATGTGCTGGTATTTTTCTTCTGGTTTCCTTATACGCGATCGCATGAGGGCATCCGCGATCACGTAAACTTATTTGGTGCAGAGGTGAGTTTGTTCTATGAGATCGCAAAGTTATTGGAGCCACTGCCTATATGTGAGAAGATGTGCTTCACAAATGCATGGCCAATGTCGCGTTCGCGTAGAAGTAATCGAGCTGAAGATGAGCTTATGTAATTGCTTTACGCGATCACGTGAGGTAGGATGCGATAAGTAGGTTTGAGGGGCAGTGATCCGCGAATGCCTGGAGAGTTCAGTGTTCGCATATAGTAAAATTATGGGCAACATGTTTTGTGATTAGTGATCGCGATGTCATTTCCATGATCGTGATGAATAAAATCAGGGCAGACAATGTTATATTCAAAATCGAGGGTTTGAGCCTCTTTTTCATATTTCGAGCTAGATACCACGTATTTGAGAATTTTTGAAGGACATTTCAGGGAGTTGACTGGGGTAAGTGTTTCTCACTTGATTTTTGTTAAATTCCATGATTATATCTTTGATTTCATTATCTAATTTGTGATTGGGGGAAAAAGTGAAAGTGTTCTTGAGATGGAATTTTGAGGTTTTTAATAAGATATAGTTGTTGGATTTGAGTGAATTTGGTATGGCTAGACTCATGAGTGAATGGGCTTTCGGGTTTTGTAACTTTTGTCGAATTTTAGTACTTGAGCCCGGTGGCTGGGTTTGAGCCGATATTGGATATTGAGTCTAATTTAGTAGTTTTTCTTGTGAAAATGGTTCCTTTAGCCTATATTGATTATAATGTGTTGCTTATGGCTAGATTCAAGATGTTTGGATGCCAATTTGAGAGGCAAAGGAATAGCGGAGTAAGATTTTTCTTTGTTTGAGATAAGTAACGCTTCCAAACTTGGCTTTGAGGGCCTGATACCCCGAACTACATGTTATGTGGTTAGTGTTGAGGTGACGCAGATGCTAAGTGATGGGGATGCGGGCGTGTACCGTGAGAATCTTGACCTAGTTCATTCCATGGTACCGTTTAGTGACTATTTCTTGTTAATATCCGTATTTCCATCATATGATAAAGTAAAAGAGCTATAAATTATGCTAGATATCATATTAGGTATTTACGCCAATATTGTTGAGACCCTAGTGGTCATTTCTTCTTGTCATCTCACCGATTTCATTAATATTCTATACTCTATTGTATTCATGCATTTCATATCATATCTCGGTCTCTATTGTTATTTATCGGCACATCATATCATTGTTCCGAGCTAATTTTCATTGTATTGTGAGCCCGTCGATGAGACTGGAGAGTGATGACTAAGTGAGACTGAGAGCCTGATTATGAGTGATGGTTATGGGATCGGGCTTCATGCCACATTGTCTATATCCATTTGTGATAGTTGTTGGGCTGAATGAGCCCATCCGGAGTCTTTACACACCCCTAGTGAGCACAGTTGATATTATTATTTGGAGATGGATCTTCTCCATGAGGCTAGATTGGCCTATGTCTTTGGTATTGGATACTGATGGTCAGTGATGTATATATTTCCGTGATGGATCGTCCCTGGGCCGTGTGAGCTATATATAGTATCGAGTGGTTGTGAGGTTATTAATATTATTACCTAAAGATGGATCTTCTCCATGACGCTGGATTGGCCTATGTCCTCGGTATTAGATATTGATGGTCAAAGATGTATATACCGGGATGGATCTTTTCTGGGTCATATGAGCCATATACAATACTGAGTGGACGAGCATTTGAGAGTGTGAGAAAATCAAATAGTTAGTATGGTGCATCACATACATCATGTGCATTGGCATGTAGATGTAGTAGAGTTTTATTCATACCGCTCATTTATTATTTACTCTCATTACTCACTGAGTTGGAGTACTTACTTTACTCCCTGCACCTCGCGTGCAGTTGCAAGTACTATTCACCCGGTAGTGGGTTAGTAGCTGATTGAAGGTATCACTATTGTAGCTGAGCAAGGTGACCTCCAACGTCCACGACACCGGACGTTGTCTTTAGAATTTCAGAATTTATTTTTGTATATTATTGACCCTGTAGTTGTGTTCAAGTTTCTTTAGATACTCGTGACTTGTGATACCCCGGCCGGGTTGTAAATACTAGTTATTATTGTCGTTAAACTGTATTTATCTATTCGTTTATGTTTAATAATTGTTAAAGGGACGATTTGGGTTGGTTGGCTGGCCTTGTCTTCACGAGATGTGCCATCATGACCGGGTTTGGAAATTGGGTCGTGACAAGTTGGTATGTACTTTATTTTACTATTTCAGTTGCCTATTATGTTAAAAGCATGCCTACATTTATGCACATAAATTTTTATTATTTATGATGTGGTTGAGATTGTCACTACCTTTCAATCTAAAGTTTGGACTTGTCACTTAGTAAGTTGGTGTACTCACATTACCTCGTGTATCTTGTGTGTGGATTCATGCACTTTTGGTCCAAGTGGCAGTTGATGATTGAGGCTTTAGTCTTCAGGATAGCATCAATGTATCGACATGGCGTTTGCAGGCCTTGACTCTCCTTCTTTATCTCTAGATGTATTTCAATTTGTTCCTTTAAACATTTTAATAGACTATGTTCTCCTCTAGACGATCATGCACTATGTAACACCCCAATTTGGGCAGCTGTCTCGTAATTTGGATTTTATACAGTTTTTCCAAAAATGTTCCTTAGTAGATTGCCATTATCGTATTTATTTTTTTAAATATTTTTGCGGTGTTAGATTATTGAGTTGAGGATGAACTAGTTCCATGATAGACACTATCACGACGGGTCGAGTTTTGGGTCGTGACAGTAAATACACATGGAGTAACAAGAAATATACTAATCGACATTGTCTAATCATGAAAAGGCTGGATAGGTTCCTTGTCACTAGTGATTGAAAGATCTCTACCACGAAGCCAATGTCACTCACTTGCCTTGAACCCAATCTGACCAATGCCATTTGTTGTTCCCCCTCTACAACAATGTAAACCATCCCCAAGGGCCCTTCAGATTTAAAATACGGTGCAGCCACCCTAAAATACCAAACATCATTTAATAATATTTCACTTTCTCAATCACCCTCCCTCAGGCTACTCTCAACTTCCAATACAAAGATCAAAAGTGGAATAAAGAGGTCTTTGGCAACAACTTTCATAAAAGAAAATATATCGTGGACAGACTAGATGGTATCACGAGGTTCCCCCCATCACCACCACCTAAAACACCAGCTTCAGAAGAAGTTCTGTGGCATCTTAGAGATATGAGTAGGACTTCTAGAAGCTCAATGTCAGAATTAACTGGTTGTGTAATGGTGTGCTAACACTAGGTTTTTCCAAACATACATCATCAACAGAAGAAGAAGGAACAAAATCTTGTCTCTCAAAGATGAGGTGGGACACTGGGTCCATGACCAGGAAGACGTCAAGGACATGATCCACTCCTACTTTATGGACATCTATACCATAGACCACCTCTCCACCCGACTTGTTGCTGCCCATACCACTTTTGGCTACAATACTCTATATGAGAATGCTAGTTTAGGCTCAAAGAATCTCTTAACCTCATTGAGGTTGCCAATGTTTTTCACTATTTCAAGTCTTCCAGGGCACCTAGTTCAGATGGCCTCTACTCAATCTTCTATGAGAAATATCTGAACATATTATCCCAACAAGTCAATGAGTTCTGTGCTAAAGTCATCTCCACTAATAAGATGCCACCAAAGGTGAACTCCACTTATCTTTGCCTCATTCCTAGGTGTGCCAATGTCACTATTCTTAGGAATTTCAGACCAATAGAGCTCTGCAGCACTATGTATAAGCTGGTCATCAAAATCATTTTCAATAGACTTACACTCAACCTTAAATCTATCATTAGGCCTGCCCAACCAACTTCCTATCCAATAGGAGAGCCTCTAACAATGTCATTATTGCTTAGGAATACATATCTCACTTTACTAATAATGAAAGGAGTAACAACAACATGATCCTCAAGATGAATATAGAGAAATCCTTTGACAGGCTTGAGTGGTTTTTCATTAGAGGTACTTTTCTATTCTACAACTTCCCTCTTAATTTGATTAAGCTAATGATGTCGTGTATTAACTCAACCACCATCTCTATTCTGTTGAATGGTAACATGATATACCCCTTCTCCTCTCTAGAGGAATTAGACAAGTGAACCCTTTGTACCCCTATATCTTCATCATGTGTCTGGACATGCTTTCTGGGTTGATTGACTAAGAAGTTGAGCTTACCAACTGGTTCCCAATTTCTATCATTAGAAGTGGGCCCAAAATCTCGCACATGTTCTTTGCTGATGATCTTACACGTTTTATCAAAACAAATAGAAAGTATTGTGAAACCATCTTAAAAACTATCAATGCTTTCAACTCCATCCCACGCAAGAAGGTCAATATGATGAAGTCTAAAGTTATCTTCTCCAAATATACTAATCCCGCCGGTTTAGAACTATTCTGTAACATCGTAGGTATTAAAGCTAGCAACACTTTTGAAAAGTACCTTGGTTTCCCTATTTTTCACAATAGACCTACAAATAAGGAGTTTTAGTTTATTATTGACAACATGATTACTAAGCTAGCTAGTAGTAAAATGAAATTTCTCAACATGGATGGACATACAACCTTGGCTAAGCCAAGTAGTGGAAGCAACCCTATCCATATGATGCAATTCATTAAGCTTACTAGTATTACACCCTAAAGGGTTAATAAAATCTAGAGATATTTCATATGGGGAACTACTTCTGAGAAAATAAAGATGCATATGCTTTGCTGGGAGGCCATTGCCCCATTGTGGCCTTGGCATCCAAAAAGTAAAACTGAAGAACAAGGCATACCATAAGGCCTTGCTCGGAGGCTTTAGTGTGACACATATAGGCTAACACATTAATTGTTAAACACTAAAACCCTCAAGCTACTAGAAGCAAAACCCCCATCTAGGACTTGGCAGTGTATCCTTGATGGATGGAGGGTCTGTACTAAAGCATATATATGGGTAGTTAATAAGGGGAATAGGTCAATTTTCTCACATACAGTTGGTCCCAACATGGCTCCTATTGATACACCATTAAGTGACCCCAAATTACTTGGGGAGGAATGCATTATGATATCCTCCCTTTTTAGCTGGACAATCTTTCTTTCCACATTCCTAAGCCACCAACACATAGTATTAACAACACATTCATCAATGATAATTCTGAGGAAGTGAACAATGTCATATGAAGACTCATGAGTAATGGCTTATTCTCTTCACAGTCAGCCTACTCACTTCTTCTATCGTAGAAGAGCACTCCAATAGACCAAAATTTCTCCTTCACATGGATCTAGAAACCGAACGCCCTAAACTAGATCAAATCCTTCACATGGATCCTAACCCACTCCAGGATACCTACCAACAAATACCTCCATAATATAGGACTCCATCTAAGCCCTTCCTGCACTATCTGTAATGACCCCGAGGAATTCATTCATTAACATATTCTTTTAGTGCATCAATGCCAAACATTCTGGAGCAATCTTTGTCAATGCTCTCCTAATCAAGCACCGGCCCAGTCCCTCATTTTCAATCCAACCTCTTGGAATGATACTTGCTTCAAGCTCAAGAATGTAGCTTTCATTGGATGCATCCAGTGGTAGTTCCTCTTACCCTTCTACTTTAGAATAT
This sequence comes from Nicotiana noctiflora, assembly GCA_032618575.1. Taxonomy (NCBI): domain Eukaryota; kingdom Viridiplantae; phylum Streptophyta; class Magnoliopsida; order Solanales; family Solanaceae; genus Nicotiana; species Nicotiana noctiflora. The sequence continues at coordinate 101,025 of JASVEL010000086.1, forward strand.
GTATCTAATTAGGAACATCAATCTATTTAACAATAGGAAATATCCTTCCTAACCCAGAATTCCATTGCAAAGGTAATGAAATACCACATTGTAGCTAGAAACAAATCCTAAATGTAGTGGGATACGATACATGTTAAATGTGAATCTCCAGATAGGGATATATACAAGCTTAATACTGATGGGTTCTCCTTTGGGAACCCAGTGACATGGGGTAAGAGAGGTGTTATCAGGAATTATTATGATGTCTATGAAAGTTTTTCTATTACCACTAACAACCTAGCTGAATTAAATGCTCTCTTCCAAAGTCTAAATCTAGGATTAGAAGATAAGTTGACTCCTTATTTATCAGAATGTTAAACAATAGATACTTGCCTTATGATTCTACTATTTCTAAATACAGGTCCTTGACATTTCGACTAGGGAACCCAGTCATAAGCCATAGCATAATGGAATAGATCCAGGTGGCAGACCGTCTAATTAAGGAGGGAGCAAAGAGAAAGCTTTTTGATGAAATTTAGCTTTTGGTAGTTCCTCTTGTTTTTGCCAATTATGCAATGTGGGCAAACATTCTAGGAACTAAAATTAGTAGGAAAACATTGGGTTGTAATATTAATCTTACTCTAAAAATCAATGGTGGCCACCTGGATAATGTATTGGTCTAAATTTAGCGACTTGGTAATAGTAGGTGAAAAGGACCAAAGACGGGGTTGACTACAGTGTAATAGTGGGGTGCTATTCTCGAGAGGGCTATTGTCAAGGGCGAGCAATTGAAGTGAAGAAGTAACAGTAGGATTGGTTCAGATGTGGACACAAGAAAATTTCTTTGGATATTCCTTATTTTGTACTTTTTAGAGTTTTTTGAATATATCACTTATAAATAGAAAGAGATAGAGAACAAAAGAGAAATTTTCTTCACTTTTTTGGAAAAATATATGACTTGAGAGAATATACAAAAATTGTCTTGTTCATCGATTATCGTATCCAAGCACATGTTATTTATTCTTTATTCACAAGATCCAAAGATTCCATAACTATCTTCACTTTTCTTCTATCCACACTGCTGTTAGGGGAAAGAACCATCCAAGTCATACAATATTGGGTGGTAGATTCTTTCTTATTACCTTCACATTTATTGCATATTTGTGTTACCGTATTTATGAGCATTCATTGAATACAAACGTGCTTATTAATGTTTTTCATCTAATCGACTTCACATAATATTTGGTTTAGATTTTATTATTATTTTTAACTAAGATTCACCCTTCATCTCATCATTAATTGGTTTAGAGGAAAAAATATAAACAAATAAAATATAAGAATTTTTTTTATAATCCTAGCAATAATAGGCATTTTACATATATGACAACTACATAAATACATCCCCAGTAGAAAGCTATCAATTTGGACTGATAATCGTGTGTAATAGAAATCTAAAATATTAATTTTTCATGGCAGTTGATATTAAATGACAGAGAAGACTTACTTTCTATAGAGCACATCCCCTAAAACAAAATCACCAATTTATATGTGAAAATCTCGTTGTTTCTCTGCCTAAACAATTCATTCCAAAATTATAGGACAATAATAATGAATTTCAAGCAAAATAAATTCTCCAATCATCTCTACAACATAACGTCAAAATACTTTTAATATAATTTTAGACCCACGGTAGTGTGATTACTCTCCATAGGACCATAGATAATTCTCAAAAAGTACCACAAATATAGTTTTAGTATATTTAAGTATAATTTATTATATTCACAATACAAAATCTATAAAATTTATGATATCCACAGTATAATTTATATTTTAATCTAGTTTTTTATATCCATCATCGGTATAATTCAATTCACCCTATCCAACCATAATAACTTTCAATGAGTACCACAATATGATTTTAGTATATTTAAGTGTAGTTCACTATATCCCAATATAATTTCAGTATAATTCATTTTATTCACAGACATTTTTTTTATAAAATTTATGATATATGTAGTATAAATTTTATTATAATTTTTATACCCACTATACCTCTACATAAACTCCCCGAATATTTTAAGTGTATAAATGTAGTAAAACTTATTATATCCATAACATAATTTTAATATAATTAAATATATCCATATTAATGATTTTCAAATACATGAAAACCAAATCTGATTACAAATTGAAATCAAATAAAAAATATATAATGAACAATCAAATATGTAGCATGAGTTTCATAATGATTAAGTGAATAAAATTAGTGTAACAGTTAACAAGGGAGATAGACATAATAAAAAATAAGAGAATATAATTGAATCTTTATTTTAAAATAGGGGGAGAGAGAGAGAAAGAGAGAGAGAGTAAAAAGACAAATATCCCTTAATTGATGTGTTTTGGTTGTGCTCATTAAGTATGTTCATAAGCTTTATTTGTCATTAGCGTAAATTTTGTTGCCATTTATGGAATAAATAAGGAGTAATATTATTTGCTTCAATATTTTGTAAAAAGTGCTTACCAATGTATTTTTTTTTAGGTATTAATATTTTATTAATCACCAATAATCTTTACAATTCATAATCTGCTTTATAACTCAACAGCTATATCTATCAGAAAACTCAAAAATACAATCTCAAACCTACATACTATGTCTAATGAAACATAAAATATTGAGCTAAATTATTAATTCCTTTTGTAGCTCTCACATTACATATAGGCTATTTCTCTAGCTATGCTACCAATACTTTTGCTTCTCTGTTGAAATATTCTCATGTTGATTTCAATCCAAACACTATGTGTAACCTCTGCATACACCATTCTGTACAATTGAACTCCATAAGACCAGCATTTAGCTCTCTGTACCATCCATTGCTGATGTTGCACATAGTTATCTCGAACTACATCTTGCCTTTGCATCCAGTGTAATATCTTCTTCCACATTTGCCTTAGTAAAGGAGCAATCCACAAACAGATGGTCTCTAGTCTCATCATGCAGCTGATATTGAGAACATTTTAAATCCACAGTTACTCCCCATTTAATCAATCTCTCTACAGTTAGAAGCTTATCCTGCAACTGTAGCCACATTGTGAATATGACTTTTGGTCTAGCTTTATTTTGAAATATTATGCACTTCCATTTGACTCTAGGACTATTTCTCAGCAGCTGAATGTAAAACTGGTTAACCATGCTCTTTTTGGCTTGCTGTTTATGTTTAATTTGTTGTAGGATTATTCTGGCACTTAGTATCTGTCTGCCCATCCATCTTGCTTGTTTTAGGATTTCCATGTCTACTAGCCTCTTATCTTTGATGTAGTATGCATAAATCCACCTTATCAACAGTCTATCTTGTTTGCTTGCTACATCCCAACACAGTTTTGCTATAGATGCCCTGTTCCATAATTGCAGGTTAATCAAATCCAAGCCCCCATTTGACTTAGGTGTACACATCCTATTCCAAGACACTAGGGACTTTTTTAGTGGTATTGATCCCATACCAAATATAATTTCTGTAGTAGGCGTTTATCATCTTCATAACTTTTACTGGTAAGTTGAATAGTTGTAACCAATAGGATTGAATACCAAATAGGACAGTTTAGACTTGCTGCACTCTTCCAGCATATGAAAGACTTTTGGCAGTCCATAAAGAATTCCTTGCAACTATCTTTTCTATTAGAGGATACCATTGTATCAGGGACAGGTTCTTGGAAGCAAGAGAAATACCAAGATATTTAAATAATAATTCTCCAATTGTGTAGCCCAACTTTTGAATAATCTCTACCTTGGTACTCTGTTGAACTCCTCTAAAATAACTGAACTCTTCTTCATGTTTGCCTGTAAGCCAGATACTTGACAGAAGTGGTTGAAACATTATTGAATATGAGAGACGGAGTTGATATCACATTTAGTAAATATCAAAAGATCATCTGCATAGCTTAGGTGGGTACTTCCTAACTTTAGTTTGTTGAGATTTTTACTGAGATATTCCATTACAATTGCAAACAAGAAAGGGGAGATGAGATCACCTTGTCTTAGTCCTTTAACATCATCAAATGGTGGGGTAGTCTCTCCATTAACCATAATAGTGTAGTTGACAATTGTTACAGACTCAATTATCCAATTCACAAATCTCTCTTGGAATTCCATTTCAATCATGATTTGCTTTAAGAAACTCCATTCAACTGAATCATAAGCTTTTTGGAGGTCAATCTTTATGATGCATCCAACGAAAATATGCTTCCTTGTGTAAGCTTTGACTAGCTCATGAGCTAATATAATGGTGTCCGCTATCCTGCTACCTGGTATGAAATCAGATTGGGCTTCACTTATTACTGATGCAATAACTTGTTGAATTCTTCCAACTAGGACTATAGAGATCAATTTGTACATTATGGCGCAACAAGCAATGGGTTTGTAATCTTTTATTGTACTAGGATTTGCCATTTTAGGGACCAATATGAAAGATGTACAATTCACACCTTTATATAATTTTTTAGTGATGAAGAATTCTTTAACATCTTGGCTAACTTCATTTTTAATAATTACCCATGCATTCTTAAAGAAATAAGCATTGTAGACATCAATTCCTGGAGCTTTGTCGCTATCAATAGCACATAATTCACTATAAATCTCTTTGTCAGTCACCTCAGCACATAGAGCAAGTTTCTGCTATTGTGAGAAATTTGGATCATTCTTCATAATAATTTTATCTATGGTAGGATGAGAGTGAGCTGCTGATCCCATTAAAGACAAATAAAAATCTACGACTTCTTGCTTTATGCTGTCAGGATGGATAAGCTTATCTTTCATGATTGAGACAAGTTCATTTGCTTATTTTATCTAACTCCTTTCCTTCATAACAGCTGCAAAATATTTTGTATTAAAATCTCTCAATTTGATCCACTTAGTTCTTGGTTTCTGCCTTAATACACTTTCTTCAATAAGGAACCGTTTTTCTTAATTATGCAATATGCTTTTCTTATCTTCAATCAGAGAGTCATTTTAAGCTATTTTTATCTTCTGTTGCACCTCCTCTAAGCTTGTTCTGGCCTACTCTCTTCATACTAATGGTTCTATAATGCTTAGTATTTAGGGTCTTGAACAAAGGCCGTAACTCCTTCAGTTTTACCCAGATATTCTTCATTTTGCCCTTAGTAAAAGATTGATTCCAGGTTCTTTCTACAATAGATATAAAGTTTTTATGATCTGCCCAGACATTAAAGAATCTAAAAGATGTTTTACCAGGTTTAGAATCTGAGTGAAGAGTTAATACCATTGGACTATGATCAGCTATGTATGACAATTCATATTTAGTAATCACATAACCTCAATGCATCATCCACTCATAATTGCCAAAAGCTCTGTTAATCCTATTGTTGATCCTTTCTACACCATATTACTGGTTAGACCATGTGTAATAATCACCTGTCCACGTTAGTTCATTCAGAGTCAGAGTAGCCACACAATCAGCAAAGTCCTGCACTTTTGTGTATGTAATGGGATTGCTCATCAGCCTATTATTAGTATATAGAACTGCATTGAAATCCCCACATAACAGCCATGGTTTTGTGTTTCGTACTGCAACTTCAATCCACTCCACAACTACTTTCTTTGTTCATTAGTATTGTATCCATATATAGTTGTAACTACACAATCAATTATCTCCACCCTATCTTGTACCAAACAATGTATAAATTAAGATGTAACACTTAGGATAGTAACATTGTACCACTAAAAATTCCAAGTAAACCATATCCTCCCATTTGAAGCATCCTTATAGTTGGTAGCATAGTTTCAACCTGGCAGTATATTTATTATAATTCTACTAGCATTATGTTCCTTAACTCTTGTTTCTATTATAACTGCAAACATTATTCTTTCGCTACTGATATAATTTTTAAATCTTTTTGCGTATACCTATTATTTACCCCTATAATATTTCAAAATAGCCACTTCATCAGCAAGTCATTCTACTTCTACCCTTATCATAGAGTATGCTACTAGTACATCATAATCCTTTATTCAATGGCTCAAAGGAATTCCTCATAGTAATGGCTGATAAAGCTTGAAAGTTAACCATATCCAGTTCAATCGTGCCCTCTATAGCTTTGCCTTTGTCCACTAATTTTTCCAATACAAATTATTGCTGAGAGGGTGTCTGTATATTATCCTGTAGAACATTTGTCTGGTCCACCATTGGATGTACATTCTCATTGTCTACAACTCCTCTTTGTTCGAGTATTTGTGGTTTAATTTGTTGTAGGCTAGCCTCATGTGATTGACTAACTCCTTCTTTCACTAGTCCTTTGGTTCTCCACTCCATTATTACTTTATTTTCTTCTCTTCTCTTGCCTTGTTGCTTATATTGTTATTGTTCCACACCATATATGTGCCCAACCACTAAGCCTTTCTGGCAAAATTCAGGTTTTTAGTCATACCTAACAACCTGTAGGAATCTCTTTTCATTAGGGTCCATTACCTTTATCTCAATAGGCAATTCTCTGATTATATTTGTTTCTATCAATATCCTTGCAAATGACACTCTTATTTTCTTTATAGTACATTCATCTACATAGATTGGAGTATATATTGCACTAGCCATTCTACTCAAAGAGCTATGGCCCTAGTAATTCATTGAAAGATTAGGAAATTGAACCCATAAGGAAATGTCAATGGGAAATTCCTCTTTGAAGTTAAACTCTGGGGTCCATTGTTTCAATATGATAGGTCTATTGTTAAATGAGTAAGGTCTATAATAGAGAATTTCTTTCATATCATCAATAGTTTGAAATTTGATGATATAGTACCCTTCCTCATGTAAATACAGATCCGGCTCCACCATATTTGCCCAATTTAACCCATTGAACATTCTCATAGCATTATACCCTGGAGAGTCCCCAATTATATATGTTATTACTGCACTCCTCTATTTCTCTAATTCCAGATTTACCTCCATTTTATCTAATTGAACTACAATTTGGCCATCTATGATTTGTGGTGGTATGTAATTTAAGGACATACCATTTTTCGCTGCTTGATTCCTTTAAAATAGATTTTCCATGCTTTTTCTCGCTTATTAGCTGCTTCCTTAGGCTGATTATTCTCCATCATCACCACTTCACTAGCTGAATCTACCGATTTCACTGTTCCATTGCTTGAGCCAAGGATCTCCTTGTTTGCATGTTGGGTCTGCGCCTCTACAAAGCTGATGGTCGTCACCAGAGTACTCAGATCAAGCCTCTTCTTCACTTTCATACCTATCGATGAAGATTCAGCTTCACAGTTTGTACCTTGTTCTACCTCTGGTGTAGCTTCTTTGTCCTGCAAGTTTTCTTCAGCTTGAATTCGAATTTCCATAGAGTTGCCATAGATAGCTATGGGATTCTTCTTGGGCCTTCCTCGACCCCGTCCGCGTCCCCTTCCTCTGCCATTTACCATGGAAACACAAAGTAGTGTACGTTAATTATCATGCACCGAGAGCATGAGTGAAGAGAGAGAAATTAAAGTGGCCTTTGACATATTCCTTTACGAGTGTATTTTTCCCTGGACTATAAAAGGCTCAACATTTTTTTGTCAGACGGACAGCCCTACAAACTTGCATGCCTTATAATCATTTTTGAATAATTAAGTATCTAGTTTACCACCAAAAAATAAAAAAAATAGAAATTTAATATCTATGAAATCACTTAAACTCACATAGTTACTTCCATATATAATTAAGAAAAGTCTCTTAGATACGTGATGGAATACGCATCCAAAGAAACGAAGGAGCACCTAGTTCACCTAAATTTCGTTGTTACTTATAATTCAATTTAATAAAGCAAATTAAATTAAGTGCTAACAACTTAGCGATAATTGTCGGTGAAAATACACATTACTTAAATTGACTTGAATTAGGCACCATAAATCAAGGCTGAGTAATAATAATATAATAACAAACAACATACAAACCATCAAATCATTAAGATCAAGTTCGAATTTCAAATACTCCTCAAGTGAAAAGACACATGATTAATTAAATGAAATTTTAGTTAGAGGTTGTTTTAGGCCTACCCCCATCCCAATCAAAAAGTGTCACCTCATTCACGCAATACATCTATCTCTCATCCCTGTCCCCTTATTTTGAAAACTACCCCTTAACTTTCATTTTCTAGTGTTAATCATATCTCTATTACGTATTCTTATAATATGAATAATTCTTGTTTGTAGACTAAGATACAAGAACTATAAAGTAGGACCATAACTTTTGTTACTATTATAATATTTTTTTAATTATACCCACAAGTTGATGGGAATGAAGACATTCGAGTTCAGTACAATCTACAAAAGGTTACAATATTGCTGGAATTTAATATTAGAAAACAAGTTTCAGCTCTTCATATTTTATACATAACGTAAGGAAAAGGTGTTTGTCCTCTCTCATGTCTTATCTTTTGTAATTATTGAGTCTTGATTATTTCCATCAAGTCTTAACTCTTGTTGAATATTGCCTAGTTTTGTCTAAACATGTTTAAGAGTGATACTTGTTTCTTTAGACGGAATTAAGCTTCAGAACAAGTTAGAGATTCGTTACACAATTTGCTGTGGTACTTTCTTCCTCGAATTATACTAAGTCTCCCTCTGATTTTTTTTATATACGTTATTTTTTGTCTCTCGGTAAATTCTGACTGAAAACCGTTTCTTAGTCTTGTTGGTTATTTAAATAAATTACAATACACTCCGTCTTGAGATTTATGCGACATTCATTTTTGGATTAATCAAAGTAGTCATTAAATAATTTTCAAATATTAAATTTGGACGTTTGACAACTATATTAGCTATTAATGGCTTGGGTACATTGTATCACGAAAATTTAGTGAATTAATATGGTCAAATAATTAATATGGAGCCAAAGATACGGTATTTGGTAGAAGTCAAGGCCGTTCAGCTTTATTTGCCATCACCAGTCTTTGAGTGTACAACCACTAAGCCTAGAGGCCATATCTATAATTTAAGTTCTATCAGTTTAACATTTAATATTTTTAATATTGAACTTATTATATTTTTAAAATTACAGATTTATACATACACTTCGTTGCAATTTTAGTAAATTTTTCACATAATTTTGTGCTCCGTAGCAATAGTTTTGAACTCATTATAAAAACGGTGCATCCGCCCCTTACTAATCCAACAACCACTGTAAACCACTTCATTGCCACCATTAACAACTTGACACTATCAGCCACCGTTGCATAGCCACAACTGCCACCTGCACTATCTATCTCCACTACTAACCACCTCTACTGCCACCATAACTAGAGGTATATTTAGAATTTAAAGTGTAACTATCCGACTGATCGTTTTATTTTCTAGATCCCCTTTCTTCTAAATAAGATTTCCCGTATGTGTTTTTACTATTTTATGACTTGCAGGGATGGTTAGTTTAGGTTTGGAAGGATTCGCGTTGAAATCAGAACACTTAGTTCCTTAATAATAGCTAAAAATGGGTAAGTTTGACTTGAGTTAATATTTGAGTAAACGGCCCCGAAGTAGGGTTCGTAGTTTCCAATAGGTCCGTATGATTTTGGACTGGGGTGAATGTTAGGATCTGGTTTCGGATGACCTGGGAGCGTTTCGGCACATGAAGTTGAAAGTTGACGCATTGAAGTTTTAAAGCTCTTTAAATTTTGTTTGAAGTAGGTTTCGGTGTTTTCCAGGCCCGTTTGGGGTTCCGATCCTGGGATTAGCTCCGTATGGTGGTTTAAGACTTGCACGCAAAATTTGATGTTATTCCGAGTAGTCTCTATATGATTCGGCGCGTTCGGAATAAGCTGGAAGAACTTGAAATTCTTAAGTTGATTTGATTTGCTTTGGAGTGTAATTCTTAATTTTGATGTTGTTTTACACGTTTTGCGATTTCGCGCGAGTCAATTTCATATTTATGAACTTGCTGGTATGTTTGGATGAGGCCCCGGGGCCCTTGATTCATTTCATAGGATGCGTGGATCAAGTTTGAGCTTGAAAGAATTGCTGAAGCAGCAGGGTTCAAGTGCAATCACACCTGTGAAGAAACTACTGCAGGTGCGAGCTTGTAGAACTGAGCTATTAACCGCAGAAGCATCTTAGCGTGGACTACCCAGTGGTTGCAAAAGTGAGGCAGGAACCACACCTGCAAAGGCACATGCGCGAGGAAGTCAATCGCAGAAGCGAGAGGTTCGTAGGTGCGACGCATGCGCCGCAGAAGCGAGGGCTCGCTTGCAGAAGCAGTATGGGTAGATCTAGGCGTGGTCCGTACTTGTGATGTTTTGTCCACAAACACGAGGCCACAGGTGCGAAATCACTGAAGGCATTGAGGTTCATTTAAGTCGAGACTAAGGCTATTTTGGCTCATTTCTTTCATCTCTTGGACAATTTTGGAGTTCTTTGAAGAAGGGTTTTCACTAAGCACTTTGAGGTTAGTAATTTCTATATAAGATGAGTTTAATGCATGCATTATTGGGTAGATTCTTAGCACATAAAGGGTAAATATTGTGAATTTAGTTGAAAAACCTAGGTTTTGATAAAAATGAGATTTTTAACCACGAAATGACTATGGAATTGGGTGATAATTATATATATGAGTTCGTGAGGATATGGGTCACAAGTATCTTCAATTTTTTTTGGAATTGGGCATGTGGGCCCGGGGGTTAATTTTAGGAACCCTCCAATTTGGGTTGGATGCTTACTCTAATAGTTAAATTATTAACTTTTGAGTGTATATTGATTAATTTGTATAACATTTGGCTAGCTTCGGATAGTTCGGCACCATGTTGAGGCCTTAGAGTGAATTTGGGGACCGAAAAGTGACCTTTGAGACGAGGTAAGTCTCTTGCCTAACCTTGTAAGAAGGAATTTACCCCATAGGTATTTTAAATTACTATTTGCTTCTAATTGTAGGGGCTATACGCACACGAGGTGAGGAGAGTCCGTGTGTAGCTACTAATTATGCTTAAGTCCGGATAGATTTCGGACCCAAATCATGAAATACGTGTAATATTTGCACTCTACTTATTAATTTACGTGCCTAAATTATATTGAAATTTGATAAAGGATTCGTGAAAACCAAATTTCACTTACTTTAAGTTTTGACGAGTTACTTGATTATTAATAAAAACTGTGCTTCTATGTATTAGTTTTATAATAATTTTTAAAAATCAGATATGTATAGAGTATTCTCTCTTCTTGTGGAGCGAGCCGAACGCCTCGGCAGTATAATAGATGTATTTATGGTTCGTATCACTCGACCCTCCGCAATATACACATTATTTTGGATCAGGTCGTTCGAACTCGGCATAAATCGTGCATGACAATATTTGGAGCCCAAATACACTTGATATTATATTTATGACTTAAGAGGTTATACTTTATTTATTGGCCTGAAATTGTCAATGGGAGGTTTAAAGTGACTATTAGATAAAGAACTATTTATTTATTGTTAGTTATTATTATTATTATTATTATTATTATTATTATTATTATTATTAATATTATTATTATTATTATTATCATTATTATTATCATTATCATTATCATTATTATCATTATTATTATTATTATTATTACTCCATGCGTATTAGAATTTCTGTATTTTATTATTGGACCCTAGTAAGTGTTGAAGTCGACCCCTCGTCATTACTTCTTCGAGGTTAGACAAGATACTTACTGGGTACATGTTATTTGTGTACTCACACTAAACTTTTGTACTAATCGTGCAGGATCTAAGGCAGGTGCATCTGACAGTCATTCCGACTTTCACCCCCATTACCCCGAGGCTTAGTGGTGAGCTGCGTTTTGAGTCCGTTCTACAACAACCGCAGTCTCTCTTTTGTATTTAGTTTTTGTCTAGTTTATTTCAGACACTAGTATAGGTATTTTGTATATTATACTAGTTGCGCATACACTTGTGACACTAAGTCTTGAAACATATGCTAGTGGACTTTATGGTTTTTGAGCATTTATTTCACTGTATTTGCTCTTTCATTAGTTTTCGCTTTACTTTAATAAATTTTCTACTCCTTATTTTTTTAATAAATAAAAAAAATCAATTACTTTGAAATTGTTAAAAAGAATAATTACATGGTTAGTTCACTGTTAGCTTGCCTGGTGGCAACATTGGGCGCCATCACGGTCTATAGGAGAAAATTGGATCGTGACATAAAGTTTATGAGTTCCTAAGTCTACCTTCATTTCAATTTATGTGAGTTAGTTTGATTCACCACGAAGTTAAAGATTTTTTTTTTAAACTTAAGGTCTTAAAACTTAAAGAGTAAAAGCTTTATTAATATTTGCGTGACCATAAAAGATAGGTAAAATAAAAAAGTTTAATATTAAGTTATTTGCAAGTATTAAAATATGTTATTCTTTTTTAAACGGACTAATAATTAAAGTGTGACACGTAAACTGAAACTGAGAGAGTATATAATAATAATTAAATTTATATATAGTCAAGTAATTATGTATATTTAGTGAACTTGTTAATACACATGTAAGGTTTGAACAAGCACTATTGGGTACGTGAATTCATATGTCATATTGTGGATTGACCACTACTACCAACCACTATCCACTACCAACCGCCGCCACGACACGACTAACTACCTTCATTGCTAGGCGCCACCATTGCTAGCCTCTACAACCAGTGGCCTACACCACTGATTTCACCTCTATTTTCAATAACCACCTCCACTACCAACTAGGCACTATCACCAGTAGCCTCTGTTGCACAATCATCGCCTCTAACTACTACTATTGTCAAATACCTATTCTCAAAATACAACCACACTGCCTGCTACCAACAACAATTTGTGAGAATATGAGGCAATATGGCAACTGGGCAAGGCAGTTAACCAACTGTCACCTGTTAGTTAGAGTAATTATAGTAGTTGGCATTAGTTGATTGTGGATTAAGTTAGTAAAGTCTAGTAACCATGTTTGTATATATATATATATGATGTATATCAGATCTTGTAATCACATTCAAAATACTAGAAATTTCTTCACCAAATACTCTTTCTAATGCTCATCTCTCCCTCGTTTGAACCTCTATTAATGGAGGATGAGCTGTGACTGAAATAGCTCAACTCATATGGTATCAGAGCAATCGACACTGGTTTCATCTTAGCAGAAGGATTTTGTGTTTGTATGATACAAATTCTCACTCAAATTCAGTAATGGTAGACGAAACAATTGATCACACACATTCTCTATTTCTGTATTCTTATGATACACCAAGCTCAATTTTGATCCCAATTCAACTCACTAGGTCTAAAAACTATGAATTATGACATAGGACGATGTGAATTGCTTGTCAAGCTAAGAGAAAACTAGGGTTTGTAACTGGTACATGTAAGAAAGAGACGTTTAACAAGGAATTACAAGAGGAACGTGAGACCTGCAATGAGATTGTGCTCTCAAAGATTATGAACACTATATCAACGAACCTCGTCAGTTGAATAGCTTATGCATCAGATGCACACTAGTTTGGGAAGACCTGAAGGAGAGATTTGATAAAGTTAATCGAGTTCTAATATTTCAATTGCACAAAAAAATTGCAACGATTTCCTAAGAAACGGATTCTGTTGATTCCTATTTCACGAGATTGAAGGAAATATGGTAGGAGTATGATGCTTTAGCTCCTACACCAAGTTGTGATTGTGCTAAATCAAAGAACTACATTGAAAACCTCTATTGTCAAAGGCTACTTTAGTTTTTGAGTGGTCTAAATGAGACCTATAAACACGTAAGGAGGCAGATTCTAATAAAAACTTTTGAATCAACCTTGAACCAAGCTTATGGTAATTGAGGACAAAATCTAAAGATCAAGTCCTTATCCAGCCTTAGGAGCTAGAATTTCGTAATTTTTCAAGTAGTGGGCCCGAGGCTCAGGTTTTGCCAACTTCGTATTTTTGGGTATTTTTCGAGTTTTTTCAATAGGATTATGTTCAATTAGCCTAATATAACGTATTCCTTGTGGTTTTGGCCAGATTCGGTGCACGAGGAGGTTGATTCTAGCGAAAAAGGCTTGGCGGACTAGTTCTTTAGCTGGTTTGAGGTGAGTAATTGATGTAACTGTTGCTTTAAGGGTTTGAACAATCACATCATAACGCTATTTGAAGCGTGACATGCATTCCAAAGTGAGTGCGGGGTGGTTTACCATTGGGGATTCAGACTTGGTCCATCCCGAGTATGATTTCTACTGTATGAGCGATTGAGATGCATACCTTATCACTGTGAATTGGGCTTAATGTCGTGTTTGGGGCCTTGTGCCGACCTGTAGAATCCTTAGGGGATCTTATGTTTTTTACCTCACTTAAATTCATATCAAATACTCTCAGTCATGTTTTCTACTACTATAATAATAAAAGAACTGTGTTATAAATCATGAATATGAAATGAAAAAGGATAAGAGGGCTGAGATCCTGATAGTAAGTCATGCCCGATTGGCTATGCATTTATTTGACTGAGATGGGTCGAGGACCCGACTATGAGGATGATTTCCTTGTTATGGATTGGCCTGCACGCCGCAACAATGATATATGGATATTGAGGTCGTGAGCCTGTTTAATGTAATGACATGGCAGATATTGCGCTTGGGCTATAGGATCCCCTACGGATTGTGTATATACCCTCAATAAGCGCCGTCGATGTTAAATAAGTGGAGCGGGCTGCACGCCGCAACGACTACTAGAGTGTACCGTTATATGTGTTACATTCTTTCATGCAATATTTCTCAACTGTATTACTTGTTGTATATTGTTCCCACTGTTTTGGATATGAACTACTAGATATAGAGTACTTTGTGCATTTTTTGCGTTTTCTTACTTTGAGACTCTTGCTATGTTTATTACTCACTGGGTCGGAGTACTCACTTTACTCCTTGCACCTTGCCTGCAGATCCAGGGCAATCTCAGGCTGAGTAGATCCTGTTGATCCAGAGTTCTTACTTTCGGGAGTATTTGAAGTAGCTGCAGGGCATTCGCAACCGATGATTCTCCCTTCTATCCCTATCCTTTTATTTCTGTATTCTCAGTTTTTAGAAAGGCTTGTAGTAGGATGTTGCTCTGTATTTTAGAGGATCATAATCATGACATCGGGTCCTTGTTGGGCTGTATTGGTATTTTATTAGATTTTTCCCGCATTGTTATCGGCATTTTAGACCTTTGACTTCAATGGCTTTTATCTTCATCTGTTTAATAAATGGAGTTGTTATTATAAATGGTTAGGCTTGCCTAGTAGTGTGCTGGGTGTCATCACTACCGAGTTGGGGTCGTGACAGGATGTGGTTTACCCAGAGTGTCATGGATGCTAAAAAGAACACTTGATACCTGAATTTTATGCCAATGTGGCACACATCAAGAAAGGTACCAAAGTGACCAAAGGGCAAAATTTGAAGGTCTGATTTGATCAACGCACTCTGAATACCTACATCGGATTTGAGGAGGTAGAGGTAGTGCAATATACGGAGAAGCTTACTATGGGTGATGTTGCTCGCCCTAGGATAGCAGAGAGATCTTAGCAGCTCCAGGACCACCACTATCGTGGATTAGCGGGAGTTCCCATTGCACGAACACCATCAATTTTGAAACAAAAGGGTGGCAAAACCATTATGTGCAGCCGGATAGACCCGAGCAAAAATGAGAAAAATATTCCACTTCCCCATGAAACTTTGGTGGTATCTATCATGGATGGGTACCCAATCATTGTGGGTGCTACCATATCGGCCAACATGTTAGTGGTTGTCCTAAAGGGTGAAAGCTCTTATCCATATCCAAATTCTCACTTAATATTTTAAGGATTCCAAGGTAGAGCCGAGGAGATTTGATACAAAAGTGCTGTACAAAAAGCTCGTCTCATGGTACTCTCTGCAAGGACCCAAGCACCCAAAATTCAAGGGTAAAACGACTACAACTGGTGGCCAGTCTGATGAGACAATGGTAGTGGTTACAAATTCTGATGTTGAGCATTCTACAATTGTCATGCCCTCCACAGTAGTCGATCCTTCCACTGAGATAGTTGACATGCCACCACCTTCATCTTCTTGACCGTCTACATTAGTACTAGTGCCTACCTTATCCACATATCCACTCAATGCATTATGAGTCTCCCAGACATTGGCGAGTCCCAACAACTAGATGTAGACTGCTAATTCAAAGTTGTCTGTCATATTTAGTGGTGTTGCAACACAATTTTCTTCCCCATCAGCATCATAGGTACCTCCGTTATTAGAGGAAACATTGTCAAAGATCCTGGAAAATCAAAAGACAATTATGGATACATTGGTGGCACATAGGACATCATTGAGGATTTAGGTAAACAGGTGAAGAAGATGCGGAATCTCAGGCTTCGAAAAAGTCAATGGATAGATTAAGAAATAAAGTTGCCAAGATAGCACCTGCTAGAGATATACCACTTGATTTGCTGATGGAGTCAGCACCAGCAACACCTTTAGTATCGGAGCCATCAAAAGCAGCAGCTGGCCAGTCTAAGGAGCCAGACCTTGCTACCCATAGTGTTGAGGAGATGTTGCAGATGTTCTCAAACCCTATTATTTACCGACCGGAGGATGATGAGATCCAGTTGGCGGAGCCCGAGAATACTGATGACCCCATGTATAATGAGACCACATTGGGAGTTTTCTTAACTCTCTACCCTTCCTTATTCTGATTGTTATTAAGAATTGAGGAGAATGCTTGTTCTTATTTAGGGAGCGGTCTATTTTTATTGATTTGATATGATATTGGTTTGTAATAACTTTAATACTTTTTTTCTTATATTTTTACTCTTTCATTATGTATATATTCCTCCATATCTTTTGATGTATATATTCTATCCTCCTCGATTTGTATATTCATTTGCCTTACTTTCAATATTTTATTTCATGGCTTCTTTAGTTTGTTTTCTTAACCATATAACTTCTTATTATTAGATTCTTTTTTATTTGGTATCTCATTTATGTTTAAATGAGTAATAAGCCTTTGATTTTCTTAATGCCATGGTTCTTTCCAAATGTGGGTATTGTGTGAACTGGGTGGCTCTTCCGAACAATGGATGGCGTGACAAGTTTCTTAAGGGATTGAGTCCATTTTTAATATTTAGGTAAAAATATTATTATTAATGAATAAAAAGGGGTCAATCATGCTTCACTTGGTACCAATACATTTAACTACTGCCTTATGGTTAAAAACAAGTTCTTGGCAAGAAATAACTTTAATATGTGACCTTTAGGCTCTTGTGTTGACTTGAGCAATCATCAAGTGGTTTAGTTGAACTATTAGCAATTTTCGGTCTTGAATATGGTTGTTGTGGGCCCTCGACTCTATCCTCTTTAACAATCTGTGAGAAGTGAGATTTTTGTTGCAAGTCTAAGTACCCATGTGAATGGTCTAGAACTTGCCTCGAATGTGGTTCTAGGCAAAAGTCTAAGCTTTTCTTGACTTGAGAAGTGATTGTAGGCTCTCCTAGACCCTCTTAAAAAATTTTATGTCCCACCAATATTGCTACCCCTAGTCAACCCATTTGAGCCCAAGACCTTTCTCATTTGATAACCACGTTACAGGCCCTTACCTGTTTTATCACGAGCCTTGGCATCATAGCTTTCCTTATTACTCTTGAGAAGTAATTGGGGGGCGAGGAAATTGAAAGCGGTAAGAAGGCACAAAGAGAAAATAAATGAAGAGAAGGATAGACAAAGAAAAATAAAGAACGAACAAAGAAAAATAAAAAAAGAAATTGAATAAAGTAAAAAGTTTAAGGGATTCAAAGAAAAGCAATGATACAAAGCATGGAGAAAACAAAGAACGAGAAAATGACCCTCATGATCGAGAAAAGTGATGTTAAGACTCTCTAGTTCCCCCGAGGAAAAAGAAAATGACTTAAAAAGTCGACAAAGTATGGGCCAAAAAGAGAAGATGAAGTGCTTAAGGAAAGATCCGACAAATCCTACCTTAGTCCACAAACCTTCAATACATCCCGAAAAAGCCCTGCATAATTTCAAGTCGAATAAGAATACATTAGTGGTGCATGAGGGGCAAACATATGGTTCCTAGAATCGTACATGGGGCATTCATTTTAGAGAGATGAACGAACTTTTCACAAATTCTTGAATTGAGATCCACATTCTTATGTGAGATATGATAACAGAGAGTAAAGGAGGAGGAGTTTGAGATCCAAAATGACCTACATTAAAGAGAAAGCTTCCTTGATGAATAAAGTCAACTCTTGATGCTCTAGTGTCACATTTGAACTATTCTACTTAAAAAGTTAAATCATTGCCTTGTCGATAATTCAAAGTGTTTTGGGTAATTGTTGGTCCCAATTGATGTATATTTGATTCACCTTAGGCTAGCTAAAATAGATCTTTGCTTGTAGAGGTGAGAATTACCTTATTTGCTTAAGAACAAGCAAAAGCTTTAGTTTGGGGGAGTTGAGTAGGAATTTTGACTACTTATTTGCACTCTTTTACTTTTATTTTAGCTCAAAATTGCTTAAAGGTATTCCTAAAAACTGTTGAAATGTGCTTGCTTGCATGATTATTGGAATATGCGGCAAAGAGATGAAAATCAACTCAAGAAGGAGTAAATTTTGGACAAGGATTAAAACAAAGCAATGCGGACCGTACAATATTATGTGCGGCCGCAAACTATGAAGAGTACTATATCATATTTTCTATGCAAAGTGCGGACCACACAATAATTGTGCGGAGCAAAATATGAGGTTCAGAGAGATGGATTCTAGGTTCATGAATAACTGCAGACCGCATCATTATTGTGCGGCTGCAGGATTCAAAAGTATGGCCGCACTAAAAAATGTTCGGTCAGCAGAAGTCCCTCATATCAAGCTCAAAGTCAAGAGCATTGTCGTACTCAGAAATCTGTGGTCCGCAGAATTTGAAGAAGTGCGATAGCAACCCAGAATTGCGTGGCCGCATAAGTCTATCTTGTCAAGCCTACATCGAAGTGCGAATCGCATACAGAATTGTGCGATCGGAGAACCTCTGCAAAGGAGATTTTGTCAGATAATTTTAGTTGTGTATAAATAGTCTTTTATGTCAAAATTAGAAAAAAGTTGAACATCAGAAAATAGATAGTCGGTTTTCCTTTACTACTTTGGGTAACTTTGTAGTAGTTTATTATTTTAACATTGGATTTTCTTTTCTCCATCATCTATTATGAGTTTAATCTTATTTTTTCTTCTTTAGTTTTTTCGTTTTTCTCTATGAGTATCTAAAATCTATCTACGGTTGTCACTCAACCCTAGTGTAGGTACCTAATGGGTATTTAATTTAGGGCTTGTTTGTGATTGGGTTAGTGATATGTAGTCTAGCTCTTGCTTGAATTTAAGAATTAATAGTTGCAAATATTGATTCATGCCTGGTTGACTTAGTATCTACTTGAGAAAGAGAGACTAAGTCTAGGAAAAATTGGCTAACAAGGAATTTGGGTGAACTCAAGAAATTGATAGCCACAATTAAAGGGTTGAATCTAGAGATAGTAAAACCCAACTTGAGAATCTATCACTTGTTTTGTACACTACCCATTTGGACTTGAGAAAGTCAAAGTGGACAAAATCAGTCTAACTAGCGAGAGGTATTGAGTGGGTAAGTGCATGGGATTGCTATATTACAATCCCGACCAATCAAACTTACTCTAAAGCCCACAATCTGATAGGTAACCACCTAGGTGGAAGTTACAACCCAAGATCTTTTATAAACTTGACAAACAACAATACTAAATATACCGTTCTCTAGCTTTTCATTTGCATACATTTGCACAATCATTAAAAGTAAAAGAAACAACCAAACACGTGGAAGTGCTTTTTGGCCACTTCATAAATTTATTTTAGATATATACCTAATCCAATATAAGCTCTTCGTGGAATTGACCCCAACTCATGTTGGGTAATTGTTATTGCATCGACCGCTTCACAATTCCAAACCAGTGGTGTGAATTTGGGCGACATTAGTTACATCACCATATAACTTAAGGTATTCTCTAATATTTTGTAGATATAATATTTAATTATTTTTAAATTTTGTATTGTTAGTTTTTAAATAAAAATAAATTATACATATTTAGATGCTTAGAAAGAAAATAGTCTAAGTATTCAATATTTAACTTTAAAAATAGTATCTTAATACTTAGATATATATTTAAATTGAAACATCTTAATCCTAAAACATATACGGTGATTATGTTAATATACGAATAGTGTTGTATTTTGAAGAGTCTCCTTTACATTTAGAGAAAAGACATATTTTGTATGTACTTATTTGAAGTCCATATTAGACAATTATTTGTACAATATGTGCTCGCTTCTTCGTTACAGAAATAATCTTCTACTATTTGTTTAATTCCTGATTATTTAGGACGGACCTCCACTTAATTAGTTGGGTTCTGTCTGTCAGATATCCATAGCGAATATGGTTGGAAAGTAATATAAACTATAAAGAATACGCATATAGAACATTATTACTCATAATATATATATATATATATATATATATATATATATATATATATATATATATATATATATATATATATATATATATATATATATATATATATATATGCACTTACCAGCACATCAAGAGAAAGAAAAAAAAATGAAGCGATGAAACAAAGAAAGAAACCCAAGAGAAATTGTTATTTTCTAACTAGACATGTTATCTAATAAAAGTTAAAGATATAAAGATCTTCGAAGAGTTAGAGACTCAAAGATGACAAATTAAGTTATTAGTTCTAATATTTTTATACTAGTAATAATTATGATAATAAACATGTATATATGGAATCAAATCACTCTAGGGACCTTCAAATAGAAATAGAATATAAAATCTCTCTACACCGAAAGATGCTTTCTAGTCAAGCCAATAAGGCACTCGTAGTTTGACTGTCCTATTTTGTATTTTTGTTATTGGCACTATTAATCGATCAATCGTGTACTTGCTGGCTAAATATTAAAATCACATGGATTTCTGACTTAAAAAGAGATTGTTCAAGTGTTTAGTATATGCAATTTACCAGAAGTGACACACTTACTTTTATTTTATTTTATAAGCTTATTAGCATACTCTTGGATAAGCTTTGTGAGGCATATACAAACATGACAAAAAGTTGAAGAGAAGAAGGATGAGGGCGGCTGTTGTGTTTTGGTTTTATTAGTTGTTTCACTTTCATTTTAAATAAATTTGTACTTTTTCATTATGCTAAGCTTAAGCAATCCGTTTGCATTTCTCTTCAGATAAATTTCTTCATACCTAAGGCTTATTATCTTCCAAGATAATTTTGTTTTTATTTATAACGCTACAACAGATATTTATTTTAACACTTCTGAGTACTTATGTATTTAGGGTAGTTTTTTAGAATCTGTTGCTTAGGAAGTTTTGGGATAGTAGATTGTAGTCGAAGGTTTCTTTGTATATTTGACTGAATTGAGAATAATCTTTAACGTAAGATCCTGTTTTTGTTGATGTTGTGACCAGCATGTTTCCTATATTTAAGGCTCAAAATAAGATTCATTATGCTTAAAATATGCCTTGTATTTGCCGGAATCCGGAAGTAAGGAAAAATTCTGAGGAATTTTGGTCTGGTAATTCCCCACGTGAACTTTCTTCAACGATACATTTAAACCCCTCCCCCACCCCCTCCCCCTTCATTCAGATGTGAGTTTGTGTCCAAGTTAATAATATTGGTATCCCATTAGTTTGTATTAAGCAACTTCTTTAATGGTTGTTATATATCATTTCATAATGTAATGTATTCTATCGTATTATATTGTATTGTATATTTCCTCTATTTTAATTTATATGAACTTATTTCCTTTTTAGTCTGTGCCAAAAAGAATGACTTATTTCCTTATTTGGAAATAATTTGCGTTTATGCAATGATTTATAGCCACACAAAATAATGGTGCCTCATTTTAGACCACAAGATCAAAAGTCTTCTCTCTTTTCTTAAACTCCGTGCCTAGTCAAATGGGTTCACATAAATTGAAACGGAGGGAATATTATATTGTACGGTTTGATGTATACAATGTTTGGAAAGATTGTATTGTTTGTCGTCGTTTTATGATGTCATGCACTAACAATATGAAGAATAAACTTGCAACATTACAATGAAAAAGTGAGATATGAGGTAGAATTATTATATAAAAATGTACAATAAAGATTAAAATAGGATTATTTAATAATATGAAAATGCAAGATGAGAGAAAAAATAATAAAGTAACGACATGTCCATACCAAATTGATCGTTACACAAACTGGTACTTTACATCGTTACGTAACGATAGACTTAACGATACGGTACAATAAAATTTAAGTAATAACCAAAACAAATATTAAATTTAAAGTAATAATACGATATAATACAATAGGTAACAACCAGCAGCAAACTGTAAATTAAATTAAAAACATAAGTTATGTAAATACTGCATCTATGCTTACCCCTTTGGAAAAAAAAAGGAAAAGAAAAGAACTCTCTATATGAGGAGTTTTACAGTGAGAACAACAGTTATTTTATTAGGTCCAGTTTCGAGAGTTCCCATTTGATAACCAAATTCTTGATTCACTATAAAAAGGACTGAAATAAGCTATATCTCTTGTAGCTAATAGATTTTTTTATAATATATTGTTAATCCGTCAATAAATCAGCAAACTAGCTATAGGATTTGTCTATCACTAAATTCTTTTCAGTAATAAATATCAATCTTTTGGTTGACCTATGTTGATTATTGCGTTTCAGAATATAGAGAAAAGAACAAAATCATTTTGGTCCACGATTCACTATTTGAGATATCACGTCCTTGTAATGTCAATTCAGTGATGAAACAATTATTGTTTGTGAACAACTCGATTGATAGACTTACCCGGTTCAATTTACAGATATTTAGTGAAGTAGTATCCTAAAACTTGTATATCGATATAAATTTATTCATGAAAGACAGTAAATGCTGTTCAATTGGAATTGGGAAGCAACTTGAAAGCAGAAAACAAGAGTGCTGAGTGTCATTTTGAGCTTTTTGGCGTTAAGTTAGGCTGAGTGCTGAGTGAAAGACAAGAGGGGTTGCTCTGATGGTAAGCAACCCCCACTTCCAACCGAGAGGTTGTGAGTTCGAGTCTTCCCAAGAGCAAGGTGGGAAGTTCTTGGAGGGAAGGATGCCGGGGGTCTATTTGGAAACAGCCTCTCTACCCCAGGGTAGGGGTAAGGTCTGCGTACACACTACTCTCCCCAGACCCCACTAAGTGGGATTATACTGGGTTGTTGTTGTTGTTGTTAGGCTGAGTATCAATTTTTTAAACATATATTGTATTAAAACTATACCCATATTTTTAGTTTACATCCAACGAATATGGGTCCCAATAATATGTTGCCCGCACTCCATATGCCTAGCTCCGAGCGTGCATGAGATTGTTAAGTGTGACACTTTAATTGAGAGAAATTGTTGTATTCATGGGCGAAGCTACATGGTAGCAAGGGTGGTTAACTGACTACCATCGTCGAAAAATAATACCGTGTATATAAGTAAAATATTAAAATTTATATATATCTAATACATATTAAACACCCTGGTAACAGTGAAGAGTCATAGCCCAGTGGCAAAGAGTGGTCAAAATTACTTCAGGGATGCAAAATTGAATCCGCAGCTCAACATTTGTTTTTTCTTGTTCAAGTTTGAACACCCTTGAATAATTTTCTGGCTTCGCCACTGGTTGTATCTTCTAGTATATCTCAAGCTTTTGGAATTTCTCAACAAAAATCAATGTTATATAAATTAGAACTTTGCAATATATGGATAGGATCATCCAACTCCGTGGTGTACACAATAAAAAGTACGTAAGATTGTGAACTCAATATATATATATATATATATATATATATATATATATATATATATATATATATATATATATATTTTTTTTTTTTTTTTTTTTTTTTTTTTTTTTTTTTTTTTTTTTTTCACTAAGCTCATGTTATACGCGGGGTTCAGAATAATATCGGATCATAAGGGTCTATTATTGTAGGTAGCTTTATCCTGTATTTTTGTAAGACTTATTTACACCTCGATCCAATAATCTTTTGGTCACGTGATATGAACTTTACCAATTACATCAAGTTTAAATATTATCTTAGAGAAGCTAATTAACAAAGTTGCAAGCTAATTAGCCAACGTAAATGATTAGGCCAGTAGGCGTCTTTGACACCTTTAATTAAAGACCTTCCAAGTGTTAGAAAGGCGACTATTCTATTTGGGTGAGGATTATCGATCATTTCATCCAATTTTTCTTTAAGAGTTATATTTTTTTTCTCAACTTTTTGGACAATAGACATTCTCCTTGTCTTATGTTACATAATATCTATTTTTCTCTTGATATTTTTTGTCATCATCTATATAATACCTTTTATATTATACAAAATATTTTATTTTTGAATCAAGGTATTTTACCTGTAATATAAATTATTTTATATCTTATTAAATATTTCTAATTGAAGTTCTTTAAAAGTATAAGTAGACTAAGGCCTCATTTGTTTGCACTTAATGGAGGTCTGAATCTTAATCATTCAGATATCGGACATTAAGTGCGTTTGTTTTTAAAATCTGAATCTTAATTATTCAAATATTAATCATTAAGTGTGTTTGTTTTTTTTACTTCACAATCACTTAATGAGTCTGAATAGGTCTGTATGATTCAGATCTATAACAGAGACTTAATTTCATTAAGATGCTATCATATATTTATTATTAACTGACGCCACCTCCTACCATTATCAACTACCACCATACCACCACCACCACCATACTCAACCAACCTCATCGCCACCACCACCTCCACCACCTCCACCACCATCACGCCGCCATCATTATAACCTACTACCACCCACCAACCATCTTCTTCAGTCACAATTACTACCACCACCCGCCATTATTAACTATTATATACCACCACCACCACCACCACCATCCCCATCCTGAAACATAATCGCCACCAATACCAATAGCTACTAGTTACTAGCATGAACCACCATCATCAACCAATACTACCCCCATCCACCGTTGGTAATCGGTATTCACCCGTTAACCATCACCACCAACAACTATCATATTTTTAAAAACTATAAATTTTATTGATAAAATATTAGATTAGTTAGTATTTCATTTGAATTTTATGTTTATTAATTTTCAAATCGATATAAATTTTATATATTCAGATGTTAAAAATCAAACAATCTTAATTATTTAGTATTCGGATCTTAATACACATATTAATATATTCAAATGTGTATTCAGATTCAGATGTCTTAATCTTAATACACATCTTGATATTCAGATGTGCATTCAGATTCAGACGTCTTAATATTAAAAAAACAAATGAGGTCTAACCCTTTTATGAATTTGTTACAAAATTTAACACTATTATTTATGATTTTACTTTAATATTTTGTGCATTAAATTTCTATGTATGTTTGTAGGTGCGGGTGTGAGTATGTTTATACTTAAGGTCTACTTCTTTTCTTATATATTGTCTATAGAATAATGAATTTTGATTGTTATTAATGAAATATATTTGAAATTATAAATTAAAATTCCTTTACAATACAAAATATATAATTTTTATGAACTTGTTATAAAATCTACGCCTATTTTAATTAATTTATTTTTGTATTACCTGTATTAAAATATGTATCGACTCGATCGGTCGTTTTGTGTAATTGCGGCCCGTCACCCCTTTTATTGCTTCACACTTGTATGTTTAGGTCTTTATACCTTGCAAGGTTGCTTAGTTTCGTTCTGAGAGGCTTCGGGTTAATATGGACCCCTAATTCTAGAATTAGTATTTAAATTTAAAAATATTGACCAAACTTTGTTTTTTTGACTCCGAAACTGTGTTTTATGACTCTGATAGCTTCGTATCGTTATTTCGGACTTGGGCATATGCTCGGAATTGATTTTGAAAGTCCGTAGGTTGGTTCATTCGCTGAAATTTGGCAATTAAGTTGAAAAGTCTGACCCTAGGTTGGCTTTTAGCTATTGAGCTTGGAATTTGATTTTGGGATTTGGAATAGGTCCATTATTACATTTAGAACTTTTTTGCAAAAATTGGCGTCATTTGGAGTTGATTTGACAGGAGTCAGAGGCTTAGTTGAAATTTTAGAAGTTCTTCAAAATCTCTTTGAAAATCATGCGTTTTAGAGTTCAATTCGTAGTTTTAGATATTATTTTTGTATTTTGTATCGCACAAGCGAGTTTGTATGATATTTTTAGATTTGTGTGTGGATGTTCGGTTTGGAGCCCTGAAAGCTCGGATGAGTTTCGGAGCTTAGCGAATTGTTGTTAGAATTGAATTGCTGGTTTTTCTACACAAGCCATCAGATCTCGCATTTGCATATTTTTTATCGTAATTGCGAAGGTGGCCACATTTGTTGGGTTCGCAATATTTGCGTTTGCGAAGATCTTCTGGGATGGGATAGGTTCGCAATTGCAATGGTCTTGTCGCAATTTCAAGGGCAATAGGGGTCGCACATGCAATCCTATCTTCACATTTATGAAGAGGTTCCCAAGCCTTTACTGCC
Organism: Nicotiana noctiflora; assembly: GCA_032618575.1. Lineage (NCBI taxonomy): Eukaryota > Viridiplantae > Streptophyta > Magnoliopsida > Solanales > Solanaceae > Nicotiana > Nicotiana noctiflora. The sequence continues at coordinate 127,593 of JASVEL010000086.1, forward strand.
GCAATTGCGAGGTTTTATTTGCAATTTCGAAAGCTACAACTAATCAAATAGCTGGGAGACATGATTTTTGAGTTCATTCTCTCATTTTTGAACCCAAGACTTAGTAAGAGGGGATTTTTACCTACAAAGTTTGGGTAAGTGATTCTAATCTATTTCAAATCATATTCCATCAACATATCTTAGAAATAACATCAAAATCATATGAATCAAAGTAGAGAAATTGCAGAAGCTTTGCTAAGTTTGTTGAAAAATAAGAATTTAAGTTTGAGAGTCGATTTGGACTCGAATTTTGAAACTAATCACATATATGAACTCATGGGGTTATGGGTAGACGGAATCTACCATTGGACCCGGGCTTTGACCGGACAGGTCCTGGGTTGTCTTTTGTTGACTTTTTAGAAGAAATATAAAAATCCCTACTTTATCTATTGCAATTGAATTTCCTAGCACGGTTTGATGATATTGAGTTGATTTTGGATTAGATTTGACCCGTGTGGAGGCGTATTATAAGGAAAAAGTATTTCCGAGTATTGAATCGGTCTAGTTGAGGTACGTATCTTGCCTAACTTTGTGTGAGGGAATTACTCCTTAAGATTGGTATTGTTTGATTCAGTTATGCTAAGTGAAATTTGTGTACGCAAGGTGACAAGTGGGTACACAGGTCGTATGTAGTATTTGACCGATTTAGTGTACTTAGACCGTTTCCATGCTTTAATTAAAATGCTATATTATGTTCTAAATTTTCTCATAATCAAATTATCCTTAATTGTTTTAGACTATCCTTAAATGTCTTAGTTGACTTGTTTAGTATTTGTTCTACATATCACTTGCTAAATTGCTCCCATACTTAGTTGAAGTTGTTCTACATGATTAATCTCTATCGTAATCATACGAAATCTAATCATCACCTCTAGTAATTAAATTCCCCTTCATCGTATACCAATGTAAAGGAACAAACTTAATTGATTTCTATTTTTGTAATCTACTTCAACGTGATTTAATATTTTAAGTTGTATTACTAAGGGAAAAGTCACAAGGGCATAGAACTTAGACACTTCAAACCTGCGTCTATTCATCTAGCAATGTTGCATTCTGCTCATTGCCCAAATTTGACAGCTTTGGCCTTCGTGCTTCAACTATATAATGTGACTGTCAATATTCCTGTCATTTACTACATACAACTCTCATGTGTACGAATCTATTTCGGGAGATTTCGTTTTGTAGTCAATTAAAAATATTTTATTTAGTTATATGATCTTTTCCGCGAAAGAAGATATTAAAAAATCTGCAAAAATAACACGATAAATATTTTTATGGGCATTTTTCGATTCAAATTATAAGTGGACCGAAGACACGTATCATTTCCCTAGTACATCCCCAAATAAGCATCGTCTTTTTTTTGCCTAGGAGCTCCTGTCTTAAAAGACGAAATATCGAGCAACTTTTGTATCACCAGAAATTCTTTTTCGTTTAATGGGAGACTAAAAGAAAAAGACTTTGTCAAGAAGGTATGAATCGACATGTGTCCCCCGTCAATGAAAATGAAAGACAAATTAAGCTGATACTAATTTGTTGTCATGCTCAAGAATAAACCAAGTTGTTTTTTTTAATCAATATAATGTGAAAACCTAGCTCTAGGGTTTGTTAGCACTGTTAGATATATACTAGCATACAATTACTTTGGTTTTGATTTTCTTTTGAGGGTTTGTTATGTCAACAACCCCCCTACCCCCTCCCCTCACACACACACAACCACAGTTAAATCAGTGAATATCAGATGATCTCAGTTTACACTCGACTGTTCTCGCCGTAGAGGAAGGTCATATGGGGACCCCACCCACAATATTAAGAAACCCGTACAAGATATTGTTGTTACGGTAAGATTTAAGTTTTTCGCGGAAGGTATAAAAAATAATTATAGTATAATAATTTAAAACAATTATACTTCTAACGTAAGTGAATAAAACTTCAATCTTTGCAGTAATGCACACTATTAATGTTGGTCTTCCACTACTATTGCTTATTTGAAGACTGCTAAAAACCAAAAGATTAGCTGCATGAGATGGTCACCAGAGTACCCACCACTCCACCTTCCTCTTCCCTAACTTAAACAACTTTTGGCTCAGTATCCTTCATCAAATGTCTTCATCTCTTCCCAACAATATTATTCTCTTGTAGCTTTTTCTTTTCGCGTCAAAATCTTGATCAAACAAGGACAATCCCAACTCTGTATATCCCTTGATTCTAAAATTGTGAGGTGAAATGGAACAAGCAAGATATTGGATGAGTGCAAAGAGAAAACATGACATAACATTATCGAATAATCCTTCTTCATATGGCGATTCGTGGGAGGAGCAGGCGTTCGCGGAAGATGCAGCTGGAGCTCTTGGAGGTTGTGTATGGCCACCAAGATCTTATACTTGTAGCTTTTGTAGAAGAGAATTCAGGTCAGCTCAAGCTCTAGGTGGTCATATGAATGTTCATAGAAGAGATAGAGCAAGAATGAAGCAGTCTCCTCCATCTAATATTCCAAGTGGTGATCATAAAAATCAAGTATTTATTCCTCCTCATCACAATAATAGCCATGTTCAATACCCTTCTCATCAAATTTGTACCTTTATGTACAACCCTAATTCTGACTCTGACCATGGAGTTCTAAGGTCACCTAATTCTGATCCCTTGCCAATTAGGGTTTCTTCTCAAAAGACCTTAGCAACTCATTCTTCCTTTTCATCAGTTGTTCAAGAACAAAACAAGAACAACTTGTCACCCCCTACTTCATGGTCAAACTTGGTGGCTGACAAATATTCTTGTCTCTCAAATGTGAAAAATCATGAAGTGCAAAAGTTGAAATCAATAGATTTCAAGAAAGTAGAGAGGAATCTAGAAGTCATAGACTCTAACTCTAGGGCTAAACAAGACCATGTTGCAGTTACTAATTGCAAAAGAAGGAGAGTTGATGAGGAAAATAATACTCCATTTACAAATCTCTTCCCTAAAACAAGTTCAATGGAAAGATGTCGTCCTCAATCAGAAGTAGGTGAAAGGATCCCTAGCGCCATAGAGGAATTGGATCTTGAGCTGAGGCTTTGAAAATTCAAAGGTGAAGTGAATTTCCAAAAGTTGGTTTGCCTACAAAAATACAACTCCTATGATAATCACAACAGCTTGTCAATCTCTTGTTCATTTCTTTCTGTATGTTCCACTCTCCCTCCTCTTTCTTTCTTTCACTTTTTTTCTATCTGATTTTAAGCTAAAGTTGCAGAGTGTAAGAATGACTTAAAGATATTATGAAAGGCTTCAAATATTTCTCTAAGCATGAGAAAAGTCTTTTGTGAAACATCATATGTGTGTGACTTTTAAATTTTGAGTTTATGATATGCTATTTGCATAGGTATCTCCAGGAGATTAAGACAACATAATCGATGAATTCTAGGGAACAATTGTCGAGTTCTCAGACCATGATACAAGTATTACAAACTGATTGACTATTTACTAGAAAGTTACAATTAGGGTTGCCTTTGAGAATCTACCTTTTTCTAGTTTTTTGTTTTCCCTTTAAGAGTTTCTTAAACGCAATAAGTTTGGATTAGCTTCTAATAACAAAGAAAGATCTCACTTCTAATTTGGTAGAACAAAAAGCTTTTTCTTCAGTATCTAGTCTTGCTGATAGAAGTTGAAGGTTTTGAAGGTGGCAAAAGGATCAAGAATGTTTTTGTTCTTCTTAGGGTGTGTTTACTATGGTGGAAGTTGTTTTCTGAAAAATATTTCTCTTAAAATGGCTTATTCTCTGGAAAATATTTTCAGTGTTTGTAGGATAGTGAAAAATATTTTCTAGAAAAAACATAATTATTAAGGATCGGTAACAACATCAACAAACAGAATAGTGTTTTAATGAAATCTTTGAGTACTTAAGATTGATAATAATGAAAGGAAGCATCGAAGCAGGTAAAGTTGTATCCATGTGATTTATAGGTCACAGGCAGGGGCGGATTTAGTGGGGCGCAAGGGTGTTCACCCGAACACCCTTCGCCGAAAAATTACACTGTATGTATAAGGTAATATCTATTGTTTACCTCTATATATTAAGGTTTGAACATCCTTAACACTATCCAAAAGTTTAGTTTAGTGGTCAAGGGTGTTCAAAATATACATAAGGTCATGAGTTCAATTCCCACTAGCTATAATTTTTTTTTTTTGAACACCCTTCACGAGGGTTGGCTCCGCCACTGGTCACGAGTTGTAGTACTGTCGATATCACACCCCTAAGGTACGGTCGTTCCCGAATTCTTACACTAGGCTGCGCTTCTTAAGATTAATAAGAATGTCTAATGGTTAAACCAATAATTTAAAGTTAAGAGTTGATATAATGGGAAAGCGATTCGTGCCCACAAGTGATAGAAGTCATATTTTCCATTTGATGGAAAATGTTTTAACTGCAAAATATTTTCTGACAGCTAAACACCAGAAAATGACTTATTGTGAATAACATTCTCCATCAAATCAAACACAAACTTCGTTTTTTCTTTTTGTACACCTTTAGTTAAGTGTGTTTAGTCGAGAGGGGGATCCTTAATACAGTAGTTCAAGATATTTAGCTGATCAACCTATGTGGGGTATAAGGGGTGAAGAAACTGACTAAAAACTGCATGGAATGCAGTAAACTCATTTTCCCATTCAATACCTCACTGACATTCTGTCAGTACAATATAAAACTAACTCATAAAACTAGCAGACACTATAGCTTTTTGAGGGTTTTTATTTATTTATTTATAAGGGTACACATAAGTCAGATACAATACAACATGGATTCCCTTTTCCTTGTAGTATTATCATCACCCACCAGAGATCTGTTTCAGAACTTTTTACAGTTAAGATCAGTGTCCTCCTAGCATAATAAAGCCATATACTTGTGTTCTCTTCTCCACTTTTTCTTCTGTATTACTCAATCCTTCCAAAATTGCCACCAACTACAAGGAATCAATCCATTTAAGTATTATCTATATACTCTTTTTTAATCACCAAAAGGAATATTATCATATCATTACTCTGATCTTAGTCTTTAACTAAGCCCCTTTTTGTTTGTACCTCTGAGTGTATATTTATTATAGCTAGGTTTCTTCACCTACTCTACATGTAATTAAGGATAAGGATTGAATGAAATAAATGTATACAATGAAGGTAGAGAATTTAAGAAATTCAAGGAATGTGCCTCTCTATATACCCTATCCCTAGACCTAGTTTTCGAGCTTCTATCTTTTAATATACTCCATGTATACATCAATTGTAATCTTGTTTCTTATCATTAATTATTTTTCCTCTTTTTCCTCTGTTCTTCTTCTGCATGCTTTTAATGTTGGGAGGTATGTCATAGAGTGATCGCCAAAGGAGGAAAGGAAATAATGTGTTGAGAGGAGGACATACTTCAAAATGGAAAGAAAATAGTGGCATTGGTTTTAAAAAAAGTTCTAGATATATGTGTGCATATCCAAATTCAGAATTTATAATACTTGATGCATGTTTTCAATCGATGAGGTTATGTGTTAGCAAATATTTTTTCGAATTTAGTAGATTATTACACACACGCATATATATATATATATATATATATATATATATATGTATAAATTAAGAAATTTATTTATTATGTATAAATTATTAGTTTAAAATTCAGAAACTCAAAAGAATTAAAATTTAGAATCAATATGCTTTAAATCGTGGCTCCGCATATGGTTTAATGTCCAAAGTGCCGAGTTAAATTTAATCGGTTGGATATTAACTTCCCCTCTAGATATGTGTAGGGTGGCATTAATAAGCTAATTGACTAGGGTTTGTCTTGATTAGGGTTATTGAGTTGGACATGGCTGGAGAAATGCAGAGGGGAATTAAGTTTTTAAGAAAGGGGTAAGGGACAGAAGAGCACATGGGGTAGCAGTCGCATATATAGAATTTAGTGAAGGGAATGGAGAGTTATTCCCAGCTAGCCTGTGTTTTCTCATTTTAGAGAATTTGGTAATTCCAAGATATACGTGTAAGTATGACCTGTTTCAGTAAGAAAATAATTATTACTTTAAGTTGTTTATAGTACAAAAACAAAGGGGATATCCAGTGTTGCAACAACTATAGGGGTATCAAATTAATAAGTCACACCATGAAGGTATGGGAGCGGGTGATCGAGGCGAGGGTGAGGGAGATGACATCTATATCGGTGAACCAGTTTGGTTTCATGCCGGGTCGCTCCACTACAGAAGCTATCCACCTTGTCAGGAGATTGGTGGAACAGTTCAGGGATAAGAAAAAGGACTTGCACATAGTGTTTATCGACTTGGAGAAGGCATATGACAAGGTCCCAAGGGAAGTGCTATGGAGGTGCCTGGAGGCGAAGAGCGTGCCAGAAGCCTACATCAGAGTAATCAAGGACATGTACGATGGAGCTAAGACTTGGGTTAGGACGGTGGGCGGTGACTCAGACCATTTCCCGGTGGTTATGGGGCTCCATCAAGGATCGGCGCTTAGCCCTCTCTTGTTTGCGTTGGTGATGGATGCTATAACCCGACGTATTCAAGGGGATGTGCCTTGGTGTATGCTATTTGCTGATGACATAGTATTGATAGACGAGACGAGGGCCGGTGTGAATGAGAGGTAGAAGTATGGAGATAGACTCTCGAGTCTAAGGGTTTCAAAATAAGCAGATCTAAGACCGAATACTTGGAATGCAAGTTTAGCGCCGAGCCGAGCGAAGTAGGCAGGGACGTAATGATTGGAGCTCAGGTCATCGCTAAGAGGGACAGTTTCAGATATCTTGGGTCGGTGATTCAGGGGGACGGAGAGATTGACGGGGATGTCACTCATCGTATAGGAGCGGGATGGTCGAAGTGGAGGCTTGCATCGGGAGTCCTGTGTGACAAGAAAGTGCCACTGAAACTCAAGGAAAATTTTTATAGAGCTGTGGTTACACCTGCCATGTTGTATGGGGCGGATGCTGGCCGGTGAAGAACTTTCATGTTCAGAGAATGAAAGTTGCGAAGATAAGGATGCTCAGGTGGATGTGCTGACTCACCAAGTTAGATAAGATTAAGAATGAAGTTATTCGAGAGAAGGTGGGGGTGGCCCCGGTGGATGAGAAGATGCGTGAAGCGAGGCTCGGGTGGTTCGGGCATGTGCGGAGGAGAAGTCCTGATGCCCCGGTGAGAAGTTGTGAACGACTGGCGGTGGTCGGCGTGAGGAGAGGCAGAGGGAGGCCTAAGAGGTATTGGGGAGAGGTGATTAGGCATGACATGGCTAGGATGCATATTTCCGAGGACATGGCCCTCGATAGAAAAGTCTGGAGGTCTAGTATAGGATAGGGGCTAGGGGCCCCTAGAATTTTTTGTACTCCTTCCCCGGGGTTGGGTGAGGCTTGTCATGGCGACTCATAGATGATTCGTGCATTGGATTAAGTCCCCCTTATGGTAGTTATTTATGGTACTTACTGTTTGATATTACTGCATGTCATTTTATGTATAATTCTTATGTTTAGATAACTATTTATGCGATTTCTGTCGGAATTACTAATGCTCTTTTGTTTTTGTTTTTGTTGTTGCTTTCCCTTTCCTTTTCTAAGCCGAGGGTCGATTGGAAACAGCCTCTCTACCCTTTGGGTAGGGGTAAGGCTTGTCTACATATTACCCTCCCCGGACCCCACCTTGTGGGACTATACTGGGTAGTTGTTGTTGTTGTTGTTGTTGTTTAAGTTGTTTATAGTTTTTCCTTTGATAAGTACAAGTATATTTGCATGGAAACAAGGTTCTTACTTCACGAGATTACTAGAGTTCTAATTTATTGGCTGAATAGACTATCTATCCATTAAAGAAAAGGTTTCTTCAATCAGTAGAATAATTTTGGAATCTGTCTGACATAGGTTCCATTTAATCAAATCTACGCGTCACTTCCATAGTTTAATTTGGTTTTGAGGAGGTGAGAGGTTGTATATATAAAAAAAAAATGAGCGTTATACACAAAATATACTGTCTTCATACATGGAAAGAACCCCATCTCAAGAAGTGGGATATAAGGAGCCTATATTGATGTAAAAGTACACAATAATTTTACGGCTCGAACCCATAATTATATTTAAAAATAACATGAAGGATGGATGTAACTCTGCGAATGTCACATATTACTTATTGTCTTTGACTCGAACCATATTTATAAAGTTAAAAAATTAAAATATACTTCATCCGTTCTAATTAATGTGAACATGTTTGACTGGGTACGATGTTTAAGAAAAATGAAGACTTTTGAAATTTGTGGTCTTAAACATGTTAAAAGGAGGCCCAGAGTATTTATATGGTTATAAAAACTTCTCATTAAGAGTGGAATTGTAAGTTTAAGCTAAATTATTTCTAAATTTAGAAAGGGGTCATTACTTTTTATACTGACCAAAAAAGAAATAAGTTCACATAAACTGGAACGGAGATAGTAGTTCTCTATACAATGTTGATCGACACTCGATATTGCCAAAGAATATCAAATACTATGATATTTACTGCTCCCTCCGTTCCAGCTTATGCGAACCTATTTCCTTTTGGTCCGTTCTAAAAAGAATTAGCCCTTCTAAATTTTCAAACAGTTTAGCTTAAACTTCCAATTCTACTCTTAATGAGAAGCTTTTATAACCATATAAACACCTTGGGCTCCTTTTTCACTTGTTTAGGACTACAAAGTCCAAAAATCTTCATTTTTTCTTACATGCCTCGTCGCACGGCAGCACACGTACTATTGAAATGGTTCGTCAGTAGAGATATTCCCACAAGTGCCTTTTTTTCCATTGGTACTATAATTCCTATTCTTCATTCCCTCTTTTGGTCTATCTACATTCCAGGAAAATCATACGCTACGCGGACGGAGCAAAAACTGGAGTCTTGGTCAGAGCAAGCCACCCTATTCTATTACCCGACATAATTGGGAGAAGCTCATCCGAAACTAGAGTTAGAAACGCTTTATTTCGTTTCGTTCCCGTTCTTCATTTCCTTCTTCTCGAATCCAAGGGGGACTTCTCATATTTCGAATCTTTTTGCAGTACGTTCCGTTTACTATTCTTCGTACTTTCTTCTTTTTACCCCGCGATAGGTTAGCGAAGCCTGAACGGGCGCGAAGAAGGAAAGGCCAAACACTTCGGCCTAACGAGAATGAGCGACGAAATATGCTCATTCAAAACATATTTACATAAATTGGAATGGAGGGAGTATTTGTTAAATAATCTTATCCAACTCAAGAGAGATTAGTATTACAAGTGTTGGAGGTATTGCTTATTTGAGATTTAATTCTAAGATGTTCCTTTGGAGTTGGTAGAGGTCCGCTGGTCTTCTCCTCATGCGTAATAGGGGAAACTGGTATCCAAGAACTGGTACACCAAGTGACACCTAGAGATAAGTAAAAACGGAATAAAAGTGAGAAATTATTAGGAAAAGAATGAATTTGAGATATTTCGACGTATCTATTCTGACCAATCAATTTGAGTCATTTTAATTGAGGCTTAAAGTATGGTAGTGTTCGGATCAGCTTTAACTTATATTCGTGAACTATTCTACTAGGTATTTATTACCACCACAAACAAGTATATTGTGTAACTCTACAACTGAGATTTAGAACGATATAAATTATTACAGTTGTATTCAAGATGATTTTTTTTGTTCCGATGATGGAAATCATATTACCATTCATTGATCCATACGTCGTTTTGAATTTTGATGATTAATAACAACGTCGTATTTGTAATGTGCTTGAGAAATTATTCAACTAGCTTAATTACTTCATATATCCCAATTTATGCGATGCTATTGATTGAGCATGAAATTTGGAAAAGAGAAAAATTGAAATTTATGGTTCAAATAAGTTAAAAATATTTATATGCCCTATCATCTTATTTAAGGTAAAATGAATATTTTAAAATTTTAAAGTTACTAAATATATGTGTCATTCTATTTGGAAATTAAATTACAAAAAAAAAGGAAAAAGTGGGACATAAATAGGGATGAAGAGAGTAGAATTTATTATTTTTGAGCTCTTTGTGTTTTGAACGGTGTAAATGGCTGGAATGTGTGCTGGGCGGAGTGAGGTGACTTGGTAAGCAAATAGCCGGTTATATTTAATATTTACTTTTTTTTAGTCGGTATACATAAATTATACGTTAATTATACACGGTAATATATATTATTTAGAAATTATACATCCGCTGGCTAGATTCATTATTTACTTTTTCTAGCCAACATACATAGATTACATATATAACACGCGGCACACCAACTTGAAGTCTGATTTTAAAATCTCTCTCTACCTTCACAAAACTTCTCGCGCCCTTCTCGTAGTTTTGACTTGCTCTTAGGCTACCGTTGACCGGCTTCGCGAGACCATTTCGGTCTACACACACATGGCTAAGCGCTATTGGGCGGAGCTTTCTCAATCCAAGCTAACTAATAGAAGAAAAGAGAAGAAAGGAAGATCTTATAAGAGACTCAACCCATCTTTACATAAGCAATTTCTTGAACGGAAAAAATAGATGCTTTCATGGACTACTTTGACTTTAGGGATTTGCTTCATCATTAGCTAAAGAAGAGAGAGAAGGGGGAAGCTTAGTCTAATTGTCCGAAGTGATTCTTTCTTGATTGGATGCCAACTTTCTCTTAATTCCTATCGTGCACTTACATACAAATCTATAGGTAGTTCATCTCCTTCTAAGAAAAATATCCAAAGTTTTCATTTTTGATCGAATTCCGTCTAGTAAGCCTCGAGATCTTACAGATGCTGTTGAGAATCGTCATTAACCAATCATGTATCGGACGCACCATCCCTTGAAGTAAGTAAAGGGCGCAAAGATGCGGATTTGACCCGCACCCTCTTTCTTTTTCTTTAAATAAAGAAAGTGGTGGCTAGATTCGCGTTCCCTTTCCAGACTATCAATTATTTCAAAGATCTTTCATACTGTGCCCAATCCCGAAATTGGTTCTATACATATGACCAGCAACGAGAAAAATAAATGCAATAGCTAAATGGCGATGGGCAATATCAGTCAGCCACAGACCCCCAGTTACAGGATCTAATCCTCCACGAAAAGTAAGAAATTCCGCATATTTTGACCAATTCAAGGTGAAAAATGGGGTTGCTCCCTCGGCAAACTGGGATAAAGTTGAGCCAAAAGATCTCGATTCAAGATAAATTCATGAGGAAGTGGTATCTCTTTAGGATCTACTCCAGCGTTTAGAAATTGGTTAATCGGTAAAGATAGATGTACTTGATGCCCCGCCCAAGAGAGAGACCCAAGTCCTAGTAGCCCTGCCAAATGGTGATTCTGGTAGTGGAAGAAAGCCCATACCTAACTCGCTATGCTTGGCGCGGTCCCGTGCTACGCTATTTGATCGAGATTCGAAATACCCTTCCTCGCCGCCACCTTCCTTCAGAGGTAGCCCGATTGGAATCTTGTACACTTTCCTTATCTTTCTTTTATTGATCCAGCCTATACCTATTTCCTCTTGCTTCGCGCGGCCGGGCCTCTACCTCATAGAAAATCCTGTTTAGGAAGCTAGCGCCCGCTCTCGCTCCAATATACGTGTAGGGGGAAGCACCAATGAAAGTGAACCTTTATTGTTTCCTTTTCTCTTCGAACCGATTAGAAGGAAGGCAGTAGCTCCTCCTACATAATAAACTTAAATTTACTTGTATGACAGAGATTGCCATAATACCTTATACCTCAAAGTTATCCTTATCTTAATAAGACTAATTGACTAAAATTTTTTCAGAAAAGCTTAAGATTAAGCATAGAAGTCGTTCTGTTAGTGCAATACGCCCTGTTTAGTCATACCTTAAGGTTGTTAGAGCATACTAATGTTCACTTTCTTAAAGTTAGCTCCTAAGCAGCTTTCGCCTATCATTCCATCTATGATAATCGCTAATTAATCGATTAGAAAGTGAAAATTTCAGACTGAGTTAATATGAGGTCGGCGCTAAGAGACTTTATTAAGAAATTACTTAAGTCAAGTTCTTGTGCTATATCTCGTTCGTGATCCCCACCTGTGAATCACATCACTCCCTTTTGACTGAAGAGGCAATGCTTCAGAATTAGACTAGGGGCCTTATGCCAATCAACATCGTTCGTTCTCCCCGCCCGGGAAGAACTTCACTCCCAAGACGTTAAGCTAGCAAGACTAATAGGTTTAGGCTAGGGCGCCAACCCTCACTAGAAGTCAGTTTTCCCCCTCTTTCCTATTCAAGAGTTCTCCTCCCTAACGGCACACTGTATATAATCTCTCTAGATGGCCAATGTGAACAGTTCAATCAAACTTGTATGTGTGAAGCATATTGAAAGTGACATTGACAAAGCAAAGCACAGATTCCCTAGAATGTTAGAACTCAGACATGACAGAGAAGGTAGTCAAAAACGGTACGCTAAGCTCCTTGCTTCGTCGCTTCTGTTTTCAGTTATTCAAAGAATGATGTTTTAAGCATCTCTATATGCCAGTCATCTATCTGACCTGACAAGGAGGTCGACTTTGATATCTCACCCCTGATCTCTACGGTTGGTTGAAGGTGTCTTGGAAGACGGGTCGAAATCAGATCTGGATAGAAGATTCATCTACGCTGGCAAAAGGGCTGTCAAAAAGAGTCCAATCCCGAGGAGAGTTCATGTGTGAAATTTCTTTGTTGAATGGAGGTGAGTTCAAGGGCTTCTTTGATCGGGAAATGCACGCACTTCTTTTGTTGTCATTAAGGTCCCTTCCCCCTGAGTTCAAGATGTCCCTTCCGCTTCTCTTTCACTACTTCCCTCATTGGGATTGGTCAAGCTCCTTCACTTATTGCTCGATCCGATCCGGAACCTATTGGGATAGCACCTTTTCCTCCTATTTAGTAGGTCTTCTTGCCCGTTCAGTTCCTCTACTGGTAGTCTAGTTGTAGTTTTGAGCGGGTGAACCCATGTTCTATCTCGTAGTCACCTAAGCGGCAGAGTCTGTAAACTCAAATGGTCTGAGAGTTGCCTTTGGCTTCTGAACCTCTGAAACTGGACTTACGCAAGCTACCAAGCTCCTCTTCCCCCTTCATCACTCTCTATCTCCGGCCCTTGCTATTAGTTAGCTTGCACTTCCCTTGCTTGCCCTTTGAGTTTTCAAAGTCAAGGTGCCTTTCCCTTTTCCCTTTTTCTGCCTTACCTCTTACTGAAGTGAAACAACTGACTGTTGTCTACCTTTGATTATGTCTTCCGGGTGAAGGTCCTGCAGAGGTCTTTTTTAGTGATCAAAATTGATTAGGGACAGTGAACCATGATGAAAGGAGCTATTGACCTGAGTAGTTTTCTATTTATATTTGAAAAGCAAGGTAGGTTAGTTAACGAAAGGGTAAGGTGAGGCTGGAATAGGATATAGTAAGTGTGCCACGAGTGCTCCCTTCTAAGGCTTCTGCTTCTCTCTAATAACGAGAAAATGACTCTTTCAGAAAGCAAAGCTACAACTCTTCAGTCTAAGCTATCTAAGCTAGAACTTAAGGTCGACCCCTTTTCATTTCCCTATTTGATTTAGTAAGGGGGAAAGGCAGTCCGCTTACCATATACAGAAGATCGATATCGCACAGAAGGCCTGATATCGCCCTATTTGAGATACTGATTCAAGTCTTAGTACTAACGAATGATCAAAGTCAACAGTCAGTCTTTCAGGTACGCCACCTCCTAGAATAGCAAGATCCTTCTTATTAGAGCAATCCTTACTTTTCTTCCGTCGCTTTCCTAAAAGGGTCCTAGGGCCCAATCAATCTCAATACTCTTGATGCAATGGACTGACAGAGGGTGAAAGCCTAGAAGACGCCTGCCTCAAAACCAGTCATCCGAGTGGGGCCCTGCGACATGTGCCATATTTTAGGTTGCTTGCTTCCTTACACTAAGACCACTATCAGGCTTAGAGCCAAGGGGCCACTGCTTGCACGGACATAGGGGCATACGAACATAGGGGTAGAGTAGAGGTTTTTCCAATGCAGGACGGAATGGACTAGATGGACAGCTAGCACTGCCCCCTCACTTCCCACTTCCAAGAGAGGACTCGAAGACTTAGACGGAAACCCCTTTATATCGCTCCTGCAACAGAAAGACTCAATCAACAGCCGTATAATCAAGCAAAAAACAAAGATAAATATTCGAGGGAGGAAGATGCTCTCCCTTACGATCGAGTTACTTTGTTCCTTCCTCTCGCTTCGCTCGAGCATCTTCAAACCTCACTCCGGCGAATGGGTACCTAGGCTTCTCTTGCCAATGTATACAAATAGACAGACCTGGCGAACTATCTTTTCAAAGACCCTTTCTCGCTGCAAGTATAATGATTAGACGAAGAAGAGGCCGTCAGACCAGAAAGAAAGCTACCCTTTGAAGATAGATTGAGATTTAGGTAATGGGCCGTCAGACAGAGACTGAGCGCAGACGCACCCGAGGAGTTTGATTTCTACGCTTCTTCTTCCTTTCTGAAGGGCACTTTCTTTCTCTTGAAAGATTTGATGCGCCACACGACTTACCCAATAGCTTTTCGATTGTTGGCACCGACTCCCCCTTTCAAAGTAAGATAGTTTCGAACAACATATATGATATTGTAACTTTACTCTTTTCATCCAACTCGAAATATCGTAAGAGAAGCACTTTTACGCCCAAAAAGTCCCATGTCTTTCCGGACCAACCACCGGCGATTTCCGACAAGTCTTTTCCCGGGGGAACGGAAAAAGAAAAGAAAATGAATCAAAGCAATGGACTTGCTAATTTCAGAATACATCACATCTCTAGGGTTAACCCTGTCTATCGCCCTTCTTGTGGCTTTTAGGGCTGGACAGGCCAGAAATCTAAATTCCATTAATATGGGAATAAGCTCAATCAATTGACTATAGATACGCTAAAAGAAAGAATCGTATCCAAAGTAGAAATGCTTGTACGGGTTTATAAAGAAACTACTCCAGGTTTGGACTTTGAGCTGCCTCCCATAGAACCTATTGCTCAGCAGATCCTTTTTACAGAGGAAAGTATTCCCTATCTTAATTCCCTATATACGAGTCTCATTGAGAACGGGACCCAAGGGGAATACTTTATCCAAGTTATACAATTTATTCTAGGATAGTCTTTCTTTTTCTGATGGTTCCTGACGTACTGGAGTTATAACATTTGAATTTCTCTTACATTCTACGTTCACTTTCACACTGAAGCTTGAAAGGAAAAGTCAATTAAGAGAAATTCATAGCTATCTCCCGCAGGCTATTCTTTAGATCGTTCCACTCGTTTAAGAATACTCATACAGTCTAATAAAATAATAAAAAAAAACCCAAAGAAAAGAAGCGAGGCTCGCTGAACTATTGATTAACGTCCTTCAAAGAAAAGAGCGTATTCTATTCCTTGCATGAAGAGTTTGATCCAGGCTCAGGATGAAAAGCTGGCGGCATGCTTCACACATCCAATTCAGACTATGTTTTCGATCAATCTCATTCGCTCTCTCAAATTTCTTATAATAAGAAATGACATGTCTGATTTTCTCTTTCACCTAGTTAAAGAAAGGTAATTGTCCGCCCAATAGAGCTTAGCCATGAATAGGCCGAAATGGTCTCGCGAAGCCGGTCCCCGGAATCCCAGCGACAAAGTCAAACTTAGACTGGCCTGCTTAAAGCTAGCTTTCTAACTCTTTGATTGATAAATAGAACTAGATCTCGACCTGGCTTTCTCACACTAAGAGGAAATGCAGACTTTCTGGCTTGAAGACTAACTTGGAAACCAGGATTTCGCCCTCTAACCCAGCTTTCAAAGAAAACTGTCTGGAACAGCTGCTTTCAAGCATCAAGAATTGATGATGCCCCCCTTAGGACAGCAACTGGGCCCCCGGTGAATGGAACGGGCTGGAAAGAAACAACAATAGCAACTCCTTCTAAAACCCCAAGGAAAGGGGAGATAGAAAGACTATTCAGTACAGCGGAGAGAGCCTATTTGATGGTAAGAGCTATAGGAGCCCTACTTAAGGCTTTTACAGTATAGTAAAAATATATGATATTCGAGAAGAACGGGGAAGCAAGGGAAGGAGAAGCTGTTGTGAATGAATCCGGTCTTGGGAGTAAAGGCGTGCCTTAAGGCAGCGAGGGACGAAAGGATAGAATGATTCTTTGTATGCGCGAGCTGAAATACAGTTAGTTTCATTAGAGCCATTTTCTCACTTAGTTACCAACTTCCAATTCAAGTGCCACCGAGTAAATGGTAGCTTCAGATGAGATAAACCCCTGAGTCCAACGACGCATCGTAAAGTAATGGTCTCCAATGACCCAAGGTTTTTTTTATATGCTGATAATCATTCTTATTCCCTTTCTCCGAGTTGAGGACATTCATTGGCTGCGGTGCCAGTTACACGATCGAACATCAGGCAGTCACTTCACTAACAACTAGAATGATAACAGAATGGCTTAATGAAACTGCCAAGACTAGAGGGATTGGAATGATTGCAAAACCCTAACTTCCAAGACTTTACGGTTAACTTACCACAATAGGACGAGAGGGAGATGCCTCAGACTAAGAAGAAAGGGCGAAGGAAATGGCCCCGAAAGAAAGGAAAGCTAGGACATGAAGTACATTCCCCCATCAAAGGGGTGGAGCTAGTTAGACCATTACCGAAAGATTCCATTCCAATCCTTAAAAAAAGAAAGAGAATGGAAAAAGCTCGTGACACAAGAAGGGCAGGAACCTTTATACCTGAGGAAAGAGATAGAAATGGATTACTTGTTTCTCCAAAGGCCCCACGCAGTTAAGAAGCTGAAAGAGAAGCTACTGGGACTGGGCATGGGCATCCTCACTGACGCTATTTAGTTATTCGGGATCAGAATTCCCACTAGAGAAGACGGGAATTGAGTTATGATTGATGAAAGTCTGCTATGTATTAAGTAGTAAAAAGAGTCTCAATTGACTGGCATCGCCCTTCACTCAAAAATTCCTCAAAGAAAGCAAGCAGCAAGTCAGTCTGCACATAGCATACTATCTCAGTTATTCTCCTTTCCTTTTACGACCGGTCGAAGGGGAATAGAAAATGTTAGTCAAGGAGTGAAAGCCACTTGACTGTAAGGAGAGGAGCTTAAAACCAATATCTTGGGGAAAGGCCTCTACTCTACGAACCAAGTCTTTCCGACGAGGCACCATCTTTCTTTTTTGATCCCTGAGTAGCATTTCATTTCACTGAGGAATGGGCGGATGCTTTCACATAGGCGGATGTGGGACACAGAAAGAATAGATTCAGGTGCTCCTGAGTCAAGAGATTCTTCTCCCTAAGTAGCATTCTTGTAAGTACAGAAGGAATTCTCCTGTCTCTGAAAAGATAAAGCTAAAAGCAATCTCTGGTATAGATATTGATATTGACCCGCCTCTACGGGAGGTGGGTGGGGATCAAGAGAAGCAAGGCCGGGCACATCATACTCTTCAGGGATTGTGTCATGTCAATTTTCATAGTGAATTTCTTGCGTATCCACCCTGAAAGCGAGAGCTCGAGGCGGTGGGAAAGGAGAATCAACAAGATAGGATGCTCTGTCCCAACTAACAAGAGTAGGAAGATTCCAGCTTTGAATCTCGTGCTTGACGGTGATCATTTCTGCCACGTCGTAACAGTCTTTAGTGCTTTCTGTTTCAATGGTTTGGAACCCTTCTTACTTTCTTTATTATATCGGGAATTTTTTCTCTTGGTCCGCTAACTCCATAAAGGGCTGGTGGGTGGGGGTAGAGCCTCTAGCGCCAATGTCGATGAATCAAAGGTGTCTGTTTATGGTATGGAATAGGAAGAGCAAGAATGGAACCGCTATCGCTTGTCCTATCATCCGCGATGAGCTTCTTTCATTCGTCAGTATGGGGTAGGTAGAGTCCTTTGCTCGTATGCTTGGCATTACTATAGTCGCACCAGTCTTCCTTCCTTTTTAGTGCACATGAAACGGAAACCCTAATAGGGACTACCCACATGGTGATCAAAACTCTTCCTTCTCTGCTTCACTGTCAATTGATTGGCGCATGAACGAAGCTGTAACGGAGCATGTACGCGACAATCAAACACGGCTTTGCTAGCTGCCTGTGATAGGAAAAAGAAAACTTGATCAGATAGTTCGTGCGGGGCATTTCCCACCTCGCCTTTGATCTTTCCCTTGCCGTGTAGGTAAAGCTAGAAGAGCCTCATTGGCCCGACAGCTGACAAGCAAACCTTCCATTCTTATGTTTACATCACTTCTCTCTTTCTCGCATTGACCGGACAAAGGTTTCAAATGAGCATCCCATGGGGCAGCCATAGCTTGAACCTTCCTTCTCGCAGTCAGCTATATAACTCAGGCAGCAAAGGTTCGAGCAGGATGGCGGTTAGTCTTCCTCGTCTCTTTCGGGTGGGCGGCGGGAATAGCTCTTCTAGCATCAGCATGGATTGACCAGAGACTGGGAGTAGTCATCATCTTTTTCCATAGTAGTCATCTAGCAAGAAAGGGAAAGACCACTTAGCGCAGTGGAATAGGAAAGAGAGCGTCGAGCACAGCTTTTGTGTCACCAGAAATCCTTTTTCGTTTATTGGGAGACTGAATGAAAAAGGCTTTGTCAAGCAGGCATGATTGTCACGTCGATCGACAGTTGAGAAATACTATCTCCGGGGCCCTCACTTTAGGGCTATCTTTCACCGTTGACAGACATGGTTCAACGTGCCAGCTACGCTTCCTCTTCTAGAACAGTGACAGCCTAGTCTGATTCCCCCTTCCGAAAGTGCCACAGCTCCTTCTATCACAACCCCTGAAAACTGGGCATTCGAAGCATCAATCTCATTCTATGCTCTATGCCATCTTCTTTATACTTTGACTATTAATTCATGTGCACAAACCTCCCTCACAAAGGAAAGCGGGAAAGTCATCTTTGCAAACAAAGGCCTTCTTCTTATACTATGGCATCTTGTCCAAAGCGAGCGGTCATGTAAACCCTTTGTCTATTCGGCTCTTTCCTTTAATAAGAACAATCTAAATGTGACACTTTCACGACGAAATACCGGGAATTTTTGATACTAGAGTCCCCCAGGAAATTAAGCCAATGATCGACTGTCCCTGCCCATTCTAACGGGGCATTCTATTCCTTCAAGTCCCACAGCTCTAAATGTCACTACTAGAAAATAGGTCTATTGCAACAGCAGGTAAACCGTTGCGATTGATCGGAACGGTTTAGCAACCGTGACATCCGCTTCCGTGCCAATAGATCTACAGCGACGGTTTTGGGCAACGGTTAACAGAACCGTGGCTACAGATAAGCTATCGCAACGGTTATTCTGTTGCCTGAAGCAACGATTATTTAATTCAATTGGAACGGTTAAAAACCGTTACCTTATAGGTTATGCAACGATTGTCAACCGTTACCATATTATTTACTAAACTGTTACAATATAGTGTATTGCAACGGTTATGTAGGCTATTGCAACGGTTATGTAGGCTATTGCAACGCTTGTTTAAAGCTATTGTAACGGTTTTATTGCGCTATTGTAACGGTTTTATTTCTACTGCATCATTTTGTCAGATTTTATAGAACGATTTGCCAGACCTATCGGAACGGTTCAGAATGTCTATGGCAACGACATTTGTGCTTTTTGCAACGGTTCTATTAGGCTATTTTAAACGTATAATTTACATTACCACCTGGAAATATTTGTAATTATAACCTGGAAATTATTAAATAAAAAGATAAAACACTTCATAATCTTTAATATCCAATAAGCTAATAACGATAATAGAAAATTGTTTTACCCTTAATTACATAAGTTTAAAGTTCAACACTTCAAAAGTTAAAGTTTCAAAAGATATAACAAAAGACTCCAAGAATATCGACAACTCCAAGTTCTTTCTTAAGTAAGGTCTATATCTTCACTATCTCCATCTTCCCTTTCTTCAATTGCTCCACCTTCTCCACCTTCCCTTTCTTCGGTTGCTTCACCTACAAAAGATAATAAATAAAGTCATTAATTAAGAATGTTCATTGTTAGCAAACTGCAATCACAATGATTATTCAATTGTTACTACATTATTATCAAAACCACGTCAAGCTAAGCATCTGGAACAATTAAAAATATAAAATCTTCAGCGCCATATGCTTTTAAACCAAAAATTGAACTCGAGCAGCAGTTTGCATCAAGTTCTACTAGGGAGCAGCAGCTTTTAAATTTGTTTTACACTTACAGTAGGTTCAGTGTCTGGCAGGAGTCTTGTTATTCTAGTTAGAGACATGTATATCCATGTACCGGTAAGTGTGAGATTTAGAGAACATCTAGTTCTACAGAACCTCCTATTAGTATTAGAAGACAAATTATTTAGTATCGAAATAGAACGGACCTGAAGAGAATAAGATGGATACAACGGATTCACATAGCCAACCCCAACTAATTTGAGATTGATTTATTGAAAAACTTCATACTTTTCAAATTGCGGGTTGGGGATTTTAGAACTTGGTTTAGCCTTTAGTAAGGCAGTTTTTATGATTATACTGAAGGAGGTCATCATAAGACAATAATATTCTGTTTGTTAGTTCTAAAACTAAACTAGATCGGATACAATGTGATCTTGTCTCATAATCTAGAATTCTAGATTACAAAAGCAATCTAGTTCTAGTTTCTTACAACAACAACAACAACAACAACATATCCAGTAAAATCCGACTAGTGGGGTCTAGTTTTTTCGTTTTTGAAATAGCATTTGATCCTAATTTGGCAATCCAGCTAGCGAATTGATTGACCTTGACTTACAAACCAAAAGCCTTTCATGATCTAGAGCTCCTGATGAGGAAAGGACTACACAAGCGAAGAGTGTAGATTGTAACAGAAGTAGATTTTTTAACACATCATCATTCATTGCCATCCATTTGACAGTTCAAGGTAAAATGAAGCCAGCAGTAAAGTGAAGCATTCATATCAAGACATGTCAAATATTGGATAGCAACTTGATCATGAAGCTTTAAGATGGATATGAAATTAGGAAAATTCAACTGTAAGCTCATCAGTTGTCCTCTCAGGCAGCAAATAACAGTACAACATCAGTTGTTCTTTGTCAAGAACAACTGAACAACATCAGTTTCATCGAATCAAAACTTCAAAACTCGAAATTAACAGTAGTATATGATCATGCATGCCACGAGGTTCGATGAAAAATGATTTTAGATTTTTAGGATTTGAACTCGGATTTAAGTATGCAACAGAGCTTGGATTTCAGTTTCTCCTCTCAGGCAGCAAATATATACAATCTCTCTAGCTAGGATCTCAGCTTCTTTGCATTTTTTGTTTAAACAGTCTCTGATTTCTTTCTGGTAATGCCATATTTTCTGAGAGAAAGAGCACAGACAGAGAGATACGATTATAAACACCAGCTATCTATAGATATCATTTGTTATTTCCTTAGAAACACCAGCTTTTCGAAGGTCAAAGATAAGAGTAACCAAACAAACAAAAAAAGAAATATAGAATAGACATTCTATATACTTTTTCTTCTGATATTCTTCATTTTAGTTTTGCTAAGTATTATATTTGCATAAACAATGTCATCTCATAATTAGATACATTGGGTTAACAAGTGCAATCAGTTATTGTTCAGGGAGTATGGAGATCTACTAGTGAGCTGTGGTTTGATTGGAGAAGCTGTTAAAGTATATGAGGAGCTTGAGCTTTGGGATAACTTAATATACTGTTATAGGTACTATCAAAATTCTCAAAACATGGGTTGACGAGCTTGATTTGATCACCAGCAAGCAAGTTAAGCAGTTCACAATGAGTTTGGGCAACTAAATACATATGTTTAGCAGTTCACAATGAGTTTCACAATGAGATTGGGCAAATAAATACATATGTTCAGCAGTTCACAATGAGTTTCACCAAGCAAGCAACGATAACTTGCTATCAATATCACTTTTGATATTGATATAACATCACTTTAGAGAGAATAGTGGCAGAAAAGCAACAGAAGGAGAAGAAGAAGAATTAGGAGGAGGACGAGAAGAAGAGTATGTACTAACCTCGATTATTACTCCCAGTAGATAGACGATTGATTATTTTCATCGCAACTTGTTGTGCCGAGGAAGCATCTCCAGGTGAATGAGCATTGAAAGCTAGCATGCGGGATCAACCCGTAAGTCTGGATTCAGACGCTTAAGTTGTGAAATAATGTTAACTGCAAATTGTAGTTCCATGGCATCTCTTTGTGCGTTGAACGTTTCCTGCATTCTTTGTTGCATCCTTTTTTCCATTTCTACCATTTTTTGTTGCAGCATCTCATCGGTAGAATTTGAAGAGGTTCCAATGTCTCCCACTTTTCTTTTTAAGGAAGTCTTGGTAACCCCACGTCCGTACAATCTTAGGCGTCCTGGATGCTCAGGTCCCATGACGGACGCAAATGCGTCAACTGATTGACTGCCATCTTCAGTTTCTTGTGTTGATTGTATCCTATCCATCTCAGCCTACAAGACCAAATCGAGTCAATTTTAAATTAGAAAGTATATAAAATTGAGTCAATAACTAATAACAGACAAATGATATTAACAAACTTTAAATTAGTAACTCGTACAATTTAATTAAGAGTATCTGCATACGAGGCCTTGTATACTCGATCGGGCTTTCTTTTTCTGGTAGCCACAAATATATCCTTACTTGATAGAGGTTCAGAAGTTTCTTTCTTTTTCTCCTGGTTACATAAAAAGTGGTATAAAATAGGTCA
Organism: Nicotiana noctiflora; assembly: GCA_032618575.1. Taxonomy (NCBI): domain Eukaryota; kingdom Viridiplantae; phylum Streptophyta; class Magnoliopsida; order Solanales; family Solanaceae; genus Nicotiana; species Nicotiana noctiflora. Next base: position 150,312 of record JASVEL010000086.1, read on the forward strand.
GATTATGCCTAGCAATTTCATATTTAAAGAATAATAAGAAAAAACATATCAAACCTCGCATATTCTAGCAAAATTTTTTTTTCCAGCAGTGTGTGGATATCTCAACTTTTGGCGATTGGCTTTGTTGGCTTCTTTCATTTTCTGCAACGAAAAAAAAACATTAACAATGAATACATCTGCTACATGGAACAAGGCTAGTAAAGCAAATAATGGAACAATATTCAGTTTTACCTTGTAGGTATCAGAGTTCCAATATCTAAGAAGTTCCCTAAATTGAGAATCCGGAACATCAACCGGCCTATTCTCCATTCGAAGCTCGTCATTCTCATAGGGTTCAAAATGGTCTTTATATAACTGGTTTTTATACTTTCTCCAAGCATTTGAAATTGAGTCAAGAACCCATTTTTTTGCACCTTCATGAATGTCATATTTTTCCTACAAATTTAGAGTAACTAGGTTGGAGTAAACAATATGAAATATCCACTCACACCTATTGAATATTGAAAATGTCAAACCTTGACATATTTCCATATATCTTCTTTTGTCTCAAGTTTCCTCCAATCAAACACATTAAGAGGACAAAAGGTCGCAGTCCTTGCCAATGTACCAAGGAAGCTACCCAACTCATTCACATCATCATTAGTAGGACCTATGGGTTGATTGTTTTCATTTAGCACAATGAGCTTGCGCTCTTTCCTACCATGAACACTTTGCATCTGAGTTTTTCCTCTTTTTCGTTTTTCGGCAGAAGGACCTACATAAATATAAAGTAAGAATAATCACCAAATGTCATTACATTATTGAATTTGACAATTGAAATCTATATGTTCTTGCCTTGTTCCTCGGATTGCTCGTTTGTTTCATGATTGGAAGAATCCTCAACTTGTTCTTGTACCATTTGTGAAGTACGAGGGGTGGAATCCCGTGGTAGTTGTTGTAATTGGTTACATACTGTTTGTGATGCAAGAGAGGTAGAGTTCATTGGAATTTGTTGCACTTGCTCATGTACTGTCTGTGATGGTGCAGAAGTAGAATGTGGAGGCAGCGATCCACCTGCAGAAGTAGAGTGCAGCAATTTTTCGCGCACTACTTGTGATGCAGGAGGTGTAGAGTTCAGTGGCATTAGTTGCACTTGCTCATGTACTGTTTGTGCTGGTGTAGAAGTAGAATGCAGAGGCAGCAACCTTGGATCTTTGATAACTCTGTTTGTTTTCAATGACGAAACCTTTAGGTTTCGCAAAGATGCAAGCGATCCAGCTGCTATGCATTTTGTTAATTTTTTATTTTTACTTGAACGCCCTTCCTGATTCATGATCCGCTTACCTCTGTTAAAAAAAAGATACACATGAGAGCTAATAAGTATTTGAACACAAACAATAGAAACCAAATTGAAATATACTTTCCTCTCTTTGGTTTTATCTGATTATGGTGATCTGGAACAACTCTATAAGTAGCTATGTAGTACAAGAAAATAATAAAAGAATAGTTATCATCTTCTGCTTTAAAAATTTGAGAAATGGGATTTGACAGAGGTTTTGTTGAGAGTTCACCTGAGCAAGAAAATAAGTTTTTTGTTGGTGTTGGTGTTTCTTATATGGATTCTACTCAGAAAAATCGCGACCTGTTAGAGAGTAATAATCAGATTTCTTTTGGAGGTCAGCATCAACATCATCAACAACAGTTTTTTTATAATCATCATCAACAACAGCAGCTGCAAAATAATAATCAGATATCTTTTGGGATGATGCAACAGTCATCTTCTTCATCTTCTGCTATTCCTGGAAGTCTCATGTAATTAAATTCATTTTCCTTGTTTGACATATCAAATATAGAGATAATTCACAAAGTTAAATCCCATGTTATCATTTTTTGTTGCAGCATCTGATATCAGAATTCTACTCATGATATTAGTATTATATTAAATGTGTTCTTCCTGAAGTTAATGTGTCATTGCCTCCATCTATATTCAAGACATCTAGGTAATCTGAATCTTGTATAATACTCCAAGAGTTAATGTGTCATTGCCTCCATCTCTATTCAATCGAAAAACACATTAGGCAGTGTTGTCCATTTTCATTCTGCAGAAGTATAGACTTGGACAGCAGGCCATGTGAAAGAAAGATAGCATACAGGAAAACAAATTAGGCAGTGTTGTCCATTTTCATTCTGCAGAAGTATAGACTTGGACAGCAGGCCATGTGAAAGAAAGATAGCATACAGGAAAACAAAAGAAAATAAATGAAAGAGGATAATTTTGCTAACGAACAGAATAAGAACTCAATGAAGTGTTATATATATTATTAGATGCCCAAATAAAGTGAAAACAAATCAGTTGGTTAATAAGGATGTGCATGACATGAGTGAGGCTAAAACTAACGAACAATAGTTATAAAGCACACTGGTGAAGCAAGCCAAGCACTTGATGATCCTACAACAGCATTGCACATTTGCAATACATAGACAATGCCCAGGCAGCTATGATGATGAACACAACTACAAAAAATGGGCAACCACAACCTTCACACAGTAACACGCAGCAGCAAAATTTCAAGAACACACGTGATCGTCTCACTATTTCGAAGGACAATTTTTGTGTTGGTAAGCAAAAGGAAGAGGCACACAGTTCAAATGCAACTACATTGCATTTCTCCAACCCGCAAGTAGAACAAAATCATCAGAGATGCCCAGAATGAGGAACCAAATATCACACTGCTGGAGAACAATAAAGCTACTTAGAATTCTGGAGATCGACAAGAAGCAGTAACACTAGAAGTTGGGCAGCAACAAATCGTCACAACTAACCCAGTAATTTCAGAAGAGGAAAGAAACCTCTTGGAAGCAATGGTAGATACTAACCCTGTAACGGCTTTAAATACTATTGCTGGCAGCAATGCTCGTGCCTCAATTATATGTAGATTCAAGCCACGACCGGTTGCTATCAACAAGTGCAACAATATCACAAGATCCAAAACCAAAAATCCTGCAAAAATGAAGCTTCAGATCTAAATGCATAGAGTACCGAATAACTAATCACTTGTGCCATTACCTCTCTTCCTCAGCTAGATGTCTGTCTATCTGTCTGCTCCCATACACAGTCCTAGGCAAAACACATGTTTATACAGAGATAAGAAATACTGTTGCACATGCTAAACAAATTGAAAATTCATCCGATTGTAGGACTCCATAACAGAGAAAGATAATCTTGCTAACGAACAGAATAAGAACTCAATGAATGATCATAAAGTGTTATATATATTATTAGATGCCCAAATAAAGTGAAAACAAATCAGTTGGTTAATAAGGATGTGCATGACATGAGTGAGGCTAAAACTAACGAACAACAGAGGGAGTATGAGATACAATCAGTTGATAGAGGAACCAGCGTTATAGGCAATGAAAATCAGCAGAAAAATGCAAAGGACATATATGCTCGACTTGGGGTTGCAATAGTTATAAAGCACCCTGGTGAAGCAAGCCAAGCACTTGATGATCCTACAACAGCATTGCACATTTGCAATACATAGACAATGCCCAGGCAGCTATGATGATGAACACAACTACAAAAAATGGGCAACCACAACCTTCACACAGTAACACGCAGCAGCGAAATTTCAAGAACACACGTGATCGTCTCACTATTTCGAAGGACAATTTTTGTGTTGGTAAGCAAAAGGAAGAGGCACACAGTTCAAATGCAACTACATTGCATTTCTCCAACCCGCAAGTAGAACAAAATCATCAGAGATGCCCAGAATGAGGAAAAATGAAGCTTCAGATCTAAATTCTAAAGGAAAAACAAATAAATACATATTAAAAATAACAGTATTAGAAACAAAAATAATTATAAAATATTGGTAAAAAAATTATCACTCACTCAAACCAGAATATATTTAAAAGAATTTCAAAATTTCTCTCTTTAATCATCTGATTCCATCCAGTCCCAATCAGTATCGTCAAACTCATCCTCCTCTTCCGATGTTTCTATAATTGTATCATTTGAATGTTGTGCATTAGATGTAATATCAACGACATTAACGGGTACGTCGTCTCTAGACCATCTAACATCAGCATCAACTAATCCACTTAAGGCACCAATGTCATCATTTGGCTCTCTCCAAAATGCGTCTTCAATATTAGGGCAATTCTCTTCCTCTAAATCATACAAATCAACAGGGACTTTATTCCTTGCATAATAAACATCTTTCTCAACTGGATCCTCCACATAAAAAACTTGATAAACTTGTGATGCCAACACAAAAGGGTCATCTATACTACATAATTTGTTAAAGTATACACGAGTTAACCCATATTCATCTATTTCATTACGAAACCAATCACATCTAAATAGTACAACGCTAAAACAACCCCAATAATCAATCTCAATGATATCCTGAATAGCTCCATAATAGATAACCTCACCATCGATGGGATTTTGGTCCCTAGAGCTAGCAAAGCTATCGGTTGTTGCCGATAAAGTCACTCCACTATTTTGACTCTTGCATCGGGAATCCCGTTCTATTGTATGAAATCGGTATCCATTAATAAAATATGCAGTATATCTTTTGGCGGTTGTATTAGGCCCTTTAGCTAGCCATCTTAAATAATCGGGTTCTTCAATATTTTAAACTTTTTCTGCAAACCAATTGTTGAATTCCCGACTATGCTTCCTTGCCCTTTCCCATGCATTTGATCTACTATGACTACCAATTAAATTCTTATGTTCCCTGCAATCATGAATTTTATAAAATTAATCATATCATAAAGAAAAAGAAACATATAAATTGAATAAATCAAATATAATTTATCTTACTCGATAAACTTTTCCACTTGTTCATCGCTAGTATTGAACAGAGCATACCGATGGGCTTCATAACATAACTGCGGATCCATGACAAAAGTATTTTTCTTCTTACTTCCAATTGGATGTCCTAACATAGGGAATATAGGTGACAAATTTTGAGGGCACTCATCATCCACAGTTGTGTATCTACTGAATCTTGTCTTCACGCCATCATGTAAGTATCTCGAACAAAAATTCAAGCACTCTTCCGCCAAAAATCCCTCTGCTATTGATGCTTCCGGACAAGATCGATTACGAACAAATGCCTTGTACTTACATAGGTTCCTCTCAATAGAATACATCCAACGAAGATGAGCCGGACCCCCAAGCTTAATTTCATTCACCAAATGAATAGGCAAATGTGGCATTATGTCAAAAAATGTTGGATGAAAAATCTTTTCAAGCTCACAAGTTATTTCAACAATTTCAGACTGCATTTTTTCAAGATCTCTTCGCCTTATGACCTTACTACATATGGCTCTAAAGAAATTGCCCAACCTAATCAAGGCCAACGAGACGTTCTTGGGCAACGCCTTTCTAACAGCAACCTGGAGCAAGTAATGCATTATAAAATGAGCATCATGACTCTTGTACCCTGATATTTTCATCTCCTTCACTTGCACGCGATTTGAAATATTCGAAGCACACCCTTTTGGTAACTTGGCATTTTTCATAACGATGCAAAACAAATTTTTCTGTTCTGGTTTCATGTAGAAACAAGCTTGGGCCAAACTCACACTACCATTATCATCTTCTCTTGGTTGTAGCTCTTTCCGTATCCCCATTTCCTGTAAGTCATAGCGAGAATTTACATGATCCTTTGACTTTTTTTCTATTTCCAATAAAGTCCCAATTATATTGTCACATATGTTTTTCTCGATGTGCATCACATCAAGATTGTGCCTCAATTTATTATGCGCCCAATATGGTAACTCAAAGAAAATAGATCTTTTTTTCCACGGACCATTGTTATCCCGAGGTCTCTTTTTTTTCCCCTTTCCAAAGACATTGTTGAATTCACGAAGCTCTTCATACACTTCCACACCCGACAAAGGAGTAGGTGCATGTCTATGCTCCTCATTACCATCAAATGACTTCTTATCTTTTCTCGATGGATGATCAAGAGGCAAAAATCTTCGATGCCCCAAGTAACACATCTTATGACTATGTTTGAGATATCGTGAGCATGTGTCATAATTACAGGTGGGGCATGCAAATCTACCCTTGGTGCTCCAGCCTGAAAGCATTGCTAAAGCTGGAAAATCACTAATTGTCCACAATAAGGCTGCACGCATTTGGAATGTTTGCTTTGTCGCGGCATCATATGTTTCTATCCCAGTTTCCCATAGTTCCTTCAATTCTTCAATTAATGGTTGTAGATACACATCTATATCATTTCCTGGAGATGAAGGACCTGGAATGATCATTGACAACATGATATATTCTGGCTTCATGCAAATCCATGGTGATAAGTTATAGTTCATTAACATGACAGGCCACGTGCTATGAGAAATGCTCATGGTTCGAAATGGGTTGAAACCATCACTTGAAAGACCCAACCTAACATTACGTGGATCTCTGGAAAAGTCTGGGTGTAGAGAATCAAAATCCTTCCAAGCTTCTCCATCAGCAGGATGCCTCATATTCCCATCAACGGGTCGTTCATTAGCATGCCATCTCATTGCAATGGCTGTTTCAGGACACATGAATATCCTCTGAAGCCTAGACTTTAACGGAAAGTACCTTAAAACCTTTACTGGGACTTTAGAGCTTGTATTAGTTAAGGAAGCATCAACAACTTTCCATCGAGAAGCCCCACAAACAAAGCAATTATCGGCATTTGCATTGTCTTTCCAAAATAACATGCAATCATTAGGGCATGCATGTATTTTTTCATAATGAAGACCCAAATCTTTTATCATGTTTCTAGCCTTATTGAAAGATTCTGGCAACTGAGCAAATGGAAATGCCTCTTTTAACAACTCTAGCATATCTGAAAAGGCCACATTACTCAATCCATGCAAGGATTTAAACACGTACAACCGAATAGTAAAACTCAATTTAGTGAAGGTTTCACACCCAGGATATAGTTCTTGTTTGCCTTCCTCTAATAATCTGAAAAATCTCTTAGCATCTTCAGATAGAGTCTCTCTCATCTGTTCTTCCTGCTCTGCCTCACATTCGACATTCCTAAAGGTATCATGAAGTAATCCATCAATATCATCACGCATGTTTGAACCTTCATCATTATTGCTTTGGGGAGGTGCATTTCTAGAGGAAAAGCCTTCCCCATGGAAAACCCATTTTGTGTAACCATCAACAAAACCGTTAACAACCAAGTGATCCTCCACCACATTTCTATAGTGCCAATAGCGATTAATACACTTTTTGCAAGGGCATAATATTTCATTTCCCTGGGAAGCTCGTTCAAATGCCTTATCAAGAAAATTGTTTACTCCACGGATATACCCATCCGTCCATCTTAGGAGATACATCCAACTTTTATCTCCATTATCCATTAAAATCCTATACGATCAAATTAAATCAACAAATTAACCAAATAAACATACACATAATAAGATATTGACCAATTTCTTTAAAGGTGAAAACTCAGAAAGAGGAGCAACTGAAGAGAAATGGGATATTTATCTTTATTTGACACATACACATAAATTTTTTTACTGCATATATAAAATTTTCTTAAGGTGTTTCAACTAATAACTTCATGATTACTAGTAATAACTATTGGAATGTACTATATTTTTCTGATGATGAGACTTCTGAAGAACAAAGTCTCAACAGATGTGTACTTTATAAGGTAATGTTTAGATAAATTCGAGCCTAAACATCCATATGATTGGAATAGAGCTGACTGGTCAAGTGGTTGTGTCAGAAAACGGTCACTGAATTGCACAGGAGATGGGTTTTTAATTCGCCCTCTAATACGCGTTTTTCCACCTACTTGGAAGACAAACCAGTTCTTGCTTATGCTGCTATCACCTGTTTCTCCAAATTTGTAACACATGTATTTGGATGGATATCCAATTAGGGGTGACGCTAATAATATCTGCAACTGCTTCTGTTATACTTTGGGTTTTCTGGCTTACTGCTCTGCTCCTTTTACTGTATGCCACTTCTCCTAAAAAATTTACTGTTATCCAAATTACGAAGAAAGAGATCTTCTTCATTCTGTTTATTTGCACAATCGTTTAACTCCATACCAGTGAAAGCTACGGTTACTATGTCTATGACAAGTTGGATGTTGATGAATGAGTTTTTATAACTTATTATTTTAGGCCATATGAAGAAGATGTGATGGTAGGATGTCGCAGGTTTCACTGCTGTTTTTAGGTTAGTAATAACTGTGTTAATTTTATCTCACAAACCCGTAACAGCAAGACAACTGATTTTCAATTGAAAAATTCAGAGTTTCTGCAAATATTACATTTTTAGTAACTGAAAAAACAAAAAAGAAGCAAAGAATCTATTATACTGTATCAAAAGAAATAGAAAGAAGTTTACAAACATATAGCCACACAGCAAGAAGCCAAGGAAATCTTACCTCCTATTTGTTCTGATGTTTAAATGGAGGCAATGCAATCCACTATGGAACTTGAATATCAATATATTCTCTAAGCAGCTACAATACTTGGATTGATTGAAGAACCAAACTGAAGCAACCAAAATTAAAGATCTGAGGCATTAGAGAGGAAGGAGAAAGGCGAGAGAAGTGAAATGAGAGGAAAAAGTAACTGGTTTATTTGCGCCGGCGGGTACAAGAAGAAGGAAATTAGGTTTATGTGAAAAAAAGAAGAAGAAGAATCACTGAAAGTAGCTAGAGTTGTTTTGGCGATGGTACTGGCAGGGGCGGGTATGCGCGCGCGCAGGGGAAAGTAGCTAGGGTTATTTTGGCGGGACTAATAAATTTCAGGAGGGAATTTTAGAAGGGAAAAAGAACCGTTCCATTAGAAATATTTTTAATGAAAGTGTTCTCGTAGATAATTTTATTGGGACGGTTCACATAACCGTTGCTACAGATACATCTATGGCAACGGTTATTTCCCTATTGCAACGGTTCTACTTTTAAAGTGTGCCGATATCATCTAAATGCTACTGTATCGGTTGTAACCGTTGCTATACAGGTACTATGGCAACAGTTGTGAAACCGTTGCTAAAATAAATGTTGCCATAGGCCCATTTTCTGGTAGTGTGTGCCTATTCCTTCGACACCTTTCCATGGAAACAGGGGAAAAATGGCTTATTCCGCATCAACCTAAGCCCGCTTATTCCGACTAAGTGATCCATTGGCGAAAAGAGGGCCTTCCTCCTTCTTGCTTGAAGCTCTGTCAAAGAAGCATTCTATTCCGAAAAGGCTTAGGGCTAGGCTAAACCTCCCTCAAAGCCATGAAGTCCCAGAGCTCTTATTCCAAGAACTGGTGATATTCCCTTAACTACAGATTCAATAGCACCGGTTATGAACACCAAAAACAAGAGGAAAGAGAGCACCGTCTACTCAGACTGTCACACCGACCGCTGAGAACGATTGCCTATAGTTTGGAACAGAACTAGCAGCAGATAGGCATTAAGTTAGCTTGAAAACGGACTCGTAGTTAGAAATCAGATGCTTCCTCAACAACTATCTTTAGAATGTCCTATCTCTCTCTTCAACGCTTTAAAACGAGCTAGAAGGCTTCTCTTAAAGCAGAAAAATAGGAGTTATAGTAGTTTCAGCTATTCGATTCGAATGAGTGCCCTCACTTCCTTTCCTTACTACGATATGCCCAAAACAAAAGAAAAAGAAAGTGCAACATATCAAAGAGCGATGACACAAATTATCAGTGACCTACTA
>JASVEL010000086.1:167500-281379 GCA_032618575.1 Nicotiana noctiflora
TTCTAGGCTTTAATTTTGATATTTTTACTCTTATTTTTTTTTACTATAGCCTTTATTAGAAAATACATAATATTTTTAACATAGCTTACTGGCACATAAAAATCATAAGATTAAAATATAAATATAGATAAAAATCTAATCTTGTCCTATTTTCACTTATTACATCCACTTGTCCCATCCCATTCCCCTGTCACTATTTTCTTGTCCTATCACTCAATTCCCTACACGCTTCCTCTCTTCTTTTATTATAGACATAACCAAATAAACCTACACACACACATAACGGAAGAAGCTTTTGCTGCAATAAAGGTCCAATCTTTTTAACACTTTTTGTTCATTTCAGTTCCTTTTAACTATGATATATGTGATTTGATGTATGATTTTTATGTTATGTATAAGTGTTAAACAGGGTGTTTTGTTTGATGATATTATTCATTTCACTTCTTTTTTTAATTAGTTAATGCAAGATATTATTTTAATTTTTAGTATATATTTTCTATATGAATGGAACTCGTTCAATTCGCATTTGAATTAGTGATGCTTCGTCTCTTGTTAGATTAGTTCTTCGTAATACTAGTTAGTTTATTTGATGGGCTTTTAGTAAGTGATAAAATAACGAAAGCAAATTATCTATTTGTTGCCTGTTTAGTAAGTTTGGCTGCGAGTTATTTATTGGTAAATTACTAGTTATGTTCATTCATAAGTAGCTCATTACAAAAATTGACCAATTGATAAAATATTACTAATATTAGCCAAATTAGCCAATTAGCTATTTATAGCAAAAAAAATATCAAATTTTTGCTTTATTTTGAGTAGGTATTATTAGAATAGATTGGGCACAACTTAAGGAGCTTGAATCTCAGTTTTTAGATGATTTGGTGAAGTTTTGAGGTGGTTTGAATTGAAAATTCGAAGTAAAAATTGAACATGGCAAAAAATGATATGTGTATCACATTGTGTATCATTTGTATCACATATGTATCATATTTGTGAGCACGTGATTTTTGCCTCGCACGAATTACTCCCAAAATATCAAAAATAAAAGAGTTTTTGTTTGTTTACAATGATTGGGGATCACATGTTCTTTTTCTCATCGCTTGCGTTTGGGGGTCCGTGTCTGTTTGCTTAAGTTAACAATCAAAATACATATACCAAATACGTCGCATTTATATTTACAGGGTTAGTTCCGTACTTAGAAATAATTAAGTTTTATTTGGCGAAGAATGAAAAGTCATAAAAGGGGGGTATTTTTCCATAATTCTTGTCATTTAATGTACAATTTGGTAGTTAATTGTGTTGATTGTTACCAAAAAATTAATTACAGGTGCTACAAGTCGATTTGTTTTTATATATATATATATATTTGTTTATATATATATATATATATATATATATATATATATAAATATATGAATATATATAGACATATGTATATGTAATACAACTTGGAGTGTAGTAAGGAGATTAGATTTGGGCCACAATTTAGCCCAAAAAGCCAGGCCCAAGCGAATCACCTCTGGTCCAGTCCAACCCGGCTTCAGACAAGACCAAACGACGTCGTTTCTATTTTTAATGAAGAGATCCAAGCCGTCGATCAGCCTTGATTGGACGGATCACATTTAATCGCCCCATTCTGTTGATCCTGGCCGTTGGATTCTCATCATCCAACGGCCAAGATTAAAACATTAATTCTAATTACCGAGAAAACCCCCCAAACCCTTTAACCCGTTCATTCCTCAGACCCCCCCATCCCCCCTCGTCTCTCTCTCTCTCAACCTCGTCCCCTTCACAAACAACAAACCCTAGCGCCGCCTCCTCTCCCTTCGCCTGAAAACCCGGCGGCAACAACGCCGCCGGCCACCAAAGTAACACCACACGATCACCTCAACCCCGTCTACAAGAACCTGGCAACCCCTAATCTCGAATCAATCGGGAATTTCTCGAATCTTCATTTGAAGATTCGAGTCAAACTCAAACCCACGCCAAACCACCTGAACTTTGCACCATAGCCCCCCTAGACCTCCCTCATACCCCGTATAACATTGGCCTGGTTCGAATCTAATCAGAAACACTCGAACCCCAATCTGAGCCTAAAAAACCCTAGAAATCTAATTAGGGATTTGGGGTCCAAAATCGAAATGAATTGGGGTCTAATAGACCTTAATGGAGATGTTTTCATTTGAAAACATTTCGATTAAGTTCCGTTAGACTCCAAAATCCAAATGTGAGCCAAATCCGAGATTGGTCCGGGGTCGTTCGAGCTTTGGTTTCGTCTTATATGGTATTTCTATTTTTCTTTCTTCATATTTAATGTGTTTAATCATGTGAATTATTTGTCCTGTGTTTCCTCTTTTAATTCTCTGCTTTGTTCTTCATCTCCCAAGACCTTTATTTGGTCAAATTTGCATTCCGATTAGTTGTTCGAATGTGCTCGTCATAGGATAGTTACTCGTTTCGATTAGCGTCGTCGAATATTTGTTTCTCATTTTTGCCGAGATTTTCAGAATCATTGTTTGGCCAATTAAATTGTTATCATTGTTATATATTGTAATTGATTAGATGCCGTCGTCTAATTGCATAAGTTGAGTTGTGTGAAATACCACACAGTGATTAGCACCCTTGGATTGAATAGGGTTGTTTGATTAATCTGAAACTGAAATTAGGACTCAAATTAGCTAAATAGGAATCAAGGTTTAACATTTAGAGTATCTTAGTGTCCTGCACATGGGGCTAATCAGTGGAACCTGTTGTCACCAGCAGAGCACTTAGCCATGTCTGGACAGAGGTTACTATTTAACTAATTAAACCCACAATTGACAAAACTTAGTGGCTGAAACAGAGGGAGCAATAGGACTGGCAGAGCATGGTTTGGCAGAGATAAGAGTGGGCAAGGGTAGTAGTTAATTGGTGGCAGGCATTCAGGAGGGGATTGAAAAAAGCTATAAGTGTAGGATTGGAAAGCATGAAAAGGGGAGAGTTTTATATATCCGGAAGTGAGACCTGGAGAGAAAAAGAAGAGTGATAGAAGGCATTTTTGGAGAAATACTCTAGGAAATACAGTGAGAGTAGGGAAGATAGACAGACGAATAAGCAGAAATACACACACACATACACATTGTGTCACTGTTCCATTGTAGAGGTTGTTGCTGTTGTTCCTGTGGTTGCTGCTATTTGTTGGGGTGGCTATTGTTGCTGCTTTTTGTTGTTGAGGGTGTTGTTGTGGGGGTTGTTGTTGCATGTTTCTGTTTGTCTCATTGGTTTCCTGGCTGAAGTTTACACGGATTTTCTCCCATCTACTTCTGGGTCAACTGTTTTGCTGGTCGTGGGTCTTTTCTTTACTGTTCGTTGCTGGTTGTTGCTGTTTAGTTGGCTGTTGTTGTTGCTGTCTGCTAGCTGCCAAACGCTAGAAGTTATCACTGACTCACCTCCATATTTTTTGATTTTTCGAACTCCAGGTATGTGTTTTCGAGACTGGCTTGGTGTAACTTCAAATTGAAATGCTGAATTGGAAAATGTTCAACCATTGGCCTGTTGTAGAGCATGTTCAAATATGATATTAGAATATACATTAGGAGATGTGTACACGTCTATTCTTACCTCATATTTGTACTTACATCATGCTAGAAATGGGACTGTTTTTTTTTATGAAAAATACTAAACCAAGTATATAGCTTGCGAATGTTATATCTAGAAGTGTTGATCTAAAAAATGCCAAGCTATATTGCTAATGTCGGCTCAAGCCAGTGAAGTAGGAGATATGTATAAACTAGAAACCAATCCAGGTTCCTTTCAAGATAAAATTAGAAGCGAAGTTGAAGCATGTTAATATAAATCATACATTACCCGGAATGGCTTGAAACTTATGAATTGGAAAGGGTTATTTTATTCAACAATGAGTATTTAGGCCTCTCATTCATATTAAATCATGTTTTCTTCGAATGTTAACTTCGATAACTCGAATTACGTGGCGAAAACATAAGTCATTTAGAAGACGATTAGCTTATGATTATGTTGTTCAAGTCATGCTTCTCGACTAGCAATTAAATAAAAAAATGAAGAGGACTTTAAACTCGAAACACGAATAACCAATACGAGTAAGTGAATGCGGGTTTCTCTTTGCTAATAAGGTTGTTCACGGATTAATCAATTAGGACATTTCTCTTATTATATATCGTTTTTCTTTTCTTAGAGACAAGAATCAAATAGAAAATCATAGCCATGTTAGGATCCGCCCTTAATAAATAATAATGAGGTGAGCCTCGCCAAACAAAACCACCAAAATTGCGGGGCCCTCAAATTAATTGTAATAAAAATCTAGACTCGGAAGGACCGTTTAGTGAATTTCACGGTCTTTCCCAAAGTTAACAAAGACGGAGAATCTTTAGGCACGACATTAATAAAACTACTTTCCTAAATACGGGTGCGCATTTATGTGACCCAAATCTTACTCCCGACGAAACTGAAATACATTAAAGTCACGGGCGTATTGGTTGCGGTGTGATTCGAAATGTGTTTTCATGATGTCGCAATTCTTCTAAAAAATAAAAGCGGAGCATTAAAAATACATAGTTAAAATATATAAAGAAATCAGATAAAAGCAAAAGTACAGTTGAGCGACCGTGCTAAAACCACGGAATCCGGGAATGCCTAACACCTTCTCCCGGGTTAACAGAGTTCCTTATCCGGTTTTTTCTATTTTCGCAGACTATATTACAAAGTCATAAAATTTTCTCGGTTCGGGATTAAACCGGTGACTTGGGACACCATTATTTTTCCAAGTGGCGACTCTCAATTAATTAAATAAATCCCGTTTCGATTGTCCTTTAATTGGAAAAACTCCCTCGCGGGTGCGTAAAAGGAGGTGTGACAGCTCTGGCGACTCTGCTGGGGAATCTTTTTATCCAGAACCACTGGTTCAGGGTTTAAGAATTCGAGCTCAGTTAAATTGTTGTTTTTGCTTATATCTGATTTCATTATATGTTTTGATTAATGTGCGACATAGTTACCGCTTTGATATTATTTGCACTGTATATGCAAACTACTATATGTTTACCGCTTTGATATCGCGTGAACTGTACATAAAACTGTGCCGAAAACCCGTCTCTTCTTACCCCCGGGGATGTGCTTACTGGTTGAGACTCCCCTTTCCGTTAGTGTCAATACCAAAATAAGAAAAGAGGCAGGATAAGTTACAAAGCCGGACGATCCCGCGGGTCCCCGGTACGTAGCTCCCTCCTCAAATCCGAGTTGTCTGCTCGGGTACACGGTCTAGTACCATTGAAAAGCATCAGGATATTGAGCCTAGATTTAGGACGTTTATTTGCATCATATCCGACTTAGGGGACTCAACACAGGGGTTGGGTCCGTCTAGGACAGGCAACCCGAAATGAAAGACCATCTTGCCATATCATATTTGTTGTGAGCATTTATTTAGACTGGCATGCTGACCGAGTTCTTTTAAATACTGAAGAAAAACGAAAAAAAAAACAAAAGGAAATAGTATGGGGAAGTAAATATTTTTCATAAAATACAAAAATGTGTTTTACCAACAAGTCAATAAATTTAGTTTGCCGATAAAAGACGACAGAAGGTTGACTTTGCCAACAAAATGGTTTCTTGACAAAATGGGTCTTCTTTGACAATCAGTAAAAGAAAAATAGTTGTTTTGACGGACCGAACTACGCGAGTTTGATTCTCACCGGGTGTGAGATACATAGGCAGCCTTAACGGGTCCAACTTCCATATATTTCAAAAAAATAGTTTTTAATAACGGACGCCAAGATATTTAATTTTGCCTTAACGACCACCTTTTTTTGACCAGTCAATTCCTGTGGCCCGTTTCGTTTTTTAGAAAAAGATAGTTTTGGGGCAACTAAAGATTTCGCTTTCATCTAAAAATTACCTTAATAAATGTGCAGAATGAGCACGAGTCAGAATACAACCGAAGCTATCATAAACAAGGTCCCCTTAAGTTTGCATAGGTGGTGGAGCGACTTGGGCGAGCAAGGACAAGACGCAGTTAAGCTGTACCTAGGAGATCTAGTGGGGCTACTAAATATTCCCCGAGAGGAGACATCATACGAGCCTTGATCTCATTCTGGGATCCAGCACACAATGTGTTCCACTTTTCAGACTTTGAAATAACACCAACATTGGAAGAATTAGCCGGATATGTCGGAAGACCAAAAGTCCCTATGAGGGAACAATATCTCATTGCACCAAGGGTAGTGACAGTACATAGGTTTTTGGATACGGTGAAAATCCACAGAACTGTACACAACCTAGACTTATCAGAAGGGTTCTGCACTTTAGCATTTCTATATGACAAATATGGTCATTATGGGGGCTTCAGCAAACACAAAAGCAAAATCTGCAGCGGAGACAACCAGTTAAAATGGGAAGAGCATAGACACATCGCCTTCATGATAGCTTTCCTGGGCTCGTTGATATTTCCCAGAAAGGACGGGAATATCAGCATACATGTGGCAGGGGTCGTCAGCACTTTGATGAAACAGAACAACAGTACTTTGGCCCCCATGATAATATCGGATATATCTCGTGCACTCACTATCTGCAAAGCTGGAGGGACCTTCTTTGAAGCTTGCAGTGTATTGCTCCAAATGTGGATGATCGATCACTTATGTCGTCATCCGCAGTTTATGAGGTATGGTTCATCGAAGAAAACCTGCATAGAAGAATTTCCTACGAGGGTCGAGGGACATGATTTACCAGAGGGGATTAGCGGATGGATACGATTTTTGCGTTTGATTACAGCCAGCAGGATAGAATGGACGTTTGGTTGGCTACCCGTGGAAGAAATCATATATGCATCATCCACGGAATCATATTTATTGCTAATGGGCCTCAACAGCATCCAGCCCTATGCACCAGGTCGAGTATTGAGACAGTTGGGACGATGCCAAATAATCCCAAAAGAAGAAGACCTCAGCCCACATGTGGTCGAAATTGGACCAGGAGGACAGTTCCCCGAAGCGTTGGTCCGAAAGATTTGGAGTGAATGTCAGACATTGAAGAAAGACACTCGGGTGCGAGATCGAGCCCGGGGTGAAGTATCGTCGGAATACCCCGCATGGTATAGTAGAGATCTGGAGCATCAAAGACCCACAAAAAGGCCTCACCTCAGGGAGTTTGCCGGAGCGTCACAAGAACAATGGAACTGGTTGGCCAGAGAAGAAGCTTATAGAACAAAGATCAGCAGGATAGAGCAACGGGCCCAAGAGCTCCAATTTGAAATGGATGTGCAAGCCGCCGCCAACGAAGGAGATAAAAAGAAGTTGGCACAAGAAAATGACTTTCTGAGAGCTCAAATCCAGCAAATGAAAAGGGATGCTGACAGACAGTTGAGGAGTCGAGCGGACGAAAAATTGATAAAGGGATTGAGAAGCCAAGTTGCCGATGTACAAAGAGAATTGGAAGAGTCAAAAGCCCAAACAATGAGGATCCGTGCTAGCTGGAAAAAGGAGGCACATCAACGTGCACTTCACCTACAAAGGGTGGAAGAAGATTACACTGAGACCATCACTAGTCTAAGGGAGGTAAATGTTATCCTCGGGGAGCGGGTTTTCAAGCAAGCCCGAGATGCTAGAACAGACCTCGACCGTTGTCACAATTTGATGGCTCGACTGCAAGAACAAATAGACAGGCTCCTAGACCAAGTCACCAACAACGCTCAAAGATTGGGAGCGAAAAACCAACAGATAGAGCGGCTACTCAGAGAAAGGGACATGATCAAGGATAGAATTGGAGAAATCGGGCACTATGTCACCATGAAGTGCCTAGCTTGTGAACAAATGCCCCGCACCGATCTTTTTGCTTCAATTATGGGCTATGTGCACCAGATCATGAGAGAATTAAGGGGACTACACAAGGACCTCACACCAAGGCCCGCGGCAAGGCCGAATGATGCCTCGCGGGCCCCCGGGAATTTTGGAGCATTAGACTTTTGATTAAAAATGTATTTTTGGTCAAGCTAGTTGGCATTTTTATTTTTTTTTACATTATCGAGTCAAGCATTTCTTTTGTTTTGCTGATTGTTGTAAGACGTGTTTTGTAACTTTGAGGTTTTATTTGATATAAAAATTACGGAATTTTGCCACAATCTTGTTACCAGAACTACGCTCGGTCTGATTCACGCGGGGACGTGATACGTAGGCAATCCACATAAGATTCGACCACCACTAAAAGGAAAAGAATGCAAAGGTTAATAACAATAAGGCTTTCAAGGATAAAAGAAAAGAAGAAAAAAAAGAAAAGAAAAAGAAAAAAAAGGGCTGGAATGACGCATGTTAAGAGTACATGTAGAAAGGATTATTTGGTTAGGTGCATTGCATCCAACGTGCTATAACATATCTGTCAAACTCGGTAAACTAACAAGTTTGTTGGATTTCCAGAAAAGTTTAGCAGTTGGTTTGACAGAATATACTGGCCGGCCATCATTACCGTACTAGATCCAAAGGACCGATTACAGTAAGCATGTCTAGTTCTGGCAAGAGTCTCGAGGAAGAAAAATCAGAGTTACAAATCATGAAAGAAGAGGTAGACCGGTTAAAACAACAGATAACAGAGATGCACCTGGCCTGGGCCAGGGAACGGTCTTCACCAAACCGCCCTACTCTCGCCTCAGCTCCGGAACATCCGTCCATCGATCCTTCGACAAGTGCCCCGATCTATCCATACTTTCAGGGGGAAAACCCTTATGCCACCCACACTCCACCAGCCAAACCAAATCCTCCTCCAGTCACCCCTGTTTTTGTGGCACCTCCACCTGCTACTCTACAAAGGCCGTCCGGCGAGCCGCATGTTCAGATCTATGACAACTCTTACTATCCTCCAGAGCCTACTTTTAGGGCTCCTGAACCGCAATCACATACCCCTCACTGGGATAATCCGGCAGAACCGGAAAAGCACTTCCAAAGTTCGGAACATGAGGAAGTTATTAGAAAAGTTAAAAGCCTGGAGCAGTCCTTCAGGAACATGCACGGTTTGGGTAACCAGGTCAGTGTCGCTTACAAGGATCTGTGTCCGTTCCCCGATGTCCAGTTACCGGCCGGGTTCAAAATGCCCAAGTTTGACCTATACGAGGGGCACGGTGATCCTGTAGCCCACCTCCGAGGGTTTTGTAGTAAAATGCGAGGAGCCGGAGGACGGGATGAGATTCCGATAGCTTACTTCGGTCAGAGTCTGGGAGGATCTGCGCTGGAGTGGTACACTAGACAGGACCCCAGCAGATGGTTTACGTGGGATGATTTGGCTCAAGCTTTTATCAGCCAGTTCCAATACAATCTTGAAATAATCCCCGACCGCTTATCATTGCTAAAATTAGAGAAGAAACCCGCTGAGAGTTTCAGAGAATTTGGTTTCCGCTGGAGGGAACAGGCAGCAAGGGTAGATCCGCCCATGAGAGAGAGCGAGATGGTGGATTACTTCTTGCAAACACTAGAACCAACATATTTCGGACATCTGGTGACGTCCGTGGGCAAGTCATTCACTGAGGTGATAAAAATGGGGTCTATGATCGAGGAAGGCTTGAAAGCCAACAAGATCATGAGCTATTCAGCATTGAAGGCCACCACTCAGGCTATCCAAAGTGGTACTGGAGGAGTACTGGGGAAAAAGAGGAAAGAGGAAGTCGCGGCGGTCGAGTCCGGGGCATGGTTCAGAAATAGAGGCCCTGCACCCCAATATAGCCCGCCCCAGCCTCACCACCAAAATTACTCACACAATCCATATAACCACCCGCAACATTACTATCCCGCACCTGATCCCCATTTTACTGTCCACCACGCACAGTCCTATTCTACACCTCCCGTCCATGCACCGTGGCGTGCACCAAACCCGCAAAACAATTATCCACCCCCAAGAGCTTACAGGAACCCCTCGGGCGCGAGTTTTCGTTCGAACCAGGCATTCAGGGGCGACAGGGCGCCAAGGCCAAAGACTTTCACTCCCTTGGGAGAGTCTTACACCAATCTGTTCCACCGGTTGAAGCAAGTAGGGTTGCTAAATCCGGTTGAAGCTAAGCTACCAAACCCTCTTCCGAAGAACCTGGACCATTCGGTAAATTGTGCCTATTGCTCGGGATGTCCAGGACATGATACAGAAAAGTGTTGGAGGCTGAAGACGGCCATCCAGGAGCTCATTGACACCCGCAGGATCGAGGTCCAGACTCCAACAGAGCCCAACATCAACCAAAACCCACTTCCAACTCATCATGAGACCAACATGATCGAGTTGGTACGGGTAGAAGAAGGAAAGGAGAAAGCCTCTCAGATGGTAATGATGATCAAGTCTAGCGGGGTAGGAATGAGAAAGGGGCCGAGCTTTGATGAGCCATCCATTTGCAAGAAGGACGCACCAGGAGGGTCAGAAGCAGAAAAGGGAAGTGTGAACGAAGTATCGGTGAGGCCGGGGGAAGCAAAAATAGTTGTACCAGGGGCAGCAGCCAAGCCCGTCTTGACGGTAGCAGGCGTTCGAATGGATCCTTTCATCATCAAGCCAGCAATACAGTTGCCAATAACCGATAGCCGGGCTATTCCATGGAATTATGCTCGGATTACAACAACCTACAAAGGAAAGGAAGTGAAAGAGGAAGTTTGCGAAGCGCAAGGTTTGACCCGCTCGGGGAGATGTTTTGCCCTTGCGGAATTGAGGAAGATCACTCCGGCAACATTGAAAAAGCCGGTAACTGACGAAGAGGCAGAAGAATTCCTGAAAAAGATGAAGCTGCATGACTATTCTGTCTTAGAGTAGTTGAAGAAGACTCCGGCGCAAATATCATTGCTATCCTTGCTGATACATTCCGAAGAACATCGGCAAGCTTTGATGAAAGTCCTGAATGAGGCACATGTACCGGATAAAATCTCAGTGAGTCATTTGGAGAAGATCACCAATAGGATCTTCGAAGCGAATCGGATCACCTTCACCGATGATTTAATTGCCCGAGGAAGGCACCGAGCACAACAAGGCTTTATATCTTACGGTAAAGTGTGAGGAGTCGGTGGTTACCAAAGTCCTTGTCGATAATGGGTCCAGTGCTAACATTTGTCCTCTCTATACACTGGACAAGTTAAAAGTGGACATCGGCAGGATACGCAAGAACATCATATGTGTTCGAGGGTTTGATGGAGGAGGCAAGGCATCGGTTGGTGACATAGTGTTAATCTTGACAATTGGGCCAGTGGAATTCACCATGGAATTCCAGGTGCTGGACATGGTGGTGTCATATAACCTTCTGATAGGGCGACCATGGATCCATGCCGCAAGAGCAGTTCCATCCAGCCTACACCAACTCATCAAATTTGAGTGGGAACAACAGGAGATCGTCGTCCATGGAGAGAATGATCTACAGCCAGGCACCGTCGTCCCCTTTGTTGAGACATAAGAAGATGTTGGGCCATGGGTATACCATATCTGCGATGTGGTATCCGCCAACCGAGTTCCAGAAGGGGAATGCATTCCCAATGACGGAATAATTACTGCGGACGTCATGGTGGCTCATGAAATGTTGAGACATGGTTTCATACCCGGCAAAGGTCTAGGTGCATCTCTGCAAGGAATCATACAACCGGTATCTGTGGTCGAAAACGTGGGAACCTTCGGCTTGGGATTCAAGCCAACATCAGAGGACATCCAGCAAGCCAAGAAGAATAAGCAGAAGACATGGGCGCTCCCGAAGCCTGTTCCACGCCTTTCCCAATCTTTTGTCAGGTCCGGAGTAAGAGGACGTCCGACGACAAAGGTTCCCAGTCCTATGGTTAGGCCAGACGAAGAGTTCTTAAGAAAGTTCGAGGACCTATTCGCGGATGTATGTATGCTCGAGGATGGTGAAGGATCCAGCCATGCCGAGATACAGTTTGTGGGACCAAAAGCAAAACTGAATAATTGGAAGGCTACTCCTCTCCCTGTCCGGAAGGAGTCTTGGTAGTTTGTTTTGGATTGTTTTCTTTCGAAATTCTGTGTTGGGGGTTGTCCCCGGAGTAAAATCCAGTTGTTTTAGTTCATTTTGATTTAAGTTTGCAAGTTTGTTTTTCCTTGTACTATTCCCATTAATGAAATTTGGTTCCCTTCGTGTCTAATTTTGTTTATTTTTCCTTCTTTTACTTTTCTGAACAGCCTTCTTCCAACTGATCTTAATGATATGACGTGCTTAAAGATTAATCAACCCAGTCTAGAAAGTCAATCGGGTTTGGAAATAATAACGCATGAAATAAGAAGTGACGAGAGTGAGTCCGAATACGGTGATGACGAAGCCGTAGAAGAAATCGGTGAAGAATTAAGTCACTTCGAAGAAAAACCCAAACCAAACTTAAATGATACTGAGGCTGTTAATCTGGGGAACACAGATGACGTCAAAGAAACCAGGATAAGTGTCCATATTGAACCAAACCTGAGAGAGGAATTGATCAAAACACTCATGGAGTTTAAAGACATTTTCGCATGGTCGTACGACGACATGCCAGGACTCAGCACTGATCTAGTGGTTCATAAATTACCCATTGATCCGGCATATCCTCCCGTCAAGCAAAAACTGCGGAAATTCAAGACGGAGATGAGTGTAAAGATCAAAGAGGAAGTAACCAAGCAGTTGCAGGCGAAAGTCATTCGTGTCACTCGATACCCCGAATGGTTGGCTAACGTAGTACCGGTGCCAAAGAAAGACGGAAAGATCAGAGTATGCGTGGACTACCGCAATCTCAACAAGGCGAGTCCTAAGGATAATTTCCCACTTCCCAATATCCATATCCCGATTGATAATTGCGCCGGACGTGAAATCGGGTCCTTTGTGGACTGCTACGCGGGATATCATCAGATCTTGATGGATGAAGAGGACGCAGAAAAGACGGCTTTTATCACACCGTAGGGGACTTATTGTTACCGGGTGATGCCGTTTGGTTTGAAGAATGCAGGGGCAACATACATGAGGGCGATGACTACGGTATTCCATGACATGATACACAAGGAAATTGAAGTGTACGTGGATGACGTGATCATAAAATCTAGACATCGAGAAGACCACGTTGCCGACCTCAGAAAGTTCTTTCAAAGACTTCGAAGATATGATATCAAGCTCAATCCGGCCAAATGCGCATTCGGAGTTCCATCAGGAAAGTTGCTAGGATTCATCGTCAGCCGACGGGGCATTGAGTTGGACCCATCCAAAGTCAAGTCCATCCAGGAGTTACCCCCGCCAAGAAATAAAACAGAGGTAATGAGTCTGTTGGGAAGGCTAAATTACATCAGTAGGTTTATTGCTCAGCTTACAGCAACCTGTGAACCCATATTCCGTCTGTTGAAGAAAGACGCGGCGATAGAATGGACGACAGAATGTCAAGAAGCATTTGACCAAATCAAAGGGTATCTGTCCAACCCACCCGTACTAGTTCCGCCCGAACCGGGTAGACCCTTGATTCTTTATCTGACGGTTTTGGAGAATTCGTTCGGCTGCGTACTGGGGCAGCATGATCTTACTGGCAGGAAGGAACGGGCCATTTACTACCTCAGTAAGAAATTCACAGTCCACGAGGTCAAGTACACTCATCTAGAAAAGACATGTTGCGCTTTGACTTGGGTAGCCCAAAAGTTGAAACATTATTTGTCTTCTTACACCACTTACCTCATTTCGCATTTGGATCCGTTGAAGTATATTTTCCAGAAACCTATGCCTACAGGGAGGTTAGCAAAATGGCAAATATTACTTACAGAGTTCGACATCATATATGTGACAAGGACGGCTATGAAAGCTCAAGCCTTAGCCGATCACTTAGCTGAGAATCCTGTTGATGACGGATACGAGCCTTTGAGGACGTATTTCCCAGATGAAGAAGTACTGCAGATTGATAGGTTGGAACTAACCGAGGAGCCGGGTTGGAAGCTTTTCTTTGACGGAGCGGCGAACGCAAAAGGAGTCGGAGTAGGGGCTGTGCTCATATCTGAAACAGGACATCATTATCCTGTTACTGCTCAACTGCGTTTTCATTGTACCAATAATATGGCCGAGTACGAGGCATGTATCTTGGGGTTGCGGTTAGCGGTGGACATGGATGTACAGGACGTCTTGGTCTTGGGGGACTCGGACCTTCTGGTACATCAGATTCAGGGAGAATGGGAAACCAGAGATTTAAAGCTTATCCCGTATCGTCAGTGTTTGCATGATCTGACCAAACGCTTTCGATCAGTAGAATTCAGGCACATCCCAAGGATGCATAATGAGGTTGCCGACGCGTTGGCTACATTAGCATCAATGCTACACCACCCAGACAAGGTTCGTGTCAATCCGTTACATATCCAGGTTCGGAATCAACATGCTTATTGTAATGTGATAGAGGAAGAGGTGGATGGTGAGCCATGGTTTCATGATGTCAAGGAATACCTCAGGTTAGGAGTATACCCAGAGCAAGCAACTGGAGATCAAAAGCGAGCTATTCGGCGGTTGGCGAACGAATTTTTCCTTAGTGGAGGGGTGCTGTACAAAAGAACCCCATATTTGGGATTGTTGAGATGTATAGATGCAAGTCAAGCCACAACAGTGATGACGGATATACACTCGGGAGTTTGTGGACCACACATGAGCGGATACGTATTGGCAAAGAAGATTCTTCGAGCAGGATATTACTGGCTCACGATGGAGCGTGATTGTATAAGTTTCGTGCGAAGATGCCATCGGTGTCAGATACACGGAGATTTGATTCATTCTCCACCAACTGAATTGCATACAATGTCAGCACCATGGCCGTTTGTTGCATGGGGTATGGATGTTATTGGACCTATAGAGCCTGCAGCTTCCAATGGACATAGGTTCATTCTGGTAACGATCGATTATTTTACCAAGTGGGTGGAGGCCAAAACATTCAAATCGGTGACCAAGAAGGCGGTGGTGGATTTCGTACATTCCCACATCATCTGCAGGTTTGGAATTCCAAAGATAATCATCACGGATAACGGTGCCAATCTTAACAGCGGATTGATGAAAGAGGTCTGCCAACAGTTCAAGATCACACACCGAAATTCCACACCGTATCGTCCCAAAGCAAATGGTGCGGTTGAGGCGGCAAACAAGAATATAAAGAAGATATTGAGGAAGATGGTAGAAGGGTCTAGGCAGTGGCATGAAAAGTTACCATTTGCGCTGTTGGGTTATCGCACTACCGTCCGGACTTCGGTAGGTGCAACTCCTTACTTGTTGGTGTACGGGACTGAAGCAATAATACCCGCAGAAGTTGAGATTCCATCCCTCCGAATTGTCGCCGAAGCTGAGATTGACGATGATGAGTGGGTCAAAACCCGATTAGAGCAATTGAACTTGATCGATGAAAAGAGATTGACAGCAGTATGTCACGGCCAATTGTATCAAAAGAGAATGGCGAGAGCATATAACAAGAAGGTACGTCCCAGGAAATTTGAAGTGGGACAACATGTGCTGAAGAGAGTTCTACCACATCAGGCCGAAGCGAAAGGCAAGTTCGCTCCAAATTGGCAGGGACCATTTGTGGTGACTAGAGTATTATCCAACGGCGCTCTATGTCTAACCGATGTTGAGGGAAGATGCACCGATATGGCTATC
The DNA here is from genome assembly GCA_032618575.1 of Nicotiana noctiflora. Lineage (NCBI taxonomy): Eukaryota > Viridiplantae > Streptophyta > Magnoliopsida > Solanales > Solanaceae > Nicotiana > Nicotiana noctiflora. The sequence continues at coordinate 183,081 of JASVEL010000086.1, forward strand.
AATTCTGATGCAGTCAAGAGATATTATGTGTAATTCTTTAATGCATTTGTCAACGTATGGTTTCGTCTGTGTGCATTTGGCATTTTTCGGAGAATGAAATGACAGAGGCAATTTTTCTACTACCCAAACACTTTAACCCTTGTTTTCCCCTTTGAGCCTTAATTATTCTTTCATATACCCTCTTTCGGAATCATCAAGGAAGATGTGTAACAAAATAGAAAAAGAAACAAAGAAAAAATACAAGAAAAAGTGAACTACGTTCGACCTGATTCCTCAAGAAGGATACGTAGGCGCCACACGGCTCGGTCATAATAAAATAAAAATCAAAGATCCCCAAGCAACAAAACTGGGGCAGAAGTCATTGTTTCGTTTGAAAGATAGTGTGATCCCGAAAGTTGTAATAAGCTAACCGTTGAGGTTAAACCCCTATCTTCAGCCTCACGCGCAGAAACCACATTAAGAACCAGAAAGACCTCTCGATCAGTATCTGAGAAATGCCAAGTCATGTGAATGAAAGCCAAAAGTGACATCCCGACCCTCGATTGAATCCAGGATGCACAAGCCGAAAGGGGATAACGCTCTAGAGGGAATCCCATGGGTGATACCCCGTTGCAGGGAAAGAAAGCGTAAATGAGAGAGTCTTAACGGTGAAAACCCTCGCGGGCACCTTAAGGCGAAGGAAGTTGAGAGAAGTAAAATGAGAGAGTCTTACGGTGAAAACCTTTACGGGCACCTTAAGGCGACGGGAGATAGAGAAATGAGAGAATCTCATTAGTGAAAACCCTTCAAAGGGCACTGTGAGGTGACAAGGTGAGAGGGCTACAAGAAGTCTGCATTGAGACAAGGTTTGGACATCCGTTTGCTTTTAGCAAAATGCGGCCATCAGAAAGTGATTGACATTGAATAGACTGGGTAGATTAATCTCAAAGGCGCGGCACAACCATTGGATCAGTCACACATTCTGATAAGGTTTTCCTATTTTTGAGTTCAGAAAAGTTTTCCTTTTCTTTTGTCATTTGCGGTTAGCATTCCTTTTCTTTTCTTTCGAAAATTGATTTTTCAAAGCTTACTACCAAGTCTCCCAAAGTAGTATAATGAAAATGAATGGGCGTGGAATGAGGCAATAAGGCAGAAGTCGTTCCGATAGTAAGATTGGAACGAGAGGTTGATTGGAAGGTTCGCAGGAATTACGGAGTATGATGGACACATGTGGCACGTCCGAAAGATGATTTCACGCAACAGATCACCGGCTAAAAGAGTTGGATCAAACCAAAGATTGGAATGAAAGGGAAAGATGAGAAACCGTTCGTGGAAAGAGCATCGTCCCCAGCAAGCGTCAACGTCATCCTCAAAATTCGAGAGAGGCCAAGCAGCTGAAAGAGAAAGAGAATGGCCCCAACAAGAGTGGCACGACCACTCACCGCGTTTTGAAACTAACAATTTTTCTTTGATTTAAAGCAGGAAAAGAGGGTTCGTTGGCGGAAAAGCATACCATCCAGAAGTTTATCAAACTGGGGCAGAAAATTTTCTCCTGTTGAGAAAATTTTCTCCTGTTGCGAAAATTTTCTTGAAAGCAGAGACCCAGTGGATAAGGGTAGAAAGCAACACAAGATGGGGTGATCCTCGAGCCTGGTATCATCCCCAGCAGTTGTTGGAAAAAGGAAACAATGGCTTCGAGATTCCCCCAGCAGTATTACATCCCATAATTTGCTCGATGAAGCAAAAGCGTGAGTCCCAGAGGAGGTATGGGAAGAAGGAAGAGAGTGAGGGGTGAAGGAAACAAAGAATACTTCCTCAGCAGCATCATCCCCGGCAGGCGAATAAATAGTTCCAAAAATATCCCCAGCAGCCAGAAGGAAAAGTAATACGACCCAGGGGAAGGCAATTCCAAGACAGGATAATTCAGAAGAGAAGGTCGCCCGAGAGGCAATGCAGGAAGAAGAAAATGGTACAAAAGGCAAAGGAATGTAATCAAGATAGGATGAAATCAGTGAGTAGTAGTTGAAGTCAGGGAGCCCGCCTGGAGAATGGAGTGGCAAATTTATTTGAAGTAGTAGTTGAAGTCAGGGAGCCCGCCTGGAGAATGGAGTGGCGATTTTATTTTGAAGTAGTAGTTGAAGTCGGGGAGCCCGCCTGAAGAGAGGAATGGCGATTTATTTTCAAAAGATGTTGTGGAAGTCAGGAGCCCGCCTGAAGAGAGGAATGGCGTTTAATTTTCAGAGTTGATAATTGAAGTCAGGGAGCCCGCCTGGAGAATGGAGTGGCGATTTTATTTTGAAGTAGTAGTTGAAGTCGGGGAGCCCGCTTGAAGAATGGAGTGACGATTTATTTTGAAGCGGTTGAGCGTAACAGAAATCCCCGGCATAAATCCAAGTTCATAAGCAGAGGGAAGGCAACATGGATCAGAAAGATAGATTCAGACTTCGACGGAAAACGAGTCGAAGATCGCAAGGAAAGGACCAATGGTCGGAGTTCGGCAATCAAGATCGGTCGAAACAACAATTGTCAGAAAAGAAAAAGCAGCAAAAGGAATATCAAGTCCGACAGAATAGCAAGGAACACCGGAAAGTCAAGATGAAGAGATAGATAAGAGCCCGCCCGGAGAATGGAGTGGCGATTTTATTTTGAAGTAGTAGTTGAAGTCAGGGAGCCCGCCTGGAGAATGGAGTGGCGATTTTATTTTGAAGTAGTAGTTGAAGTCAGGGAGCCCGCCTGGAGAATGGAGTGGCGATTTTATTTTGAAGTAGTAGTTGAAGTCAGGGAGCCCGCCCGGAGAATGGAGTGGCGATTTTATTTTGAAGTAGTAGTTGAAGTCAGGGAGCCCGCCTGGAGAATGGAGTGGCGATTTTATTTTGAAGTAATAGTTGAAGTCAGGGAGCCCGCCTGGAGAATGGAGTGGCGATTTTATTTTGAAGTAGTAGTTGAAGTCAGGGAGCCCGCCTGGAGAATGGAGTGGCGATTTTATTTTGAAGTAGTAGTTGAAGTCAGGGAGCCCGCCTGGAGAATGGAGTGGCGATCTATTTTGGTTGAGGAAAGCGGTTGAATGTAACAGAAATCTCCGGCATGAATCCAAGTTCGTAAGCAGAGGGAGGCAACAAGGATCAGAAAAGATAGATTCAGATTGCAAAGGAGAATAGCTCGAGGATCATAAAGAAGGAACCAATGGTCGGAGTTCGGCAATCAAGATAGGCCGAAGTAACAATCGGCAGAAGAGAAGAAGCATCAGAAGGAACATCAAGTCAGACAGGATGGCAAGGAGCACGACAAGATCAAGTTAAAAAGGATAGATAAGAATTCGCAGTACTGTAACTTAGTTTAGCTTCTTATTTTGTTTAGCACGGTGTAATAAGGGGATCGGTTAAGCAGTGGCAACAGCAGTAACAACAGTAACGGCAAGATCACAGCAATCATGGTAGTCCCAGCTACAAAAACTTCCCGAACTACATTGACCTGATTCCTGTTTAGCCCAGGATATGTAGGAGGCCTCCTGAAGTAAAGGCTCGGTCAAGATCTATTAGAAATGCTTCACACGGAGTGCTCGAACGAGCAAAAATCGCTCGTATTCGCTCACTATCTTTGCACGAAAACTCTTCATGTTTCCGCGGAAGAGGGGCAGCTGTGAGCACGTGATTTTTGCCTCGCACGAATTACTCCCAAAATATCAAAAATAAAAGAGTTTTTGTTTGTTTACAATGATTGGGGATCACATGTTCTTTTTCTCATCGCTTGCATTTGGGGGTCCGTGTCTGTTTGCTTAAGTTAACAATCAAAATACATATACCAAATACGTCGCATTTATATTTACAGGGTTAGTTCCGTACTTAGAAATAATTAAGTTTTATTTGGCGAAGAATGAAAAGTCATAAAAGGGGGGTATTTTTCCATAATTCTTGTCATTTAATGTACAATTTGGTAGTTAATTGTGTTGATTGTTACCAAAAAATTAATTACAGGTGCTACAAGTCGATTTGTTTTTATATATATATATATATTTGTTTATATATATATATATATATATATATATATATATATAAATATATGAATATATATAGACATATGTATATGTAATACAACTTGGAGTGTAGTAAGGAGATTAGATTTGGGCCACAATTTAGCCCAAAAAGCCAGGCCCAAGCGAATCACCTCTGGTCCAGTCCAACCCGGCTTCAGACAAGACCAAACGACGTCGTTTCTATTTTTAATGAAGAGATCCAAGCCGTCGATCAGCCTTGATTGGACGGATCACATTTAATCGCCCCATTCTGTTGATCCTGGCCGTTGGATTCTCATCATCCAACGGCCAAGATTAAAACATTAATTCTAATTACCGAGAAACCCCCCCAAACCATTTAACCCGTTCATTCCTCAGACCCCCCCATCCCCCCTCGTCTCTCTCTCTCTCTCAACCTCGTCCCCTTCACAAACAACAAACCCTAGCGCCGCCTCCTCTCCCTTCGCCTGAAAACCCGGCGGCAACAACGCCGCCGGCCACCAAAGTAACACCACACGATCACCTCAACCCCGTCTACAAGAACCTGGCAACCCCTAATCTCGAATCAATCGGGAATTTCTCGAATCTTCATTTGAAGATTCGAGTCAAACTCAAACCCACACCAAACCACCTGAACTTTGCACCATAGCCCCCCTAGACCTCCCTCATACCCCGTATAACATTGGCCTGGTTCGAATCTAATCAGAAACACTCGAACCCCAATCTGAGCCTAAAAAACCCTAGAAATCTAATTAGGGATTTGGGGTCCAAAATCGAAATGAATTGGGGTCTAATAGACCTTAATGGAGATGTTTTCATTTGAAAACATTTCGATTAAGTTCCGTTAGACTCCAAAATCCAAATGTGAGCCAAATCCGAGATTGGTCCGGGGTCGTTCGAGCTTTGGTTTCGTCTTATATGGTATTTCTATTTTTCTTTCTTCATATTTAATGTGTTTAATCATGTGAATTGTTTGTCCTGTGTTTCCTCTTTTAATTCTCTGCTTTGTTCTTCATCTCCCAAGACCTTTATTTGGTCAAATTTGCATTCCGATTAGTTGTTCGAATGTGCTCGTCATAGGATAGTTACTCGTTTCGATTAGCGTCGTCGAATATTTGTTTCTCATTTTTGCCGAGATTTTCAGAATCATTGTTTGGCCAATTAAATTGTTATCATTGTTATATATTGTAATTGATTAGATGCCGTCGTCTAATTGCATAAGTTGAGTTGTGTGAAATACCACACAGTGATTAGCACCCTTGGATTGAATAGGGTTGTTTGATTAATCTGAAACTGAAATTAGGACTCAAATTAGCTAAATAGGAATCAAGGTTTAACATTTAGAGTATCTTAGTGTCCTGCACATGGGGCTAATCAGTGGAACCTGCTGTCACCAGCAGAGCACTTAGCCATGTCTGGACAGAGGTTACTATTTAACTAATTAAACCCACAATTGACAAAACTTAGTGGCTGAAACAGAGGGAGCAATAGGACTGGCAGAGCATGGTTTGGCAGAGATAAGAGTGGGCAAGGGTAGTAGTTAATTGGTGGCAGGCATTCAGGGGGGGATTGAAAAAAGCTATAAGTGTAGGATTGGAAAGCATGAAAAGGGGAGAGTTTTATATATCCGGAAGTGAGACCTGGAGAGAAAAAGAATAGTGATAGAAGGCATTTTTGGAGAAATACTCTAGGAAATACAGTGAGAGTAGGGAAGATAGACAGACGAATAAGCAGAAATACACACACACATACACATTGTGTCACTGTTCCATTGTAGAGGTTGTTGCTGTTGTTCCTGTGGTTGCTGCTATTTGTTGGGGTGGCTATTGTTGCTGCTTTTTGTTGTTGAGGGTGTTGTTGTGGGGGTTGTTGTTGCATGTTTCTGTTTGTCTCATTGGTTTCCTGGCTGAAGTTTACACGGATTTTCTCCCATCTACTTCTGGGTCAACTGTTTTGCTGGTCGTGGGTCTTTTCTTTACTGTTCGTTGCTGGTTGTTGCTGTTTAGTTGGCTGTTGTTGTTGCTGTCTGCTAGCTGCCAAACGCTAGAAGTTATCACTGACTCACCTCCATATTTTTTTGATTTTTCGAACTCCAGGTATGTGTTTTCGAGACTGGCTTGGTGTAACTTCAAATTAAAATGCTGAATTGGAAAATGTTCAACCGTTGGCCTGTTGTAGAGCATGTTCAAATATGATATTAGAATATACATTAGGAGATGTGTACACGTCTATTCTTACCTCATATTTGTACTTACATCATGCTAGAAATGGGACTGTTTTTTTTTATGAAAAATACTAAACCAAGTATATAGCTTGCGAATGTTATATCTAGAAGTGTTGATCTAAAAAATGCCAAGCTATATTGCTAATGTCGGCTCAAGCCAGTGAAGTAGGAGATATGTATAAACTAGAAACCAATCCAGGTTCCTTTCAAGATAAAATTAGAAGCGAAGTTGAAGCATGTTAATATAAATCATACATTACCCGGAATGGCTTGAAACTTATGAATTGGAAAGGGTTATTTTATTCAACAATGAGTATTTAGGCCTCTCATTCATATTAAATCATGTTTTCTTCGAATGTTAACTTCGATAACTCGAATTACGTGGCGAAAACATAAGTCATTTAGAAGACGATTAGCTTATGATTATGTTGTTCAAGTCATGCTTCTCGACTAGCAATTAAATAAAAAAAATGAAGAGGACTTTAAACTCGAAACACGAATAACCAATACGAGTAAGTGAATGCGGGTTTCTCTTTGCTAATAAGGTTGTTCACGGATTAATCAATTAGGACATTTCTCTTATTATATATCGTTTTTCTTTTCTTAGAGACAAGAATCAAATAGAAAATCATAGCCATGTTAGGATCCGCCCTTAATAAATAATAATGAGGTGAGCCTCGCCAAACAAAACCACCCAAATTGCGGGGCCCTCAAATTAATTGTAATAAAAATCTAGACTCGGAAGGACCGTTTAGTGAATTTCACGGTCTTTCCCAAAGTTAACAAAGACGGAGAATCTTTAGGCACGACATTAATAAAACTACTTTCCTAAATACGGGTGCGCATTTATGTTACCCAAATCTTACTCCCGACGAAACTGAAATACATTAAAGTCACGGGCGTACTGGTTGCGGTGTGATTCGAAATGTGTTTTCATGACGTCGCAATTCTTCTAAAAAATAAAAGCGGAGCATTAAAAATACATAGTTAAAATATATAAAGAAATCAGATAAAAGCAAAAGTACAGTTGAGCGACCGTGCTAAAACCACGGAATCCGGGAATGCCTAACACCTTCTCTCGGGTTAACAGAGTTCCTTATCCGGTTTTTTCTAGTTTCGCGGACTATATTACAAAGTCATAAAATTTCCTCGGTTCGGGATTAAACCGGTGACTTGGGACACCATTATTTTTCCAAGTGGCGACTCTCAATTAATTAAATAAATCCCGTTTCGATTGTCCTTTAATTGGAAAAACTCCCTCGCTCCCTCGCGGGTGCGTAAAAAGGAGGTGTGACAATATTTGTATCAATTGTGTATCACATGTATATCCATGTATACCTGTGTGTGAGATACATGCATTGTGACGATCCAAAGGGCCATCACCTTATTTCTCCCTTTTTCCGTGCTTTCGAGGCCTTGGATAAGCAGTCCGGACGTAAAGTCGGAAAGTTTTTGTGTTAAAATATATGGATTTTATGAATTATTTGAAGAATTTTGATATTAATAGTGATATAGTTGACTTTGGTTAATACTTTATGTAAACGGACCCCAGGCCCGTGATGTGACAGTCCTGGGAGGTTCGTTGAAAAATATGGGACTCGGGCATCTGCCCGGAGTCGAAATTCTATGTCCAGAACCCGAGTAAAAGAATTTTTTCTGTAAAATTGTTTTATGAAATTATTAAGGAAAAATAGAAATAAAAATGAGTTAGAAAATATAGGAATCGGGCTCGTATTTTGGTTCCCGGTACAGGTCTTAAATATGTGTTAAGCGCTTCCTATAAAATTTGGTCGTAATCAGACGTCGTTTGACGTGTTTCGGACCTAAATATCTAAAGTTAGAGGTTGATGAACTTTAAAATAAAAATCATGACTTATGGGGTTTGATTCTTTGATTTTGATGTTATCTTGGCGATTTTATCGATCGAACAAGTTCGTAGGATGTATTTGAGTTAGCGTGTGTGTTTGGTTGGGAGCCCTGAGGGCTCGGGAGTGATTTGGAGGTGGTTCCGGGTGGTTTTGCACTTAGAAACACATCAGATTTTTCAAAAAAATTGCAGACCAGTTTTACTCTTCGCGAACGCGGCCCCAGGCTCATGTTCACATTGCCATGCATTCCCCCTCTTTCTCATTTGTGGTACCCTCCCCACGTTCGCATAGTACTGGTGACCCTCTTCAACGCGTTCGCATAGCTCCCCTCGCGAACGTGAAGACCATTCTGGACCCCCCATTCCCCCCCCCCCAATTTTCCTTCTTTGGGTTCGCATCACACCCTCGCGAACGCGATGCACCCCAGGTCCCCCTTCTTCGTGAACGCGACCTCTGTGTCACGAACGCGTAGCACAAAAATGCCCAGTCCTTTTCAAAGCTAAAAACAGAAACCGTTTCGGGATTTTCCCATTACTTCACACGAGCTCCTCCCATAAGCACTCCATAGGCAATTTTCAAGCTTCTCCTTCTCTATAACTCTTTGGGTAAGTGATCTTAATTTCATTCCCTCATAATTTCTTCATCTAAACACCAATTTATTAGCCCTAAAATCATTAATTCAAGGTAAAAATTAAGGGTTTTGGGTAGAACCGGGGCTTTGGGAATTTTGTGTGATTCAACCTTAATTTGGGGTCGAATCTTGAAACAAATTATATATTTGAACTCGTGGAGTTATGGTTGATTGGATTTTGGTCCGAGCGTCGCGTTTGGACCATGTGGGCCCGGTATCGGATTTTAGTATTTTTGAAAGAATGATAGGAAATTTATTTCTAGGCTGTGAGATTGTGTCGTTGAGCCGCAATTGATATTTTTGAATTAATTATGACTAGATATCATTGTTTCGGAGTGGGATTTTAGAGGAAAGACGGTATTGGAGTGTTGATTGCTATCGTTTGGACTGTGGTAAGTGTTTGATCTAACTTTGGCTAGAGGGAGTAGGATTAGAGGATTATAAATTTCTATTTCCCAAATCACTACTAAAAAACAGTTGATTTGCGACTGAATATTTGCGACTGAAAAAACCAGTCACAAAGTTGCGACCGATTCAATAAGAATTTTCAAAAATAATATTTGTTATATTTTTTTTAATGTGTTTGACTATTTTTTTGGTGACATTGGTCGCAATATTTCGCGCAAAAATCCGAGATAAATTATTGCGGCGGATTCAGTACCATTTGCGTCCGTTTCGGTCGCAAATATTTTAAACTCTAAAATTATTTCACTAGCCCGCCCAAATGAGCTAAATAATTGACAAAGACCTAATTTTATTTTAATAAGTGCGCCTCCAACAGACAAACCCTCTCCCACCCCCCGATTTGTCTTCTCCAAATGACCCCCCCTCTGATTTTGTCTTCTCCAAATGACCCACCCCCTGACTTCATCTCCCTCACACCATTACTTTTATCTTTGTTCAGGTAAACATTCTCTTTTCTGTTTTGTTTTTCTTTTTCTTGAGGAATTTTGCTATAATAATTCTTGTTGGTGCCTTGATTTTCATACTTTTGGTTATAAAAGCTTTGGCTCTTCTTTCTTTACTTGGCTTTCTTCAATTCAGCCAGACCATATTTTTCTTAATTAATCCATGTTTCTAATTTTTCATATTTTTCTTATTATTTTTCATGTTTTATGCTTCTGTTACTTTTGGGTTTCTAATTTTCTTTATGTGCGCCTTTCCCAGTTTTATTTTTGGTGGTTCCGGCAGCTTAGGCATTTCTGGGTGATTGTAATTGGCTCTTTTTCAGGTACATAATTATGATGGTTTTCTCCTTCTTCTTCCTTTGTTGTTTTTCATTTTTCTCTTTTCCCTCTTTTTAGTTCGTATTCTGATAAGATTTTTTGTTTTCCTCGAGTGTTCCATATAATTAAATTCTTTTACTTTATATTTTAATTAAGGAATTTGATATTTAACCTAAAATTTTAAATTGGAGGATTTATAGAATTCAATCGATAAACCAACTAAATAATAGCTAAAATAGAGAGAAAAAAAAAGAGACTGACTAGTGACGTAGAAAGAAGTTGATTTGTAGTGTTAGGCATCAAGTTGATTTGCGACTGAGGTAAAGTTATTGTTGTCGTAGTAGCAATAGGAGGCAATGCGGCAAGAGTTGCTTTGATAATGTCCATGAAAATTACTACTACTTCTCTGCTTGATTGATGATAAAGTTTCAATAGTGAAAACAGAGATGGAATTTGGATGATTAGAAGTCTTGGATTTGCAGCTGCTTTTGATCTTATAGTGAAAACATTTGTTGAAGAATCTTATAGACTAATAAACTCAAATTTTATTAGTTCTAATCTCATTTAAACAAAAATGTATCTCTTAGTTTTTTTATGGTTTTAATTAGATATTAGTAGACTCCCATTTAAATAGAAGAATTAGTTGCAGAATAAAAAATTCACAACCATACCTTCTCATAGCTTATTGAAATATACTTCGGCTACTTCGACATTCAAAGTTAGTTACATGCTCTTTTAATTTTTCGTCTATTTTATTTTGCACTAATCTCTATTGTACTTTTTGCCTAAAATATCAATATAATAGATCACATGATCAAACAAAAAAGAAATTAAACAAAAACGTGAAACACAAACAAATTAATAAAAGTTGGCTACATACGTATGCACTCGTTGCTAAAGGCCTATTAGTGCGAAATCTATTCATTGCGATTTGGAACGTTTATGGCTATACTTTATGGTGAAATAAATAAATTACTCTATTCGTTGTAAGTTGAGTAACTAATGACACCTTTTCTTCTCCTGATAATTATCATTGTTTACATTTAGTTGGAAATACTGGTTAATTAGTTCAATGTACTAAGGTACCCCACGCCAAATAGTACAAGATGCATTGTATATTCTAGTTTACTTTTTTTACATCTCCGTGCATTAATTTGGAATGAATAGTTAGTTTTAAATGGTAAAATGGTATATAAGCTTTTGAAGGACATTTGGGTAATTTGGTCATTCGAGGGATATTTTAGTCTTTTAACTTTGACTCAAGATCTTCACACTTATAATATCGTATGATATGATGATGATTGTAATAATTTACTGAAGTTTTGAAGTTTTTATCCAACTATTAGTCTTGGTGTCTTATTTGCACTTATAGTTGAGAAAAATTAAAATATTTATTCAAGATTTTAAGTTTTTTATACTTTATTCGTTAAAGTTTGAAGTTTAATTTATTTTAATTATAAGTTATAGAAAATCCAGCCCTTCCAGGGCCAGATTAGATTGTAGTTTGCTAAACATTCACTAAGGCGGTGGATGCTTCATCATATGATTTTAGACCTTTCCAAGTATTAAGCCACCATTAATTTCATACATACGCCTCATTTCCCAGCTTATTCCCTGCGTGGTTCTGCTTGTCAGATCGGCAGCTCACCACCGATTGCATCCTCGAGCCATCATAGTAGCCAGCATGGCGGTTCATCTTTTGTGCCTCATACATCGGCCACTCAATTATCATCTCCTGCATCATCCACTCCAAGTATATCTAACTTGGATATTGGTGGCTCTCACGCAGCTGCATCCCCATCTGCCAGTACGTCTATAGTTGCTGGTACCGTGAGACATTGTGGTGGAGAGACTATACAGTACGAACATCTTCATCGGCTGATTATCATTCCCCGTAACGCGGGGTGAGTTTTTATTCAATTTTCTTTTAAAAACTTTCAATTAAAATTTTCATATAATGAATTTAATAATATTTTATATGTTAAATATCAAAATGCAGGTTTTTGCCATCCTTTCAGGCCGCGCACATGGTAATGGAATCTATGAAGCTATTTTTTAACGAGCCTTGGAATTCTTGGAAACAGATACCGTACCAGATCAGAATGAATATGTGCAATAATTTAAGGTAAGATAAATTATTTTTATTAATACATATCCTCATTCGTCTAATATTATTTATTCAATTTTGCAGGTTCACTACGTATGGCAGCCAACATTTGAAAATCTGGTGAATGATAACTTTGGGAAGAAAGCACAAATGTTGATAACAAATTCACATCATGTTGCTAGGAAAGGTGGCAAAAAGCCTAATTGGATACGTGAAGATATCTGGAATCAGCTCTTGGCTAAGTGGAACACCCCTGATTAGAAGAAGAAGAGTGAACATGCAAAGTTAAACAGAGCTTCTACTAAGGGTGGAACATTGTATACTGGAGGTTCTATTAGTTTTGAAGCCCATCGTTAGAGAATGGTAATTTCAGTATAAAATATTCTTAGTTTTACAAGATGTGACTTATGCTGAGGTCTTTGCAGTGACCCACAAGAAGAAGAAGAAGGATGGCACAAGAGAAGGATGGATCGAACCGCATGCTTTAGAGACATTTGTATTATCCAAACACCAATACTATATTATTTTTCCTTCTTGTTTATTTTATTTATATAACGTGTATTATCTTATTTTTCAGGACAAGTATCATATTGATCTTGATGCATGGAAACAAACTCAGCCAGAAGGAACTCAGCCGACCCCGGAGGATATGACTGCAATTTGGACACAAGTGGCTGGTGGCGTGAATAAAGGTATAAATATTATGTAAATATCTATTTTCGTATTAATTTGAAAAGTTGATTATTTGTTTTCTTACTTCTTTTACTTTCTTTTCTTTATTTCCCGTGAAATAATAAAATAAATGTCGAGTTTACGGGATTGGAGTACAGCCATCCTCTAGTCGTCCACCAACAACATTATTCACTAGGGCATCAGTTTCCCAAGAAGACATGGAATCTATGCTTCAAAAAGTGGATCAAATGTCGTAAGAACTTCAAGAAACTCAGGCTTTGATCCAAAAATTATTTTTAAAAAAAAAGCAAGAAAAGAGTTGCAATGAAATCCGAGTCTGAATCTAAGGAGGAGATTGAATCTGAATAGACTATTTGAATATTTTAGAGTTGAAGTTAGAGACATGTATAATCTATGTTGTTTGATAGTTTGTTGCTTTATTAGTTGGTTGAATTATTATAAGTATTACTGTTCACTTTGTGGTAATATTGAATTTTGGATTGTTTAGGTTTTTGGTTAATTGTTAGATGGTTGGTTGGCCGTTTTATTTGGCAGGTGGGTAATTAGAATGTTGCCTAAAAATGCCAAGACATGCGACTGAATCCAACACAAAGTTAACCAGGAATTATTCAGATTTGCGACTGATTCAATCGCAAAATGAAAATTTCTAATAATATTTAATTAATTTTTGCGTCTGAATCAGTCGCAAATGAAGAATTTTCAATATTTTTAATTAATTAATAATTATTGTTTACAACTGTTTCACTCAGATGTTGGCGACTAATTCTGTCGCAAATTTAGCGACGGATTCTGTCGCAAATTTAGCGACTGATTCAGTCGCAAATTGCTAAATTTCAAATGACCCCGCATTTTTCAGTTTGCGATTGCATCAGTTGCAATGTTTTGACTGATTCAGTCACAAATATATTGCGACCACGTGTTTTCTGACTGACACTTTTCAGTCGCAAATCGGTCGAAAAAATACGATTTGTACTGATTTGCGACTATTTTGACGGTCGCAAATTTGATGTTGTTTAGTAGTGAATGATCGAGTGCGGTGTATAGGCAAGGTGACTAGTATCTATACACCAGAGTCTAGCATGACCGTGGGTCTTTGTTTGTACTTGTATATTTTGGTACTCTTTGAAGCTAAATAATGATTTCCACATAATGTGAAGAGTTTGAGGATAAATTATGAAATATTAATACTTTGGAGCATTATTTAGTAGAAGATGAAAGTATTGAAAAGAGTTGTGATTAATCCCTTGTCGGGATGTGAAAGTTATTGTTATTGTTCCCTTGCCTGGACTTAGTTGTTACTTGTGTTTTCACTTGCAGGGACACCTCTTATTATTGTATATTTCTCTCGCCCGTTTGTTTGTGACTGTTGTTTGGGTGAGGAAGAGTGATAATGCACGAAGGGTCATTCAGTGCCATTTTTGTTATATTTGCACGAAGGTTCATTCCGTGCTATATTTTGACTATTTATGCACAAAGGGACATTCCATGCTCTGATTTGACTATATTTGCATGAAGGGTCATTTCGTGCCATGAAATGAGAGTTATGTGAGGGAGAGAACGAAGGCTGATGCCGTGCATTTTATTCGATTGCTTTCGGTGAGGGTAAGAGTAAAAATACGAAGATTGATGACGTGCAACTATTGAATTTCTTATTCCTTGGTAGTTATTATTGTGCCGCATTTCTTAATTATGCTGATGACTTTTATATTCTGATTGTACTCCCCCACAGCATATGCTCCGCTCCCTCTTAACCATTTAATTTCTGTATTCTTTCCTTTTATTGAATATATATATATATATATATATATATAGAGAGAGAGAGAGAGAGAACTGTACATGTTGATTTGGTAGTCTTGTCTAGCCTCGTCACTACTTCGCTGGGGTTAGGTCAGACACTTACCAGCACATGGGGTCGGTTGTGCTGATGCTACACTCTGTGTATTTTTTTTCATATATCCAGGAGCTGCTTTTGGACAGCAGCAGTAGAATTTTACCCGGGAGCTATCTTCAGTCCAGGGACTTACGAGGTAGCCTAGCTGGCGTTCGTAGGTCGGAGTCCCTTTCTTTATTTCAGTTTGTTTCCATTATACCGAGAGAGATATATGTATTTTCTTTTCAATCAGACTTGTTTGCAGTACTCTTTAGTAGTCCGTGAGCTAGTGAGACCAGATTTTGGGTAGTGATATGTTTTAAACTTCCACATTTTGATTTCATTTTATTAAACTTAAAGTCTTCCACACTTAATTAATTATTTTCAATATGTTATATTGTTGAGGTTGGTTAGAGAATGTTTAAAATTTGGCTGGCCTAACTCCGTTAGTAGGCGCCATCACGACTCCGGATGGTGGAAAATTCGGGTTATGATAAGTTGGTATCAGAGCCCTAGGTTGTATAGGTCTCGCTACTCATGGACAAACTAGGTAGAGGCTGAGGGGCTGGTACGGAGACGTCTGTAATTATCCCCCAGAGGCTACAAAGTTAGGAAAATTTTCACTTTGTTCTTACTTGTTGTGCGATTCTGTTTCTCAAGTATTGATTGTCTTTCTACTCTGTTCTTTCGCATATGGCGAGTCTTCTACCGCGCAGCAGCCCGAGCCCCCAGCAGCAGCTCCTGTGAGAGGCAGAGGTCGAGACCGTGCCAGAGGCCGAGGTTGGGCAAAGCTTAGCCTCGGGCAGCAATTCCAGAGGTGGAGCCTCATATTGGCTATGATGAGGAGGTTCCAGCCTCAACAGCTCCAGTATGCCCACCTCAAGTCCCAGGAAGGGTCATGTTCACCCTGGATCTTTAGGATGCTCTATTCAGATTGGCAGGCTTTATGAATACTGTCACTAGAGAGGGTTTGCTGCCAGTAGCACCAGCCATTTCTCAGGCTGAAGGGGGGTTCAGACTCCTACTACACATACTCCGGAGTAGGTAGCTCCCCGAACTCAGGTCCTAGTGGTTCAGCCCGCAGTGGCAGCTCAGACGGGTATTACAGCTCAGGCCGTTGATGGATCGGCTATATCTTCAGATGCCTTGTAGAGACTTGATCTGTAATGACCCGGTCCGTCGTTACAGGAGTTATCGCCCCGTTTTCTCCATTTAATACTTCAATATGCTAATTTATATGTGTTTGGAGAGTTAGAAGCAAATCGGTGAGAATTAGAATAGAAATGAGGCCATAAATCTCTTTACAAGAAAAATAGGTTGGAAAAGTCAACCGAATATTGACCGATGAGTTAGACGGCTCGAAATGGAAATATGATGATTTGACTAGTTTAGGGGGATCATTTATGACTTAGGAGAGTAATCGGAATCGAATTCGGAGGTCCGGTGTAGTTTTAGGCTTGAATTGGCTAAGGTCGAATTTTGGCGAAATCCTATCGGTAGGTGAGATTTTGATCCGGGAGTCGAGATGGAATTCTGACAATTTATATAGCTTCGTTATGTGATTTTGGATATGTCTACAAAATATCAGGTCATTCGGACGTGGTTTGGTTGGGTTTTTTATTAAATGCGTGTATTGGAAGTTTTAGAAGAACTTAGGCTTGAATTCGATGTAATTTGATGGTCTTGGTGTTGTTTGATGCATGTAAATGATTGGAACATGTTTGTATGATGTTTTAGGAGGTGTTGGTATTTTTGGTTGAGGTCCCGGGGGCCTCGGGGTGATTTTGGATGGTTAACGGGAATTTTTTAAGTTGGAAAACTTCATAATAGGCGAAGATGTAAATGAGTGTGCACAAGACCTCACTTTGAACGATAATATCTCCAGTTATATAAGGATATGTGTGAGTATCAACCTATCAAATTAAAGCTCTTTGAGTCTAGTTTCCAATGCAACAAACCGTTCGCCATTTGGAGGTGTATACAGAAAGTTATGATCATTTTACTCGTAAGATGTTGCATGCGCGAAGTTTACTTCGCGCATACTTCGCGCATCTGAGGCAGTATACTCAGAAAAATGCGCGAAGTAATGCGCGAAGACGGTGCGTTTCGTGCGTCTGAAGGATTTTAAGTGTCTTAATGACCGGAAATAAGAGAAATGGAGTCATTTCTCAAGCCTAGGGTTCTCCCAACACCCCCAATTCGACCAAGGCACCCTATTGCACTCCTAAGGTAAGCTTTTAAGTGTGTTTTCATGGTGATTCCTCTTCTCAATCACTAGTTACAATATGATTTTGGTTGGATTTCATAGGATTTCTTCAAAATCTCAAGAACACCCCAAAGTTGTCTTTCAAGATTATCTACAAGAGGTAATCATACACCTTAGACTTACATATATGGTGTTATTATGAGAATATGAGTATGAATCAAGTATTACAACTTATAGTATGGTTGTTGGAAGCCATAAATCCCCAATTTAAATACATGAACATGGTAGGGATTTAAATGTGTATATTTGTTGTAATTTTGTTGGTGTGGGTGCGAATGATTGATCACACACGCGATGTTAGGAGTATAAATTGCTAAAGAATGATAGGGAGATGAATTGTTGGTTAATGGTGATAGTTGGAGGAACCAATGCTATAGTTAAGAGGTGTAAATATTTATGCCTACAAGATGTTTGATAATAGGCCTAGATGGCACAAGTTATGGGATTTATGACTAATATTGGCCCTATTGAATGTGGTATTGTAGATTGAAGTTACATAGCTGTATTGGATCATTTTAGTATCATTAAGGGACGAATTTCAGGTATGTATGGCTAAAACTCCATCTTTTAGAAATCGAACTTCCTCGATGTTTGTATGAATTTGGATAGACTGGAAGCGCGAGGAGGCCGGTTGAGGAGCAAAGGCGTCGCGGACTAGAATTCTCGCCTGTTCGAGATTCGGCATCCGAGGTGAGTGAATTCTAAAGGAAAAGGCATTGCGGACGAGTCTTCGACCGGCTAGAGGTGAGTAGTTTGTGTATATGGTAGCCTGAGGGTTCGAAACCTCGACTTAGCACATTGTGACGCTAGTAGGGCGTGGCTCGCACCCGTGGTAGGTGCGGGATTGATGGTGACCGGGGATTGAGACTTAGTCCATCCCGAATGAGTATAATATGATATTAGTGGTTAAAAACACTCTATTTGATATAATTGTGGGCTGTAAGCCGTGTTTGGGGCCTTGCGCCGACCTGTAGTATCCCTAGGGGATAGTTATATATGTGATAGCTATACTTGCTTAAATCACTGATCTCAGTCCTGGGTTGAAATCACAGTATTGAATTGCTAAGTCACTTGTTTTGCAAAAATTAAATAAAAGTTAACGTAGTTTCATAATTAATGAAAAAGGAACCCGGAAATAAGTAATTTAAGCTGATTTGTGACTTATATGATTGTTGTGGACTGAGGATAGATCGGGCTGCACGCGCACAGCGGTTGATATGATATGAGGATCGGGCTGCACGCCGCAGCGGTATTGCGCTTGGGCTGTAGGAGCCCCTCCGGAGTTTGTACACACCCCTAGTGAGCGCCGTCGACGTTAAATGGATCGGGCTACACGCTGTAGTGGTCATGTGCATTGTATTGCATTTTTATCTGTGAATTATCTATGCTAATTATGATGTGTTGTTGTTCTAGTTCGTAGGAGGAATCGGACCGTAGTTTAGCTTTACTTTGTGGTATTCTGTGGATTTTCTGCTTTCAGCTATTAATATATATTTTTTACTCACTGAGTACTTAGTACTCACCCCTACTCCCCGCACTTTTGTGTGCACATTCAGATATACATGAGGGTTAGACAAGCACTCCAGCTTATATCAGAGTTATTTCGAGTTGCTGAGGTAGCTGCTGGCGTTCGCAAAACCTAGATTCTCTTTCCATTCAGTTATTACTGTATGATTCAGACTTGAGTATTTCATTCAGTATTTCTATGACTATTCAGTTTTGTTTAGAGGCTCTAGACTCGTGACCCTAGATCTTTGGGGTGACTATTCAGTTTAGCTTTATTGTTGAAAATAATATTCAGGTAATTGATTTAAGCTTCATGCTCGGGATGAGAGTGTAAATGGTTGGGCTTGCCTAGCAGGTGTGTTGGGCGCCATCACGACCGGGATTGGGGTCGTGACATGATCGGTTCTCCAAGCTCTTTACCACCACTTTTAGCGGTGCTTTATTAGAGGATCCAGAGGATTTTCTATTCAGCTGTGATGAGATTCTCAGGACCATGGGTATATTAGAGACCAACAGAGTCGATTTTTGCATCTTACCGCTTGCAGGATCCGCCAAGACTTGGTGGAGAGATTTTTGCCTATTTAGACCATCAGGGTCTCCAGCTTTGACATGAGATCAGTTCACGGAGTTATCCTTGGAGAAGTTTCTCCCCGTCACTTAGCGGGAGGCACTTCGTAGGCAGTTTGAGTGCCTGTAGTAGGGCTCCATGACAGTTATACAGTATGAGACTAGATTTGTTGACGTGGCATGCCATGCAGTTGTGAAACTCCCTACAGAGCGAGAGAGGGTCCGGAAATTCATTGATGGATTGATTCAGCCGATCCGTCTCCAGATGGCCACGGGAGTTGGTAGTGATATTTCCTTTCAGAAGGCAGCCAATGCGGCCCGCAGAGTTGAAATGGCCCTAACACGCGGAGGTGGTCAGACGTCGGACAAGAGGCCTCGTCATTTTGGTAGGTTTTGTGGTACCTCATCTAGAGGTAGGGACTCCTATGGTAGAGGTTAGTCACCGAGGCCCTTTTAGTCTGTACTTCAGGTTTCTCATGGTACTCCATGTAGCGGTGGTTCTCAGCAGTACTATTCAGATCAGCAACCTATCAGTGCACCCCCACTTCAGAGCTTTAGGGGAGGACATTCAGGTTGACAGGGCCAGCATTCGCAGTAGCCGATATCTTGTTATGATTGTGGTAACCCCGATCATATTGTTAGGTTTTGCCCTCAAGCATCGGGTAGCTCTCAGCAGCAGGGTCCTCGCCCCATGATTTAGGCAGAAGGTGATCCATAGCCCGCCCAGCCAGCTAGAGGCGGGGGTAGGGATCATAGAGGTGGAGGTAGGGACCGTAGAGGTGGAGCTCGGACCAGTAGAGGCAGAGGTCATCCAGTCTTTGATCGTCCTAGAGACACAGTTCAGGGAGGTAGGGCCCAGCCCTGGTGTTATGCTTTGCCAGCCAAGACAGAGGCTGAGTCTTCCGATGCTGTCACTACAGGTACTATTCTGGTCTATGACAGGGATGCTTCAGTGCTATTTGACCCTGGGTCTACATATTCATATGTGTCGTCTTATTTTGCTCACTACTTGGCTATGTCTAGTGATGCCTTGAGTATTCCTGTATATGTATCCACGCTAGTGAGTGATTTTATCGTGGTCGACACAGTTCATCATTCATGTGTAGTAGTATTTGAGGGTCTTGAGACCCGTGTTGATCTATTGCTTCTAGACATGGTTGATTTTGATATTATATTGGGGATGGACTGGTTGTCCCCATATCATGCGATCTTGGATTTTCACGCCAAGAACGTGACCTTGGTTTTACCGAACTTGCCCCGATTGGAGTGGAGCGGTACCCCAGGACATGCCACCCGCATTGCTATTTCATATGTTAAGGCTTGAGGCATGGTCGAGAAGGGATGTTTAGCTTATTTGGCATATGTTTGTGATTCCACCAAAGTGGTTCCTTCTATTGACTCAATTCCTATTGTTCGGGAGTTCCCATATGTTTTCCCTTCAGACCTGCCAGGTATGCCGCCCGACAAAGATATTGATTTTTATATTGATCTGGCTCTAGGCACGCAACCCATTTTTATCCCACCGTATCGTATGACCCCGCTAGAGCTGAAAGAGTTAAAGAACCAGTTGCTAGATTTGCTTAAGAAAGGTTTCATCAGGCCTAGTGTTTCTCCTTGGGGTGCGCCAGTTCTATATGTGAAGAAAAAGGATGGATCGATGAGGATGTGCATTGATTACCAGCAGTTGAACAGGGTGACGATAAAGAAAAAGTATCCACTGCCGAGGATTGATGATTTGTTTGACCAGTTGCAGGGTGAAAAGATATTTTCAAAGATAGATTTGAGATTGGGCTATCATCAGTTAAGGATTAGGGCGCCTGATGTCCCTAAGACAACATTTCACATTCGGCACGGGTATTATGAGTTTTTGGTCATGTAATTTGGGTCGACCAATGCCCCAACAACATTTATGGAGTTGATAAACTGAGTGTTCAGGCCTTATTTAGACTTTTTCCTGATAGTCTTTATTGATGATATTCTTGTGTACTCCTGCAGTTAGGAGGAGCACGAGCAGCACCTCACAGTGGTTCTCAGACTCTGAAGGATAGGCAGTTGTAAGCCAAGTTCTCAAAGTGCGAGTTCTGGTTGAGTTCAGTCGTATTTCTGGGTCATGTAATATCAGCAGAGGGAATTTAGGTAGACCCGAAGAAGATTGAGGCAGTCAAGAATCGGCTATGACCAGCTTCAACTACTGAGATTTGGAGTTTCTTGGGGTTAGCCGGTTATTATCGTCGATTCGTGGAGGGGTTTTCATCGATATTAGCCCCGATAACCAGGTTGATCCGGAAGGGTGCTCAGTTCAGGTGGTTAGACGAGTGCGATGAGAGCTTTCAGAAGCTCAAGATAGCTCTGACTATGGCACCAATATTGGTTTTGCCCACAGGTTTAGGGCCTTATACAGTTTATCGTGATGCTTCTCGTATTGGGCTTGGCGCATTATTGATGTAGGATGGCAGGGTCATTGCTTATGCTTCGAGGATGTTGAAGATCCACGAGAAGAATTAGTCTGTCCATGATCTAGAGTTGGAAGCCATTGTTCATGCTTTGAAGATTTGGAGGCATTACTTATATGGTGTGAGGTGTGAGGCGTACACTGATCACAAGTGTGAGCACGTGATTTTTGCACGCTTAATTTACTCCTATAAATTCATTAAAGTTAGAATTTTTCTTTTATTATCTGAATTTAAGGAATTAATTACATATTTTGTGTTTAGTTTGTATTTTTGTTTGTGCATTTTTATTAACAAAATACGAAAAAATAACATTTAGGTTCCAATTTTAGCATTTTTATTAGTGAATCAATATTACAAAATATAAAGAAAATGACAAAAATAGTTCACTTAGCATTTTAACATTTGATTGTGAGATTGTCTTAATTTAGTTTTAAAACAAATTTATGCATTAAGTAGTTTAATTTAATTTCTAGTTTAATTTTCTAGCATCTCCACAAAAATGAGAAAAATAAATAATACAAAAAATAGAAAATGAAAAAAATACACAAAAACAAAAGAAATAAAAGAAACAAAAGAGGGAAATCAGCTTGGGCCAATTCTCCTTAATTTATTCGAGCCCAGTACCACAGAACCCACTCCATCCAGCCCAACCCACATCCAAACCCGACCCATTACCCTTACCCGTCCCAAATATACACACGCAACCAAAATCCCTAACCCCAAGCCACGCATTGCTCTTCTTCTCTGAAGAACACAAGAACCAACCCCCAAATCCAGTCCAAATCCAAGCGAGTGAGTATCAAATTTCTTCTCACGCGTTCCCTCTCTCTCCTCGTCACAAAAATTGTAACGATTTCTGATAGATTCCATTCTCCCTCACATGCTTTTTCAATTTTTATTTGCGGATTTTTTACCCTTTGGATGATATACGGAAAAATGGGGGGCGTTAGATTGATTTGAGGTTAAACTAAGCCTTCCATTTGTCCCTCTCTCATCAGAATGTTACACTATCACAAAAGACATAAAGAATGTGATGAACACTCAAAAACTTCTATAGTTATCGTTAATGGCAGTGAACAAAGGTTATGTAAGCAGTGTAGCAGGTATGGTCCAACTCATTTCTATCTAGTCCGCACTCTTTGGTTTTGACTAGCTGTAACGACCTGACCGGTCGTTTTAGAAAATTACGCCCCAATCCCTAATTTAACTGTTCCCCTAAGTTCATTTCTGCTATTGTGGTTTGCCGGGAGAGTCAGTTCTGAAATTCGGAGCATTTTGGGACACTTAGTCCCTAAATGAGAGCTTTAAAGCTAGAAAATGGTCTATAGCCGGAACAGTGTTAAGACGATCTCGGAACGGAAATCCGATGGTCCCATTAGCTCCGTTATGTGATTTCGGGGTTGGGAGCGCGTTCGGAATGTATTTTGGAGGTCCGTAGCTCAATTAGGCTTGAAATGCCGAAGGTTGAAATTTTGGCGAATCCGAACGATAGGTGAGATTTTGATCCGGGGTCGGAATGGAATTCCGACAATTTCTGTAGCTTTGTTATGTGATTTTGGATATGTCCGCAAATGTTCGGGTCATTTGGACGTCGTTTGGTTGGGTTTTGGATCGAATGTTAGTTTTGAAAGTTTTGAAGAAACTTAGGCTTGAATCCGTGTGTAATTGGTGATTTTGATTTTTAGGATGGTATTTTTATGATTGGAATAAGTTCGTATCGTGTTTTGGAGTATGTTGGTGGTTTTCGTTGGGGTCCCGGGAGCCTCGGGATGAATTCGGACCATCAAGCGGGCATTTGGAACTTGGAAATTTCTGCAGAAAATGCAGCAGACGTTAAGCCTACGCGTTCGCGTGGCAATGGCCGCGTTCACGTAGGCATGGTAGGGCAAAGCATCGCGTTCGCATCCCTTGAGTCATGATCGCGTAGAAGGGAAAGAGGAAGCACCGCGTTCGCGTCCCATGTGTCGCGTACACATAGAAGAAAAAGGTCGATTGGAAGGTTGTTCTTCGCGAACGCGTGGGAGTTGTCGCGTTCACGTTGAGGAAGGAAAATTGTGCTTCGCGGACGCGTGGGGAGCGTCGCTTTCGCGATAGGTAAATTTTGAAAGTCATCGCGAATGCGTGGGTTACTTCGCGTTCGCGTAGAAGAAGTTGGGCTGTTCATCGCGAACGCGTGAACAGTAACGCGAACGCGATGAGCAATGGGGTCTGGCAGTGAGCTTAAGTTCAGAACATAACACCCGCGACCCCCATACACAAAACCGCCATTTTTGAGCTCCAAGAGAGGATTTTGAAGGGGAAACGCTGGTATATCATCGGGAAATCATCGGGGGTAAGTTTCTTGACCTTAATTCGTTGGTTTATCATGAAATCCGTGATTATTTCACTGAAAATGGGGGATTAAAGGTGGGTTTGAGCCCTAGGCCTAAATGTTAGAAAATCTCTGATTTGAGTGGGCAAATGGAGTCCGATTTTGGTAAATTTTATTTGCCTAGACTCGTATTGAGATAAAGAACCCGAATATATATTTTTCGTGATTTTTCGATAAGCGTGCCGAAAGTCGGGTTTTGGCAACTTGTGGGTTTTGGTATATTTTGAGTTATTTTGATTGGGTAATGCCCAATTGGCCTATTTTGATGTGATTCTATTGTTTTTTATGAGATACTACACTTGTGGAGGCCGATAATTGCGGCAAGAGGGTTATTTCTTAGCGGTTTCGTACCGGAATTGAGGTAAGTGGCTTGTCTAGCCTCGTGTGGGGGACCTTCACCCCTAGGATATTATTGTGATACTTTAAATGCCTTGTACGCGAGGTGACGGGCGTGTACATGCGCTGGTTGTTGAACACATACTTTATTCAAAATGTTCAATGAGTGATATTCCTGTTTTTAGTCGTTAAATTCGATATTCCTACCCGGTAGTAGTTAGAAAAGCATGATTAGAAAATCTAACTTTCTAGTTGCTTAATTGACTTACTTGAGTTTTCTTGGTAAATCGCTGGCGCTGTCTATCGTCGAAGTTATAGTTAAGCATATTATACTTCTCTCTGTGTATTCCTTTTACTTGTATTGAAATACGGACTACGGGTTCGATTCCCGAGATCCTGAGATTATTGAAATATGGACTACGGGTTCGATTCCCGAGATCCTGAGATTAATTCCCAAGATCCTGATATTATTGAAATATGGACTACGGGTTCGATTCTCGAGATCCTGAGATTATTGAAATATGGACTACGGGTTCGATTCCCGGAGATCCTGAGTTATTGAGATATTATTGATACATGGGCTGCGGGTTCGATTCCCGGAGACCCAGAGGTACTGAGAATGGGACTGTGGGTTCAATTCCCATAGATCCTGGATTTGTTTATTTGAGTTGGTTATTTGTTGTTAGCTTAATTGTAGACAATTGCAGTAATCATCATAATGTTGTTATTTCGGAAATTATTATCATTTAAACTGTTTATTTTGTTATCATCATTATATTATTGTTTTCTCAGTAGGGCCCCGACCTACCTCGTCACTACTCCATCGAGGTTAGGCTTGGCACTTACTGAGTACCGCCGTGGTGTACTCATGCTACTCTTCTGCACACTTTTGTTGTGCAGATCCAGGTACATCAGAGCAGGCTCGTGCTAGGTGATTTCCGCAGCTTTCTGGAGAGACTTCGAGGTATGATCTGCTACGTCCGCGGATCCGGAGGCTTCCCTTATATTCTAGTAGTACTAGTTGACATTTTTCTTCATTTCATTGTTAGATACTCTTTACACATAGAGCCACAGTTGTATTTCTCTTTTAGTCTGTGTTACCGTGGGGTTCCGGATCTTGGTAGTGTGTTATTTATTGTGTGACGGATGTATGTGCCAAGCGTCACGAATTACATATCTTTTATGCTATTTTTTCGTTGTTTCTTATTTAAGTGTTTATAACTTGTATATTCCGCAACGTGTTAGGCTTACCTAGTCGTGGGAACTGGGTGCCATCACGACATGTTCACAATTGGTGAACTAGGGTCGTGACAAGTTGGTATCAGAGCTCTAGGTTCATAGGAGTCACGGGACACAGGCCGGTTACTTAGAGTCTCGCTGATCGATACGGAGACGTCTGTATTTATCTACGAGGTGCTATGTAACTGTTTAGGAAACTCTTCATTTCTCTTGGATTCCTTGTCGTGCGACATTCTTGGCATCAAAGATCTAAACTACTACTTTCTATTCTCTTACAGATGGTGAGGACACGAGCTACTCGCGATGATCGGGTACCCGCGCCCCCTGTTGTCGCCGTCAGAGGCCAGAGGATGAGGACGCGCCCGAGGTGTAGCCACGGCACCCGCGCGTGCTGCCGCCGAGGTGCCAGTGCAGACCAGGTTGGAGCGCGAGCACTCGGTACACCGACTACAGCCTGCTACTACTCCATCACTACAGGAGACCCCGGCCCAGCTTCATAAGTATGTATACCACTTTAGCTCAGGCAGACTCCCGCAGCCGAGCCACATACAGGCCCGGGGAGGGGCCCCGACTCCCGCAGCTCGTTACACCGGAGCAGCGTGTGCCGCGGGGACGATGTTTCGACATGCTTTGGTTATGCTCTCCGCCGCCCCGACGACAGCCCGGAGGTGGACCAGCCGCCTCCGAGGACGAGCAACGAGATTGGAGAGGTTCAAGAAATACGACCCTCCAGTGTTTAGTGGGTTTGGCTTCAGACGATGCATTGGGTTTTCTAGAGGAGTGTCATCGTATTCTTCGTACTATGGGGATTGTGGAGACCGGCGGGGTTTCCTTCACTGCGTTTTCCGCTTCGTGGGGCCGCTTATGATCGGTGGCGCACGTACGAGTCGGATAGTCCGTGAGGAGTCCGCTTTATCGACTCGGGACGCAGCTTTTCGCATCTATTTTCGAGGGAGTTTGTTCCACGCAGCCTTAGGGATTCTTGGCGCCGGAGTTCGAGCGGTTGCGACCGGGATCCATGTCGCATCGGAGTATGCTATCGGCTCACTCGTCTAGCCGTGCACGCACCCGGCTTCGTAGCCACGGTTCGGGAGAGAGTGCGGAGATTTATCGAGGGCCTTATTCCGCCGATCCGATCCAGCAATGGCCAGAGAGCTGGAGACAGATATATCTTATCGGCAGGCAGTTAGCATTGCCAGGAGGATCGAGAGTACGCTCCCTAGAGAGCGGGGAGAGAGAGAGGCCAAGAGGTCTCGCGAGTCGGGCCATTTCTCCGGTGCCCGCACTTCATCGGCCCGGTCGTTTTGGCAGGGTTATTCCGGTCGACCAGCTCACCTCGGCATTGACCGTAGCCGGTAGTACTTCGGTGTCCTCCCAGACCTCGCGAGCCTTATTATGCTCCCCGGTTTCCACTGCACCTCCTACGCGGGGTCCTTCCGTGGTCGGACTCAGCTGGGGGCGAGGCCGGTCGACCACATCCACCGCATCCTCCCGCAGCTTGTTTTGAGTGCGGGGATACTCGCCACCCGGTTAGGGAGTGCCCCAGTGCGCAGGAGAGGAGCCCCTCATCGGTTATCACAACATCCGAGTGGTTCTCAGGGGCCGGCAGGCTATCATTCCGGCCCTCGCCGCCACTCCACCCGCCCGGCCGGCCCGCGGGCGGGGGTCGTAGTTCCGCAGGCCGCCCTCGAGAGAGGGGACATGCCGGATTCTATGCTATTCCTGATCGCGATGCGGCCGTTGCATCCGATTCTATTATCACAGGTATTATTCTGGTTAGTCACGGGGAGGCATCGGTTCTATTCGACCCCGGTTCCACTTTTTCATATGTGTCTTCTTACTTTGCTTCTCATCTGGGTGTGCCTCGGGATTCTTCGAGTGCCCCCATTTATGTTTCCACTCCGGTGGGTTATTCTTTGATTGTGGACCGCGTATATCGATCGTGTTTGGTTACCATTTGTGATTTTGAGACCAGAGCGGATCTATTGTTGCTCGGGATGGTCGATTTTGATATTATTCCGGGCATGGACCGGTTGTCTCCCCATTATGCTATTCTTGATTGTCACGCCAAGACCGTGACGCTGGCTATGCCAGGCATTCCACGTATTGAGTGGAGTGGTACTCTAGATCACACCCCTAGCCGTGTTATTTCTTTTCTCAGAGCTCGGCGTATGGTTGAGAAGGGGTGTGCTGCTTATCTAGCCTATGTGCGGGACGTCAGTATTGACACTCCCTCTATTGATTCTGTTCATGTGGTACGTGACTTTGCCGATGTATTTCCAGCCGATCTTCCGGGCATGCCGCCCGACAGAGATATTGATTTTGCTATTGACTTGTTGCCGGGCACTCAGCCCATTTCTATTCCACCGTACCGTATGGCTCCTCCTGAGTTGAAGGAGTTGAAGGATCAGTTACAGGAGTTATTGGGTTTTATTCGACCCAGTGTTTCGCCTTGGGGTGCTCCTGTATTGTTTGTGAAGAAAAAGGACGGTTCTATACGTATGTGTATTGACTATCGTCAGCTGAACAAGGTTACAGTGAAGAACCGGTATCCTTTGCCCCGTATTGATGATTTATTTGACCAGCTACAGGGTGCACAAGTGTTTTCTAAGATTGATTTGCGCTCCGGGTATCACCAGCTGAAGATTCGGGAGCCAGATATCCCGAAGACTGCCTTCAGGACCCGTATGGTCACTATGAGTTCCTCGTGATGTCTTTTGGGCTGACTAATGCCCCAGCAGCCTTTATGCATTTGATGCACAGTGTGTTCAGGCCTTATCCGGACTCGTTCGTGATTGTCTTCATTGATGATATTCTAGTATATTCCCGGAGCCGGGAAGAGCACGAGTAGCATTTGAGGATAGTGCTTCAGATTTTGAGGGAGAAGCAACTTTATGCCAAGTTCTCTAAATGTGAATTCTGGTTGAGTTCAGTGGCATTTTTGGGCCACGTGGTGTCGAGTGATGGTATTCGAGTAGATCCGAGGAAGGCGGAGGCCGTGCAGAGTTGGCCCAGACCCTCCTCCGCTACTGAGATTCGCAGCTTCCTTGGTTTGGCGGGCTATTACCGTCGTTTTGTAGAGGGGTTCTCTTCGATTGCAGCACCTATGACCAGATTGACCCAAAAGGGTGCCCCTTTCCAGTAGACAGACGAGTGTGAGGCGAGCTTTCAGAAGCTCAAGACGGCTTTGACTTCGGCCCCTATATTGATGTTGCCTACAGGTTCGGGGTCCTATACTATATATTGTGATGCCTCACGAGTTGGACTCGGTGCGGTATTGATGCAGGACGGTAGGGTGATTGCCTACGCGTCGAGACAACCGAAGGTGCATGAGAAGAATTACCCTGTTCATGATTTGGAGCTAGCTGCCATTGTTCACGCCTTGAAAATTTGGCGTCATTATTTATATAGGGTTCCTTGTGAGATCTACACTGATCACCGGAGCTTGCAGCACTTGCTTAAGCAGAAGGACCTGAATATGCGTTAGAGGAGATGGTTAGAGCTACTGAAGGACTATGATATTACTATTCTCTATCATCCGGTCAAGGCTAATGTGGCAGAGAGTTTGGGGAGTTTGGCGTATCTACCAGCTTCGGAGAGGCCTATGGCGATGGATGTTCAGGCTTTAGCCAGACAGTTTGTTAGACTGGATCTTTCGGAGCCCAGCCGGGTTCTGGCTTGTGTGATTTCTCGGTCTTCTCTATTTGACCGCATCAGGGAGCGTCAGTTCGACGACCCTCATTTGCTTGTCCTTCAGGATAGAGTTCGGCGTGGTGATGCTCGAGATGTTACCATCGGGGATGATGGAGTTATGAGGATGCAGGGGCGTATCTGTGTGCCTAATGTGGATGATCTTCGAGAGCTGATTCTAGTAGAGGCCTATAGCTCGCGGTATTCCATCCATCCGGCAGCCGCGAAGATGTATCAGGACTTGAAACAGCATTACTGGTGGAGGCGGATGAAGAGGGATATAGTTGATTATGTTTCTAGATGCCTCAACTTGATGCAGCAGATTGAAATTCCCGAGTGGAAATGGGAGCGCATTACCATGGACTTTATATCTGGACTTCCACGGACGGTTAGGAAGTTTGATTCCATTTGGGTCATTGTGGATCGGCTCACCAAGTCCGCCCATTTTATACCGGTGAGCACTACATATTCATCGGAGCGACTGGCGGAGATCTATATCAGGGAGGTAGTTCGGCTGCATGGTATTCCAGTTTCCATCATTTCATATAGAGGCACTCAGTTCACTTCACGGTTCTGGAGAGCCGTACAGCAGGAGTTAGGTACTCGGGTGGAGCTGAGCACAACCTTTCACCCCCAGACTGATGGGCAGTCCGAGCGCACTATTCAGATTTTGGAGGATATGCTCCGTGCGTGCGTGATTGAGTTTGGAGGTTCATGGGATCACTTCTTGCCACTGGCGGAGTTTGCTTATAACAACAGCTACCAGCCTAGTATTCAGATGGCACCGTACGAGGCCCTATATGGTAGGAGGTGCAGGTCTCCCGTGGGTTGGTTTGAGCCGGGCGAGGCCAGGTTGCTAGGTACTGATATGGTTCAGGAGGCTATGGACAAGGTCAAGGTGATTCAGGACAGACTTCGTGCAGCCCAGTCTAGACAGAAGAGTTATGCGGATAAGAAGGTTCGCGACGTGGCTTTTATGGTTGGCGAGCGGGTTCTACTTCGAGTCTCGCCCATGAAGGGCGTTATGAGGTTTGGGAAGAAAGGGAAGCTGAGTCCTAGATTTATTGGCCCTTTTGAGATTTTGAGGCGTGTTGGGGAGGTTGCTTACGAGTTGGCCTTACCTCCCAGCCTAGCCGGAGTTCACCCCGTATTTCATGTCTCCATGCTCCGGAGATACCATGGTGACCTGTCGCACGTGTTGGATTTCACATCTGTTCAGCTAGACAAGGATCTTTCTTATGTTGAGGAGCTAGTAGCCATTCTAGACAGGCAGGTCAGAAAGCTAAGGTCAAAGAACATCGCTTCGGTAAAGGTTCAGTGGCGGGGCCAACCGATCGAGGAGGCGACTTGGGAGACTGAGCATGATATGCGCAGCCAGTACGCCCATCTTTTCACTACCCCAGGTATGTTTTCTATGCTCGTTCGAGGACGAACGAATCTTTAAGTGTGGGAAGATGTAACGACCCGACCGGTCGTTTTAGAAAATTACGCCTCAATCTCTAATTTAACTGTTCCCCTAAGTTCATTTCTGCTATTGTGGTTTGCCGGGAGAGTCAGTTCTGAAATTGTGAGCATTTTGGGACACTTAGTCCCTAAATGAGAGCTTTAAAGCTAGAAAATGGTCTATAGCCGGAACAGTGTTAAGATGATCTCGGAACGGAAATCCGATGGTCCCATTAGCTCCGTTATGTGATTTCGGGGTTGGGAGCGCGTTCGGAATGTATTTTGGAGGTCCGTAGCTCAATTAGGCTTGAAATGCCGAAGGTTGAAAATTTGGCGAATCCGAACGATAGGTGAGATTTTGATCCGGGGGTCGGAATGGAATTCCGACAATTTCTGTAGCTTCGTTATGTGATTTTGGATATGTCCGCAAATTTTCGGGTCATTTGGACGTCGTTTGGTTGGGTTTTGGATCGAATGTTAGTTTTGAAAGTTTTGAAGAAACTTAGGCTTGAATCCGTGTGTAATTGGTGATTTTAATGTTTAGGATGGTGTTTTTATGATTGGAATAAGTTCGTATCGTGTTTTGGAGTATATTGGTGGTTTTCGTTGGGGTCCCGGGAGCCTCGGGATGAATTCGGACCATCAAGCGGGCATTTGGAACTTGGAAATTTCTGCAAAAAATGCAGCAGCAGTGCAGCAGAGGTTAAGCCTATGCGTTCGCGTGGCAATGGCCGCGTTCGCGTAGGCATGGTAGGGCAAAGCATCGCGTTCGCGTCCCTTGAGTCACGATCGTGTATAAGGGAAAGAGGAAGCACCGCGTTCGAGTCCCAGGTGTCGCGTACATGTAGAAGAAAAAGGTCGATTGGAAGGTTGTTCTTCGTGAACGCGTGGGAGTTGTCGCGTTCGCGTTGAGGAAGGGAAATTATGCTTCGCGGACGCGTAGGGAGCGTCGCTTTTGTGATAGGTAAATTTTGCAAGTCATCGCGATCGCGTGGGTTACTTCGCGTTCGCGTAGAAGAAGTTGGGCTGTTCATCGCGAACGCGTGAACAGTAACGTGAACACGATGAGCAATGGGGTCTGGCAGTGAGCTTAAGTTCAGAACATAACACCCGCGACCCCCATACACAAAAACGCCATTTTTGAGCTCCAAGAGAGGATTTTGAAGGGGAAACGCCGGGATATCATCGGGAAATCATCGGGGGTAAGTTTCTTGACCTTAATTCGTTGGTTTATCATGAAATCCGTGATTATTTCACCGAAAATGGTGGATTAAAGGTGGGTTTGAGCCCTAGGCCTAAATGTTAGAAAATCTCTGATTTGAGTGGGCAGATGGAGTCCGATTTTGGTAAATTTTATATGCCTAGACTCGTATTGAGATAAGGAACCCGAATATATATTTTTCGTGATTTTTCGATAAGCGTACCGAAAGTCGAGTTTTGGCAACTTGTGGGTTTTGGTATATTTTGAGTTATTTTGATTGGGTAATGCCCAATTGGCCTATTTTGATGTGATTCTATTGATTTTATCAGATACTACACTTGTGGAGGCCGATACTCGTGGCAAGAGAGTTGTCTCTTAGCGGTTTCGTACCGGAATCGAGGTAAGTGACTTGTCTAACCTCGTGTGGGGGAACCTTCACCCCTAGGATATTATGTGATAATTTAAATGCCTTGTATGCGAGGTGACGGGCGTGTTCATGCGCAGATTGTTGGAACTCACTGTACTTGAATTGTCCAATGAGTGATATTCCTGTTTTTAGCTGTTAAATTCGATATTCCTACCCGGTAGCAGTTAGAAAAGCATGATTAGGTAGTATTTAACTGTCTAGTTGCCTAATTGTCTTACTTGAGTTTTCTTGGTAATCGCCGGCGCTGTTTATCGGCGAAGTTATAGTTAAGCATATTATACTTCTTTCTGTGTACTCCTTTACTTGCTGTGAAATGTGGACTGCGGGTTCGATTCCCGGAGATCTTGAGATTTATTGAAATGTGGACTGCGGGTTCGATTCCCGGAGATCCTGAGATTTATTAAAATGTGGACTGCGGGTTCAATTTCCGGAGATCCTGAGATTTATTGAAATGTGGACTACGGGTTCGATTCCCGAGATCCTGAGTTATTGGTAGGGACTGCGGGTTCGATTCCCGGAGATCCTGAGTTATTGAGATATTATTGAGACATGGGCTGCGAGTTCGATTCCCGGAGACCCAGAGGTACTGAGAATGGGACTGTGGGTTCAATTCCCACAGATCCTGGATTTGTTTATTTGAGTTGGTTATTTGTTGTTAGCTTAATTGTAGACAGTTGCAGTAATCATCATAATGTTGTTATTTCGGAAATTATTATCATTCAAACTGTTTATTTTGTTATCATCATTATATTATTGTTTTCTCAGTAGGGCCCTGACCTACCTCGTCACTACTCCATCGAGGTTAGGCTTGGCACTTACTGAGTACCGCCGTGGTGTACTCATGCTACTCTTCTCCACTCTTTTGTTGTGCAGATCCAGGTACATCAGAGCAGGCTCGTGCTAGGTGATTCCGCAGCTTTCTGGGAGACTTCGAGGTATGATCTGCTATGTCCGCGGATCCGGAGGCTTCCCTTCTATTCTAGTAGTACTAGTTGACATTTTTCTTCATTTCGTTGTTAGATACTCTTTACACATAGAGCCACAGTTGTATTTCTCTTTTAGTCCTGTGTTACCGTGGGGTTCCGGATCTTGGTAGTGTTTTATTTATCGTGTGACGGATGTATGTGCCAAGCGGCACGAATTACATATCTTTTATGCTATTTTTCCGCTGTTTCTTATTTAAGTGTTTATAACTTGTATATTCCGCAACGTGTTAGGCTTACCTAGTCGTGGGGACTGGGTGCCATCACGACATGTTCACAATTGGTGAACTAGGGCCGTGACACTAGCAAACATAATTGAAAGTGTGTGTGTGTGTGTGTGTGTGTTTATACACAAACATATATACAAATTCTGTTAATCTGTCTTTATAAATGGTATTGCATTTGATCTAGGAAAATCAACTACTTTATTGAAGTCATTTATTTGACAAGGCTTATGCAACTAAACCATGGGCTTGGTATACCTTGTGGATGTAATGTCTAGACAAAGAAATAAACTCAACTACTAAATGTGTAACGACCCGACCGGTCGTTTTAGAAAATTACGCCCCAATCCCTAATTTAACTGTTCCCCTAAGTTCATTTCTGCTATTGTGGTTTGCCGGGAGAGTCGGTTCTGAAAATTGGAGCATTTTGGGACACTTAGTTCCTAAATAAGAGCTTTGAAGCTAGAAAATGGCCCGTAGCCGGAACAATGTTAAGACGATCTCGGAACGGAAATACGATGGTTCCATTAGCTCCGTTAGGTGATTTCAGGGTTAGGAGCGCGTTCGGAATGTATTTTGGAGGTCCGTAGCTCAATTAGGCTTGAAATGCCGAAGGTTGAAATTTTAACGAATCCGAACGATAGGTGAGATTTTTATCCGGGGGTCGGAATGGAATTCCGACAATTTCTGTAGCTTCGTTATGTGATTTTGGATATGTCCGCAAATGTTTAGGTCATTTGGACGTCGTTTGGCCGGGTTTTGGATTGAATGTTAGTTTTGAAAGTTTTGAAGAAACTTAGGCTTGAATCGATGTGAATTATGGGTTTTAATGTTGTTAGACGTGCTTTTATGATTGGAATAAGTTCGTATCATGTTTTGGAGTATGTTGGTGGTTTTCGTTGGGGACCCGGGGGCCTCGGAGTGTTTTCGGATGGGTAAACGGAAGGAAAACATGGAAAATTGCAGGTTGGGCCTTCTGTTCTGTCGTTTTCGCCCCTGCGGAAATGGGACCGCAGAGGCGAGTCCGCAGGAGCGGAACTTGGGGCGCAGGAGCGCCTGGGTTCGCAGAGGCGGATCCTCTTCCGCTGAGGCGGAGTCGCGGGTGCGGAAGACTCGTCGCAGAAGCGACCTTGGGTCGAGGAGTGAGAATCCGCAGGAGCGGAGGGGAATTCGCTTAAGCGAGTCCGCAGAAGCGGACTATTTCTCGCAGAAGCGGAAATTCTCGCAGGAGCGGTTGTCCAATCGCGGAAGCGGACGCGCGGAAGCGGTCCTTTTCTCGCAGAAGCGGGATTGGCCAGTTAGGCCCGGGATCGCAGAAGCGACCAGTTGGTCGCAGATACGGGCTCGCAGGAGCGGAATTTTGTCCGCAGAAGCGGAAATCGCAGAGAGTTAATTATATCAGAAGTTAGAAATTTCAGAAACATTTCCAAACATTGAGGGCTCGGCTTAAGGGGCGATTTGGGCGATTTTGAAGGGAGATTCAAGGGGTTTCTTCAGGTAATCAACTATGGACTCAAATTATGATTATTGTTGACAATATTATGCAATTATCTCATGAAAATGGAGGAATTTGGGGTGTTTTATGGGGTTTTCACCCTAGGCTTGAACTTTAGAAAATCAAGGTTTTGAGTGGGCAAATGGAGTCCGAATTGGATAAACTTTATATGCTTAGACTCGTATTGAGACAAGGGTTCCGAAAATATAACTTTCATGATTTTTCGATAAGCGTACCGAAAGTCGGGTTTTGGCAACTTGTGGGTTTTGGTGTATTTTGAGTTATTTTGATTGGATAATGCCCAATTAGCCTATTTTGATGTGATTCTATTGATTTTTATCAGATTCTACACTTGTGGAGGCCGACATTCGTGGCAAGAGAGTTATTTCTTAGCGGTTTTGTACCGGAATTGAGGTAAGTGGCTTGTCTAACCTCGTGTGGGGGAACTTTCACCCCTAGGATATTACGTGATAGTTTAAATGCCTTGTATGCGAGGTGACGGGCGTGTACATGCGCTGGTTGTTGAACACGTACTTTAATTAAAATGTTCGATGAGCGATAATCCTGTCGTTGGCTGTTAATTTGATATTTTTACCCGGTAGTGGTTAGGAAAGCATATTAGGTAGTACTTAACTGTTTAGTTGCCTAATTGCCTTATTTGAACTCCTTGATAATTATTGGCACTATTTCTTTCGGTGAAGTTATAGTTAAGCATAATTGATCTCTCTGTGGATTCCTTTATTTGCTGTGCTTGTGGACTGCGGGTTCGATTCCCGGAGACCCAGGGTTGTGGGTTCGATTCCCAGAGGCCCGGTGTGATATTGGTAGGGACTACGGGTTCGATTCCCGAGATCCCGAGTTATTGGTAGGGACTACGGGTTCGATTCCCGAGATCCCTGAGTTATTGGTAGGGACTACGAGTTCGATTCCCGAGATCCTGAGTTATTGGTAGGGACTGCGGGTTTGATTCCCGGAGATCCTGAGTTATTGATTATTTATTGAGATATAGGCTGCGGGTTCGATTCCCGGAGACCCAGAGGTACTGTCAATGTGACTGTGGGTTCGATTCCTACAGGTCCTGGACTTGTTTTATTGAGTTGGCTATTCGTTGTTAGCTTAATTGTAGATGATTGTAGTAATCATCTTATTGTTGCTAGATCGGAAATTTATTATTCATTTAAACTGCTTATTGTTGTTATTATCATTGTATTATTGTTTTCTCTCAGTAGGGCCATGACCTTCCTCGTCACTACTCCATCGAGGTTAGGCTTGGCACTTACCGAGTACCGTCGTGGTGTACTCATGCTACTCTTTTGCACACTTTTGTTGTGCAGATCCAGGTACATCAGGGCAGGCTCACACCGGGTGATTCAGCAGCGTTTTGGGAGACCTCGAGGTATGATCTGCTACGTCCGCGGATCCGGAGGCCTTCCTTCTATTCTAGTGCTAGTAGATATTTTTCCTTCATTCCGTTGTTAGATACTCCTTTTACATAGAGCTACAATTGTATGATCTCTTTTAGTCTGTGTTACCCGTGGGATTCCGGGTCTTGGTAGTGTTTTAAACAGCGTATTTGACTGGTGTATGTGCCAAGCGGCACGGATTTCATTCCTTTCATCTTATTTTTCGCTAATTCTTATTAAATGTTCATAAACTGGTATATTCCGCAACGTGTTAGGCTTACCTAGTCGTGGGGACTGGGTGCCATCACAACATGTTCACGATTGGTGAACTAGGGTCGTGACAAAATGGGTACTCTCATTGCTAAAGAAGATGAAGTTCTAGCATATGAGCTCTTAAAGAACTTATTAGCTTGTCATAGTTTCCACTTGATTTAATGCCTTTATGTTTCTATAAATTTGTATGCCTTTGCGCTTTTCGCCTTTGATAACAGTGTGTGCAGTGTAACTTAATTATGACCTGTTAATTCACCATCCTCCAGATTCATTCTTCTGCACATAATCCTTAAAGTAGAAAATTGTTCTCGTTGTTAACAAAAAGTGACCAATGTAGGTTTTTACTCTAGAAAATTTTATGCTAGAGTAGAAATTCTTATTCCTGATTCTTTATTCTTTGTTGTGCCATTCGTTTCTGTTACCATATTACATTACTGTTGTTATTTCTTATTACTTTAACTTTTATCATTTCTTGAGCATAAGGTCTGAAGTTGTAGCTTTTGGCCTTCAGAAGTATGCTGCTCTTTTAAGTTGTCTATAACCTGCGTTGAGAATGTAAGCTCTTCAACTACTTCATTCTTCTCGACAAATGCAGCTGACACTTCGACTTCTAAATAATTGATTTTAGATTTGAGGTCGCTTTTCCCTTTAGCTCTTAGTTCTCTTGAGTTAATCCTTCTTTCTCATTTCAAGTTCAATACACTTCCCTTTCAGCTCTTCATTTTCAAGATCACTTACTATGTTTTTAAGCAGCATATTTGTTTCTGCTAACTATTGATTTTCAGATAAAATGTCTGCAGCTTTACTCTCTGCCTCCAAGATTTTCTTTTTGAGGTCTTTATTGTCAGTTTTAGTAGAAACCAGCTTCACTAACACCTGATCCAGTTCTTCCTTAATAGCTAAAAAACTTTTAGTAGATTTAGCTATCTGCTCCTCATAACTCTTTAGCTGATATTCAAGAGCCTTCAGATTCTTATACAATGTTTGTGCCGTTGTATCTCCGGTAACAAATTTTCTAGTTGCCTCTTGGAATTTGATCTTGGAATCCTTTTTAGTGTATCATGCAGTGACTGAAGCTCTATGCTTCTAGCTGTTGCTTGCTCCAAAACTCTTCCTTGTTGCTCTAGCAGCTCTTTTGCTGATTTGAGCTTTTCCATCACCTCACTCTCTTTCAACCCAGCAGCGTTAAGATTGTTCTCAATACCTTCATGTCTCTATTGAGTGGCATTCAATTCATTACGCAGGACCTCAAGCAGGTTTTCTGTTTCAGCTAGTTTTTCAACTGAAATCGTGTAGACATCCTCTAAGGTTTTCTTCTCCTGTGTCTGATTGTTCAGGCATTGACTCAATTCCTTTTCTTTCTCCATGGTCTCCTCCAGAGCAACCTCAAGGCTTGATGATTTCATTTTGAATGCCTCCAGTTTTGCTTCAAGTTCAGACACCCTATCAGCGTGCTTCTTAGATTCTGCTTCTGCACCACACATTTTTCTCTAATGTGCTTATTTGTTCCTCAACCGCTGAATCCTAAATTTCTCTGTTTTGAGCAATAACTACAAGTCACTCACTATGGGCCACACACAAATCCTGAAAGAGAGGAACTATGGCTAGAACTTGCAGCGATCAGATCTATCTGGAATGAACAATGGGTTATAGGGGGTGATTTCAATGTTTGTAGGTATGAAAGTGAAAGATACAATTGTGTTAGAAGATCCAGGGACATGGTATCCTTCTCAGACATCATTCAAGACCTGGGTATTATAGACTTGCCTCTACAAGGAGCTTACTATACCTGGTTCAGAGGTGAAGACTCATTGCAAGCTTCGAGAATAGATAGGTTCTTAATTTCCCCTGAATGGTGCAATAGTTTCAAAGCTATCAAGCCGTTAGCCCTCCCAAGGGTGATCTCTGATCACAGGACCCTTCTCCTAGAGTGTGGTGACTGGGAAGCCGCCCCCTCTTATTTCAAATTCGAGAATATGTGGCTTTAGGTGGAGGGTTTCATTGATAAGGTTAAAAATTGGTGGCAGAGCTATGTGATAGGAGGCAACCCAGATTTTATACTTGTGCAGAAACTAAGAAGGCTCAAGGCAGACATCACTAAATGGAACAGAGAGGAGTTTGGCAGACTGGATGCACAAAAGACTAAACTACTGGAGGAGTTAGCAATACTGGAGCAAACAACAAAGAATAGGATCCAAACACAAGATGAAAAGGATAAACTAATGCAGATAAGAGTGGAATTACAGCAAATAGCAAAGGTTGAGGAGGTCTCATGGAGACAAAAATCAAGGTATTTATGGCTTAAAGAAGGTGATAGGAACACTAAGTTCTTTCAGAAAATGGTTAACTCCCACAGAAGGAACAATTGCATTGAAAGACTGAAGATAGGGGAGGAAATCACTGAGGACCAAGAATCCATCAAAACTGAAATCCTAAGCTTTTATCAGGGGCTCTATTCAGAAAGTGAGCAATGGAGACCTAGTGTCAACTTTGAAAACTTAGCTAGGATTTCCATGAAGGAAGAAGTGTGGATGGAAAGAGCCATTGAAGAAGAAGAGGTGATGGCAGCCATCAATTCTTGTGCACCAGATAAAGCCCCAGGGCCTGATGGCTACACAATGACTTTTTACCAAAAAACCTGGATCTTTATCAAGTCGGACATTATGGCAGCAATCAACCACTTCCACCATAACTGTCATATGGTAAAGTCCAGCAATGCCTCCTTCATTGCACTTGTCCCGAAGAAAAAAGGTGCACTAGAGCTCAAGGACTTTAGACCAATAAGTCTTATTGGAAGTGTGTATAAGATAGTGGCTAAACTTCAGGCAGAAAGAATGAAGACAATGATTGGGAAGCTAATCTCAGGGGAATAGAATGCATTCCTAAAAGGTAGACAGATAATTGATGCATCTCTTATTGCAAATGAGCTGCTGGATGAGAGACTTAAAAGTGGAGCCCCTGGAATCCTATGTAAACTAGACATAGAGAAGGCATTTGATCAAGTCAACTGGTCCTATCTTCTGTCAACTCTAAGGGGAATGTGATTTGGTGAAAGATGGACAAAGTGGATCAAGTTCAGTCTAACCACTGTCAAATACTCAGTCCTCGTCAATAAATCTCCTGTGGGTTTTTTCTCTCCTCAGAAAGGGATTAGGCAGGGAGACTCTCTCTCACCTTTTCTCTTCATTATAGCAATGGAAGGTTTGAGCAAAATGCTTGATAAAGCAAGGCAATTAGAATGGATTGAAGGGTTCAAGATAAGCAGCAACTTAGGAAATTCAATCTCAGTCTCCCATCTGTTATACGCAGATGACACACTAATCTTCTGTGGAGCTGAAAAACTGCAGCTGCAGTACCTCAATCTAACCCTTCTTATTTTTGAATCTATTTCAGGTCTACACATAAACATGCTGAAAAGCATGATGTATCCTGTCAATGTGGTACCTAACATAGACGAGCTGGTTGGTATAATGAGTTGTAGCATTGGCTCATTTCCCACTACATACCTCGGACTACCCTTGGGAGCAAAGCATAAATCAGTGGAGGTATGGAATGGTGTGATTGAGAAAGTGGAGAAAAGGTTAGCAACTTGGCAGATGCAGTATCTCTCAATGGGTGGAAGGGTGACTCTGATCAACAGTGTTTTGGACAGCATACCAACCTATATCATGTCCTTATTCCCTATGCCAAGTAAAGTCCAAAAACAACTAGACAAATTGAGAAGATCCTTTTTATGGGAGGTAACAGTGAAGGTCGCAAATTTCATTTGGTGAAGTGGGCAACTGTAACTCAACCAAAGTCACTAGGTGGTCTGGGCATAAGAGATCTCTCAAAGCACAACAAGTGTTTGCTAATGAAGTGGCATTGGAGATATGGGAAAGAAGGTACAAGCTTATGGAAGGAGATAGTTAAAGCCAAGTATGGTCAGCTGGATAATTGGAGTACCAGAACCACAAGAGCCCCTCATGGGGTTGGGCCCTGGAAGCACATCAACAGCCTAAAGGAAGTCTTCCAACAAGAAGTGTCCTTCAAAGTTGGTAATGGTGCACATGTGAAATTCTGGAAGGATAAGTGGCTAGGGAACTTCACACTTCAAGAAACCTTCCCTACTCTTTTCCATCTAGCTACCGATCCTAACTCAACTGTCGCACATAATAGATCCAACAACACCTGGGAGGTCCTTTTCAGGAGAAACATACAAGACTAGGAGATAGAAGAAGTGCTTCACCTACTTGGAAGGTTAGCAAATTGTACACTGAGTATCCAACACACGGATAAGCTACGATGGGGCACTTCTAAGGAAGGGGCATATACAGTGAAGGCAGGCTACAATAAACTTTGTGCTCTGAATGATGTTATCGACATGTGGCCTTGGAAGCTAATCTGGAAAACCAAAATGCCTACAAAGGTCAGCTGTTTTGCATGGACGACTCTTAAAGGTGCTATTTTGACACAAGACAATCTCTGTAGGAGGAGCTTGCAGATTGTTAATAGATGCCACATGTGTAAGCTAAACTCAGAATTAATAAATCACCTATTTCTGCATTGCACAATGGCTATTGATCTCTGGCATATGTTCCTCTCAATTTTTGGTATCAGCTGGACACTACCTTAGAACATTAAGGAAGCAGTTGAAAGCTGGAGCCTTTGGAAAGTCAGCAAGGCCATCAAAAGTATCTGGAAAATGGTCCCAGGTTACATATTTCGGTGTCTTTGGGCAGAAAGGAATCGAAGATGCTTTGATGGCATTTCAACTCCTATTCACTTTTTGAAAGCTAGATGTTTGGCGTACCTTTTTAGTTGGAGTAATATCTCCCCTGTTAATAATGTTATCCCCTTTCTAGACTTTATTGGCTCAATGAGCCTAGCCTGATGGTTTTTTTTTGGGTTAGCTCCCTATGATTAGAATAGCACATGATGTACTGGAGCTAACATGCTTTTGTACTAATAGCATCTTCTTGATGCCAGCAATACAACACCTTACTTCATAAAAAAAAACTACAAGTCACTCACCCTTTTTCCCTCTTCATCTACTTTCGAGTAGGATACTAGCATCAAGTCCTCTAACTCACGGCTACGTTGATCAGTGATGTTGGCCCGAAACCAATTCATGTCTTGTTACTGCAGCAGCATAATTTTCTTTGCCAAAATTTTGAGCCAGTAGTCCTTCCACTCTAGTATCTTGAGATGGAATCTCCTGGAAGGAAGTATTAATAGCTACAGCAGTTCCTCCAAATGCCCTTTGCACCTAGGCAGTTGTTGATTCACCATTGCTAATACCCTTATTTTCTGCATTATTACCTTTTGATGTAGGACAAAATGAAGGGGCTGTAGGATTCAGGCTTTTCCCAATTCCAACATTAGATTAAACGAAGGGGCTATATGCATAACTGAAGTAATTCGTATCTTTGGTTTGTTGTGTCCAGATTTGTATCTCAATCCATACCCAATGGTGTGATGTCCTTTGTATTGCTGCTTCTATATGTATCTCTTCTGTTGTTGATGCCCATAAGCTAAATTTTATCCATCTTGTGTGTCCTGTGACTTCCTTTAGAAAGAACTGCCTTGTGCGTGCAAAGTTGGGCAGTATTTGGTTGTTACAACTATTGTTCTTCTTGCATGCTTGATTCTTTTGTATCATAGTTGAGTTCCTTACGCTCCATATAGGACTAGAACACTGAGAATGCAGCATAATATGACATGGCTCCTTAGATTTTATGCACACACTCAATGTTGAAACATTAGAGCTGTGAGCATGTTTGCCTGTAAGCTCTTCCACCAGATTTATCTTTGAAACATTTGGTTGAGCATGGTTGTCCCTCGCTAAATTGCCCACTGCTCAGAGGTTCTTTGGAACAGATTTAACCATATAAGTTTTGCCATTTGATGACTTTTGAATCTTCTATTCTAGGTAATTTGGAGCCAAGAAAGGTTCGTGGGCCTACTTTACTAAAAGATATTTGTTTGTGTCCCTTTCTGGTTATGGACTTTTAGTTTCGTAACCTCGCAAACTATTATCATCTTTTTTGTTTGGCAATATTTACTTCCTATTGACATAGTTATTTTATAATTTCAGGTCATACAGTCTGATGTTCCATAATTTAGCGGGTTGGAGATTTCAATATGACTGAAGAGTTTCATAGATTATTTGAAGATTCTTATTCGTTAAGATTAGTTATATAGTGACATTAACTATTTACTTCAAACAATATGAGTTATTTTTAAGGTTTTGTGATATTAATATTTTGGATTAGTACTTCCTGTTGTTCGTTAAGATTTAACGAGATATACTATAGTTTTATGAATTAATATCAATATGTTTTGTTATTTGCATTATTTTTTGTCGAATGTAGTAGCTATTATTAATGATGGCTAAACTTAGCGTTATAGCTTGTGAATTTTAGTGCCAATTTAACAGGATTAAGACGTTTATACAAGGATATTGTAACCATTATATTGCTATTGAAAATGATTTTTAGCGGTAATTTAATTGACTTTGCTATTTATAAAAATGGACGCTAAAGGAGCATACTAACATGTTTTTAGAAGAGATATTGTTGGTAATTTAATTGCCAAAAAATAATTACCGCTAAAGGTATGGATTTTTAGCGACAAATATTTTAAATTTAGCGGCTATAAAAATAGACGTTAAAGGAGCATTATTAGTCGTTTTTAGAATGGGTTTAGCAGCCATAATAGTTGCCGCAAACAATTGTCGTTAAAGCAGATTAGTTTTAGCGGAAATAAATCATACCTTTTATCAGCTTTTGGCAGAAATGCCGCTAAAGGCTTTATCGACCCCGGCATCACCGGCTAAAGATCAATTGCCGGTAAATACTATAGCGGCTATTGTTATTGCCGCCAATACTATTTTTTATTGACGCTAAAAGGCCTTTTTGTAGTAGTACCAAGTCAATGCAAAAATCAATATCCCTGTCGGATGGCATACCCAGCAGGTCTGAAGGAAAAACTTCAGGAAATTTGCGAATCACGGGCACAAAATCAATAGAGGGAACCTCAACACTGGAATTACGGACATAGGCTAGATAAGCCAAACACCCTTTTTCAACCATACGTCGAGGCTTAACATAAAAAATAACATTGCGGCTAGTATGATCATAAATTCCTTTCCACTCTATACGAGGCAAATTCGGTAGAGCTAAGGCCACAGTCTTGGCATGGCAATCCAAGATAGCATGATATGGAGATAACCAGTCCATACCTAATATAATATCGAAATCCGCCATATTTAAGAGCAATAAATCAGCACGGGTCTCAAGACCCTCAATCGCCACAATACATGACCGATGAACTCGATCAACCACAATAGAATCACCTACTGGTGTAGACACATGAACAGGAACACCCAGTGGATCACTAGGCTGAACCAAGTACGGTGCAAAATAGGAAGACACGTACGAATATTAGACCTAGGGCCAAATAATGTTGATGCCTCTCTATCGCAAATTAAAATAATACCTGTAATAATAGCATCTAGGGACTCAGTCTCTAGCATGGCAGGAAGTGCATAACATCGGGGCTGGGCCCCACCTCCTTGAACTCTATCTCTAGGACGATCAATCACTGGCTGTCCTCTGACTCTACCGGTCTGAGCTCCACCTGTACGGTCCCTACCTCCACCTTTATGATCAGTACCTCCGCCTATAGCTGGCTGGGCGGGTTGTGGATTGCCGTCTTCCTGGATCATAAGGTGAGGACCC
The DNA here is from genome assembly GCA_032618575.1 of Nicotiana noctiflora. NCBI lineage: Eukaryota > Viridiplantae > Streptophyta > Magnoliopsida > Solanales > Solanaceae > Nicotiana > Nicotiana noctiflora. Next base: position 227,289 of record JASVEL010000086.1, read on the forward strand.
TGTTGCTGAGAGCTGTCAGAAGCTCAGGGGAAATACTTGGAAATGTGCCTAAGGTCGCCACACGTGTAACAAGCCCTTGGCTGTTGAGAATAATAGAGTAGTGGTGGGCTAATAGGATGTTGATAAGAGTAATACGGCTCAGAATCACGACCACTAGAAGTACCGTGAGAAACCTGAAGAGCTCACTGAAAAGGCCTGGGAGGATGGCCTCTACCATGAGAATCTCTACCTCCAAACGAGGTACCACTGAACTGCCTGAATTACGAGGCCTCTTATCCGACCCATGACCTGCTCCCTGTGATAGAGCCATCTCGATCCGGCGGGCTACATTGGCCACCTCATGAAAAGTGATTTCAGTACCTGCTCCCATAGCCATCTGCAGACGAATTGGCTGACTCAAGCCATCAATAATTCTTCTCACCTTTTCTCTATATGTGGGAAGTTTGACAATGGCATGACGAGCTAGGTCAATGAACCTAGTCTCATTCTGTGTGACAGACATGGAACCCTGATGAAGACGCTCAAATTGCCTGCACAGAGCCTCCCTCTGAATTGCTGGAAGGAACTTTTCCAAGAACAATTCTGCAAATTGGCCCCAAGTCAAAGATGGTGACCCTGCTGGTTTAGATAAGCAATAATCCCTCCACCAAGTCATGGCGGATCTAGATAATCGAAAAGTGGCAAAATCAACACCATTAGTCTCCACAATACCCATAGTATGGAGAACCTCGTGGCAGCTATATACAAAGTCTTGGGGATCCTCTTAAGGAGTGCCACTGTATGTGGTAGTGAATTGCTTGGTAAATCTATCCAATCTCCATAAAGCATCAGCGGACATAGCTGCACAATCACCAGTCTGAGTCACTATGGCTGGCTGAACTGCCTCAGCTTGCTGAATCACAGGAACCTGAACATGGTGAACTACTGGCTTCGGAGTGCGCATAGTAGGAGTCTAATTACCTCCCCAGCAGCCTAAGAAGGGGTGGTGCTACTGGCAGCAAACCTGCTTTAGTGAGACTGTCCATAAAGCCTGCTATCCGGACTAGAGCATCCTGAAGACCCGGGGTGAACATAACCCCTCCTGGGACCTGATCTGGGCCCACTGGAGCTGCTGGGGCTGGAACCTCCTCCTCGACATGAATTTGAGCTTCTGCCACTGGTGTTGCTGCTCGGGGCTGAGCTCTGCCCCTACCTCGGCCTCTAGGTCGGCCTCAACCTTGGCCTCTACCCCTAGTGGAGGAGCTGCTGCTGCTGCTGGGGCCTCGGGCTGCTGGTCAGTAGATGAGGAAGCACGTGTTCTTGCCATATGCGGAAGAACAAAGTAGAAATTCAATTAGCATTTGAAGGATCAAAGTCGCACGACAGGAAAGAATAAAGGTGAAATTTTCCTAACTCTGTAGCCTCTGGGGGATAAATAGAGACATTTCCATACGATCCCTCAGACTCTACAAAGGTTGTTCGTGAGTTGTGAGACCCGTGCAACCTAGGGCTCTGATACCACCTTGTCATGACCCAGATTTCCCACCATCGAGAGTCGTGATGGTGCCAACTAGTAGGAGCTAGGCAAGCCAACTCTTGCTTACATTTCCATTGGTTACAACTTTCATTTTAAAACACTTAATATAATTCTGTGATTACAGCGGAATAAATAAATTTAGCGGAAGACTTAACAAATTACATAGATACGATATAGAAACTCAAACATGATACACTACCCAACAGTTGATGTCACAATACTCACGAACTTCTAAGAATAATACATATAACCGTCTGAAAGAAATATAAAACTAATTATCTCGAATACATGAGATAACTAACTGAAAAATAAAGATAGAGGAGACAACGAGTCCTGCGGACACCTGCAATGCTACCTCGAAGTCTCGTTGGTCGGAATGTTAACAATCGCACTGCTGCCGCTGCTGCTATCCATAACCTGTATCTCCGCAAAAAGAGCGCAGAGTGTAGCATCAGCGCAACCGATCCCATGTGCTGGTAAGTGTCTGGCCTATCCCGGCGAAGTAGTGATAAGGCTAGGACTAGACACCCATAAAGACATGTGCAGTTAAAAATATATATATACATATACGACAAAATAACAGGAAACATTATTGAACATTTATAAAGAAAAGAACATGTAGCAGCCAAAAATATAAAATCGGAAAATAATATGAACAATGGAATAAAATTCACTGTCATATCTCAAATTTCGTATCTTGTGGTAGGCATACCACTCGCTCCCAATTTAATAATAGGCTACCAGCAACTATGGCCAATGCCAACAATCATATAACTTTGTGGTTGGCGTGCCACACGATCCCATTTCTTAATATATAAGTACTCAGCGTGCTACACGATCCCATTTCTTTATACATAGGTGGTCGGCGTGCCACATGATCCCATTTTCTTAATATATTACCGGTATAAAACCAATAATCTTCAATCAACAAGCATATATATATATATATATATATATATATATATATATATATATATATATATATATATATATATATATATATATATATACACGGCATGAAACCAATAATTCTTTAATCCAATAACGTTTATATTACCGGTGTAAAACCAATAATCTTTAAATCAATCATATTTATATTACCGGTGTGGAACCAATAATATTTAAATCAACAATATGTATATATTACCGGTATTAAACCAATAATAATTCCTTTCATACCATCACATAAAATTATCACAAGTTTAATCCATTAAAGACTCACGGTCATACTCGATCCCCAACGTATAGATACTCGTCACCATGCCTATACGTCGGACTCCACATATAACATTTAGCACATAAACTCAACTCCTATTCCCTCAAGCTAGGTTAGATCAAACACTTACCTCGAAGGTCTACGGTCAATTCGATCCTTAGCAATGCCCTTTCCTTTTGAATTTGGGTCCAATTCAATCGTATCTATACACAATTGATTTAATATCATCAATACTACTTAACAAACAAGTTCAAATGGCTAAATATAATTTTTCCAACATTCTGCCCGAAATAGTAAAATTGACCCCGGGGCCACATGGTCAAAATATGAGGTTCGAACCAAATTAAATTCACCCATTCACCCATGAGTTCAAATATGTAATTTGTTCTTAAGTTCGACCCCAAAACGAGGTATAGATCGCAAATTCTTTGAAAACCCTAGCTCTACCCAATTCTCTAATTTTCTACCTATTTTGACATGTTTAGGCCTAAGAATTCGAATAATATTGATGAAATATGAAGAAAACGAGTCAAGAATAACTTACCCAACAAGTTTGATGAAGAATTACCCAAAATCGCCCAAAAAGCTATGGAGAAGACAGAGTTTAAGAAATGGGATTTTTATCCCGTTTCTGTTCTGTTTCAGAACTTAAATCACTCGGCAGAACAATTACTCTATGCGATCGCAGGGCCTATGATGCGATCGCATAGAAGAAAATGAGGGGGGCTGAACTTTGCTCTATGTGATCGTGCGATTGCATAGAGTAATGTACCAGATACCAACAGACATAAAAAATACCAGATTTTTCTAAGTCCAAAACATCCCGTTACCTATCCGAAACTCACCCGAGCCTTCGGGGCTCCAAATCAAATACATATACTGACTAAAAAATATCATACGAACTTGCTCGAGCGATCAAATCGCCAAAATAACATCAAAATCAATGAATTGAGCCTTAAAACTCAAGAAATTTTTCAAAATTTTATAACTTCCAAATTTTCTTATTTAAGGCCAAAACACGCCAAACGACATCTGTTTTCAACCAAACTTTACATGAAGTGCTTAACCAACATATATGACCTGTACCGGGCGTCGAAACCAAAATATGAGCCCGATACCATTATTTTCTGATCAAATTTCAGTTTTATTTTCCTTATACATTTTCAAAAGATAATTTAACAGAAAAATTATTTTACTGGGGTTCTGGACCTCAAATTTCGATTCTGGGCATATGACCCGAGTTTTATATTTTTCTACGGATTTTCTGGGACCGTCAAATCACGGGTCCGGGTCCGTTTACCAAAAATGTTGACCAAAGTCAACTATATCAATAATAATATCAATTTGTTTTTTTAAAAAAAAAATTCACATAATTCACATATTTCAACATAAAAATTTTCTGGCTTCGCACCTGAACTGTGCAGGTAAATCGAGACAACTATAATTGAGGTTTTCAAGGCCCCATAAGCTCGAAATAACTGAGAACACAAGTGATGACCCTTTGGGTCGTCACATTTAATTTGGCTGAAGTGGGAAGTTTAAATGTCCTCAAGGCTTGTTCTTTTAATGATGTAACTGTCAGTACTATGTAATGTTTTAATGTTTTAAATATTTTATCTCTTTCAGTCAAAAAAAAAAAGGATTGGTCTATTCACTTTTTTACTTAACTATTTGGTATTTAAAATTCATTGACAAACATTTTAACCTCGGTTTTTTTTTGGGTCTAAATGCAAAGGAAAGAAAGACATATTGTCCGGTCTTAAAGTTAAAAGGTATATTGTATCTGTTGAGTAACTTTTGCGATTATCACATAGGATCACAAGTAATGTAAATAGTTGTTTCTCACGTCACTTTTATTTCTAGATTATCCTAATCTATACTAACAAAACTTTAATATAATATCGTGCCACAGTGCCGGAACCGAAATAATAGTAAAATAAACAAAAAATACCAAAATAAAACAAAAAAAAAAATTACGAAATTACACATTTCGCAGTATAAAACTGCGAAATGTACAAACATCCTTTTGTACATTTCGCAGTTTTATACTGCGAAAATGCATTAAAATTTTTTTTTTTTTTGAAAAATAGGCGTTAGTGTAAAAGAATAATAATTTTTTTTTAAAAAAAATAAGGCATTTCGCAGTACAATACTGCGAAATGCCCCCTTGTTATATCCGCACTCTTCTTCCTCTACACCACTCTCACTCTTAAACAATTTCTCCCTCGGCCCCCCCTCAAATTCTCTCTAATTTTTTGCCAAAATTTTGATTTCGAAGTCCCACCCGTCCCCTTCAAGTGCAACACAAGTGGGGCCCACACGAAGATACTGTTGGACACGAATTCGGTAACAAAATTTCAGTTTTACAGCTTTAATTTAAGGTATTTGAATTAATTTTATTTTATAAATTATTAGAAAATATGTTAATGTTGGTATATTTATTGTTTTAGTATTACTTTAATATGTTATTGTATAGCATGTTAGCGTAGAGCCTGTTAGCGTAGAGCCTGTTAGCGTAGAGCCTGTTAGCGTAGAGCCTTGTAGCGTAGAGCCTTATTAAATTTTAGCGTAGTCTTTTAGTATGAAAATATTAAAATTGAGATTTAGAATAATTAATCATTATTATGTGGTCCCGGGCCTCAAAAATCAAGCCTGGAACCTTTAAACAACCGCTATATTAAATTATACGTAATTTAATTAATTAAGTTAACAAAATTATGAAAATATTAAAATTGAGATTTAGAATAATTAATCATTATTATGTGGTCCCGGGCCTCAAAAATCAAGCCCGGAACCTTTAAACAACCGTTATATTAAATTATACGTAATTTAATTAATTAAGTTAACAAAATTATGAAAATATTAAAATTGAGATTTAGAATAATTAATCATTATTATGTGGTCCCGGGCCTCAAAAATCAAGCCTGGAACCTTTAAACAACCGCTATATTAAATTATACGTAATTTAATTAATTAAGTTAACAAAATTATGAAAATATTAAAATTGAGATTTAGAATAATTAATCATTATTATGTGGTCCCGGGCCTCAATAATCAAGCCTGGAACCTTTAAACAACCGTTATATTAAATTATACGTAATTTAATTAATTAAGTTAACAAAATTATGAAAATATTAAAATTGAGATTTAGAATAATTAATCATTATTATGTGGTCCCGGGCCTCAAAAATCAAGCCTTGAACCTTTAAACAACCGTTATATTAAATTATACGTAATTTAATTAATTAAGTTAACAAAATTATGAAAATATTAAAATTGAGATTTAGAATAATTAATCATTATTATGTGGTCCCGGGCCTCAAAAATCAAGCCTTGAACCTTTAAACAACCGTTATATTAAATTATACGTAATTTAATTAATTAAGTTAACAAAATTATGAAAATATTAAAATTGAGATTTAGAATAATTAATCATTATTATGTGGTCCCGGGCCTCAAAAATCAAGCCTGGAACCTTTAAACAACCGCTATATTAAATTATACGTAATTTAATTAATTAAGTTAACAAAATTATGAAAATATTAAAATTGAGATTTAGAATAATTAATCATTATTATGTGGTCCCGGGCCTCAAAAATCAAGCCTGGAACCTTTAAACAACCGCTATATTAAATTATACGTAATTTAATTAATTAAGTTAACAAAATTATGAAAATATTAAATTTTTCTATGTAATAATTAATTTTTCTTATTTATAGTACACGACATGGCATCTCGTCAACCTGCACACCCTGGACCTTTGGCGGCAGGATTATTAGTACTGCAGGGTGACCATAGATCTGAGTCTATTTGGCACGGCCATCTAGCTCTTCAGACTATACGCCCCAGGAGGCCGGACAATCTGTGGGAGTTTTTGGCGCAGCATCCCTTTCATCCACGAGTTGTAGACCTTCTACAGCAGATCGGCTTGTACAACATATTTGAGTTGGGACGGATGCAGCTTGACTGGTCGCTCATCACAGCGTTGATAGAGCGGTGGCGACCAGAGACGCATACATTTCACCTGCCTACTGGAGAGGCTACGATCACTCTCCAGGATGTGCAGGTGCTGTATGGATTGCGCATTGAGGGCCGCGCATTGACACTGCCCCAGGAGTGGAGACGGATGACCCGCGCACAGCTGGCGGATGCGATGGGACGGATGACGGGTTTGCACCCGGAGGGCAACGTTGGTGGTTGTGGTCTCCAGATATCCGTCATTAGAGAGTTCATGGCGGAGTTGCATCCACAGTTCACGCAGGAGACAGAGGAGCTGTGGATTATCCGTTTCACTCGGATGGCATTACTCATGCTATTTGGGTGTGTCTTGTTTCCCAACACGTCGGGGAACAAGATATCGATGCGATTTCTCCAGCCTCTGGAGGATATGGAGCAGGTGCATCAGTACAGTTGGGCAGCTGCTGTTCTGGCGTATCTCTACAGGAGCATGTGCCGGGCTAGCATCGGTGCAGCTACTGATATTGGCGGTTTTTTGCCACTCCTGCAGGTGCAAAATACTTTCAAAATTAATTAAGCACAAATTATATATTGTGAAATGACTCATAATTTACATCAATATTTTTTGTTAGGTTTGGGCGTGGCAGCATATCATGCCACTACAGCCACCTCTACCGGCACAGGACTATCCGCCCCTCCCGCTAGCTGTGAGATGGATTCTCCGGCGGGGGAATTACCGAGGAGTGGATGTGCACCACAATCTCCCCCTTATTAGGGACCAGTTGGATATGTTGCATACTGGACAGGCAAACATCTACATAAAGTTGGTTGTTTTAAATGTAGTTGTACCTTGCATACTAATTTATTGTTATTCGTTGTAGTTCATCTGGATGCCGTACACCGATGAGCTACTTTCCCACCTACCTGCTATTTGCTCGGCAGACCGGCTCATATGGAGCATCTCCGTCCCATTGATATTCTGGGAATTTGTTGAGTATCATGCGACGGAGCGTGTGCTTCGTCGGTTTGGTCGTCATCAGCCGGTACCGAGTGATCCCTCCTGGGACCCTATTCATTATCAGCGTGACGACCGTCACAACATGAGCCGGGATTATGTAGCGTGGCTGCGTGACCAGGTAGTTCATTGGGAGGAGCGAGCTCAGCGCATCCCGCCACCGCCGACACCGTACCAGGAGGCTAGTATTGCGATTTATGAGGCCTGGTACAGACGTCACACCCGGAAGTATGTCGGGAACCCCATCCACATGCTTGACGGCCGGTACAGACCGTATGCCGGACGACACGAGTCACTGGTATGTTTTTTTGACGTATTAATATCATATAATTATGGCATAGAGTAATTTATTTACTAATTGACTTATTTCACAGGTTAGTTGGTTTCACCGGGTCTACCAGTCTAGTGTAGATATCCAGCAGTGTGAAGATAACCCTGGACTGGTTGAGTATGCACAAATGGTTGCCCAGATGTGTCGTTTGGGACTGGAAGAGGCGAGGGAGGGCAATAGGTTAGATGATGAGCCCGATTATATGGATGCAGACGCGTACCAGAGGGGTAGGCCAGTCCCCCGTGCAGGGGCTAGGGCTCGCAAGGGACGACGACGACGTGCACGGCGAGGGGGTGTTGAGGAGCCGGTCGACCCACCTGCAGGGTTTGGAGCTGGGGGGTTTGGAGATGAGCAGGAGGGTTATGTGCCTCATCCAGCTGACCCTTCCAGCAGCATGCAGCGGGGTTTTATGACCTATCCAGCTGACCCTTCCAGCAGCATGCAGCGGGGTTTTATGACGCATCCAGCTGACCCTTCCAGCAGCATGCCCTCATACGACCCTGGCAGCAGTATGCCCTCATACGACCTTCGGTTGTCATTGCCAGCGACACAGATGACCCCATCCGGACCATTGTAGATTATGGGTACCTTTGACGGGGATGTACATGAGTATTTCGCTGGCACATCTACTGCAGCTGAGCATCGGCCGACCCATGACGTGGATGGCGGTCGTAGGTTGAGTTATACATCGTCCCCTGCATTTGATGCGGTATGTTTGTATTACTTTTGTTTTTGAATTCTACATTATTTTACTTTCGATGCAATAAATTCATTACATCTATTTTTATGCAGTCTTCATCTCAGACCATGTTTGACCATACTACATGCGATGATGAGCTGACCATCGATGAATATACGCAGGACCTCGACGAGACCATTGTGAGAGAAATAATTTGTTAACCATAATAATTTAAATACCTCTCTTATTTTATCTAACATTACTTATTTTTTATAGGTTGGTGCCGGCCCAACGGCCTATTCCTCCGACCCTGCAAGTTGTGCTGTAGATGCCGCTGCACATCCTCCCATAAAAAGGCGGCTTGACGATGATGATCCAGATAGTGTGCCAGACCGACAGGGGATGCGGCTTAGGCCAGCAGCAAATTTGAGGCACAAAGCATGCAGCACTCATTGATTTCATTATGTATATACACTTGTGTAAATAATATTTATTGTGAATAAATAAATATTTTTTGATTTCATTAATGTATAAATACAAACATAGCATTAATAGTAGAAACAACACTTCCAATTCAAATATAACTAAAGCAATAAATAGAACAATGAGCCAAATATCTATAAACAACACTTCCAATTCAAATATAACTAAAGCAATAAATAGAACAATGAGCCAAATATCTATATATAAAATAGAACACAAACATAACATTCCAATAAAACTTACAACATAATATTCCCATAAAACTTAAAATTGTTCAATACAAACACAAACATACTATTACAGTTAAAATGAAATGAAACTTAAACGAGAGTAAAATCAAGTAGACGTTCTAGCCACTTAAATTGTTTCGTCTATGAGCTTCCATTTATTCTGCGTTCTAGCCACTTAAATTGTTCTAGCAGCCGTTCTTGTTCGTCTTCTAACTCTTTTACTCTCGCCTTAAGCTCCGCAATTTCCTGTTTATTTTTTTGGTTTTCTCCCATAGCTGATGCCAATTTCCATTCTGCTCTTAGTTTTTTATTTTTTTCTTCCCTCACCTCGTCCCTGAGTTGTATCCTTCTTATATTGCTATTGTAGCTGCTTTCTGCTTGCGCTAACCACATATTATGCAGATTAAGCATTCGTTCTCTGTAGTTTGCTTGGAGACACTGTTCCTCAGCCCATTCATTGAACTCACACATTGGCTCATTCGGATTTTTGTAGCAATCCATCTGGTTCATGCACATCCAGTAGTGGCGTCCAACATCATCACCTTCCCAACATGTTTGTTGCACACATTTTTTTCCACAGTAACACACTGGTGTTCCATATTGAGCCATTTAAAATATTGCACAGTAACACACTTTGAAAATATCAAACGTTCGCAAGAAATATTTGCGCTTTGTAAGATTTTAAGCACATGTAATGACGGTAATGAGCCCCGTATTTATAGGCAACATAAACATAAATCGTTATATAATACTACGAATTGCATTTCGTAGTATTAAACTACGAATTACAAAAAAATGCAGCTTTTTCGTAAGAAGTGACAACGTTTTGTAAACTACGAATTACAAAAAAATGCAGCTTTTTCGTAAGAAGTGACAACTTTACATTTCGTAGTATTGAACTACGAATTACATTTCGTAGTATTGAACTACGAATTACATTTCGTAGTATTGAACTACGAATTACATTTCGTAGTATTGAACTACGAATTACATTTCGTAGTATTGAACTACGAATTACTAGGACACTAAAAATCACATAATTTTCAGGTTTTTTCAAATAAAAGGACAAATTTATATTTCGTAGTATTGATCTACGAATTACATGGACGAAATGACATAGATATGACAATTCACATGCTTTTCATAACTTCACTTTTCGTATTATTATACACTATTTAAAAGTGCACAACATCACATTAAGAAAATTACAACAACATACGTAATTTGAAGAATAATTTTATTTCAAATGCACAAAAGGTACTACATACATATATTACAACTAATAATACAAAAATAAGGAACTAATGTTATGGTTGATAGTTGGGTACATTGGACGAACTTGCACTTGAAGGACATTTACGGCGGTCATGTCCAGTTTGGGAGCATATGCTACATTTACGTGCATAAACAGACTCACCAACATCCATTTGGTTTGGTATACGTGTTCTCTTTTGTACTCTCAACTTGCGCAAGTACTCCTTGTTACATACCAACTTAAAAGGTTCCGTCGGCCAATAATGCTCGGCACCTAAAGGATGCAACTTCCCACTATACGTGTCTACGTATGCTGCAACATTGTAGTGCCTATCAATGTAGTTTGTTGCCCCATAGCCAACTTGTTGAAAGCACTTCAATGCATGTGGGCACGGCATGTGGTAGATGGTCCATTTCCCACACGAACATAACCTTCTACTTTCATTCACCGTATGTACATTATTCCCACGGTGTGCACGATTACCTGTCTTAACTTCGAAAACACCTTGTTCATTGTCGTACTGAAGATAAGAATGCCACTGTGCTTGCTTCCTGTACTTTTCGAATCTTTCCATGGGTTTTGGCATAAATTCAACACCTCTATCCAACAATGACGATGCAGCTGCATGCCTTTCAACAAATCTCTCCGCACTCTGTTTGAAAGTCATGCGGACCATGGCAGTGACAGGCAGTCCACGGGCAGATTTCAACAAGCCATTAAATGACTCCGACACATTCGTGGTGAGGGCTCCCCATCGTATGCCACCATCAGCATGCAACGTCCACATTTGAGTGTCATGTTGCATCAACCAACTATAGGCTCGTGGTTCCAACTGCCGGATTGCTTCCATGCACCTATTGAATTTACATAGGTGGTGCTCAGTTGCAGCCATCCACATTAAGTCATGCAACGCCTTGTCAGGAAATCTCTTTTGAAAATTGGCCTTTAGGTGCCTCACACGGTAACGGTGGTATGCATGCGGTGCCTGCCATTCAGGCAAGTGACGTACAGAACTTAAAATACTACCATGCCGATCAGAAATTAGACAAATACTTGAACGCTGTTTCACAACGTGTTGCTTCAAGTGGTTCAAGAATTGCGTCCACGTCTCTTCACTTTCGTTCGCACAAATGGCAAAAGCAAGTGGAAATATTTGGCCATTGGCATCTATAGCAACTGCAATCAAAAGCTTAATATCATACTTTCCATAGACATGAGTACCGTCTATGGAAATTACGGGACGACAATGCACAAAACCATCTATTGCTGGTTTGAATGACCAAAATAGATAGTTGAATATAAATTCCGGTCTGCCAGGACTTCGCTTGCACCTCCATTCAACAATAGTACCAAGGTTAAATTGTTGCAGTGCAACCATGTACGTGGGAAGATTGTAAAAGGACTTATCCCGGTCGCCATAAATTAGTTCAAAGGCACGTTTGCGACCGAGATATGCCTTTCTTTTAGTTATAGTACAACCATACTCCTTGTGGACAGCTGTAATACACTCTTTAATCTTAAATCTAATAGACACTTCCAAAAATGGAACCAAGACAAGGGAAATCAAGTCAACATCCAGGTTGAAGTGATTCTCATTGAATGTGTCCATTTCACATCTATGATCGCTAATAAATTTACCAACTTTCCACAAACCAGATTTTTTCTTTGTAGCACGAAGCATCCAATGACAGCCCAAGAACCACCTGCGACATACAGCCTTGTATTTATCCCTAGTTGACTCAGTTATCGTCATCTCACGACACTCCCTTATGGTATAGATTTTTACAGCCCTAACTAGGCGAGCTTTGTCAGGGAAATACATGCCATTTGTAACAACACCTGGTCTACATTCATCCCGCATCTTCGATCGTAATTCATCATAACCCCTTGTCAATGCATCAACATTAGGCATGGCAGGCAAATTATCCAGGTATGGAATATTTCTCTCATGAAAAGGCACGTGGGATTCATACACTCTTCGTCTAACCGGGGGGGGAGGAGGAACATGCTCCCTAGTCAAATCAGGCTCCACATTCACTTCCTCCTCCTCATCGTCACCCTCCACATCATCACCCTCCTCACGGAAGGGTGTCTCATCACCAGACTCATCCGCATTGTTATCGTAATCACTATCATCCTCCTGACTCTGCGCATCTGCTAAGTCACGAGTAAAAACATCGTGTACGGGCAACTTTGTTAGTCCAGGAGCTTCTAGAAGCTCGTTTTCACTGCATATAACCAACAAAAATTTAAGTATCCTAATCGTATTGTCTTGAAATTTAAATGTACATATCACTACATCACTATACTTACAACTCGTATTGTCTTGAAGTTTCATGCTGGCTTTCTTGAGGTTGCTGATAACTACCAGAGGGACCACCGTGCTCCAATACTGCAGATTTTTGCAAATTCCAACTAGGGACGTGGTCATAATTTGTCAAATTCAATTCCGGACGATACACCCTATGAAAATTAGAACTATAAATAAAAATCCAAATAAAACATAAAGAAAAAGATTTCACTAAATTTAAGTTTACCGGTCGTCTTGTTGATTATACGAAGTAGTAACATTATTTTCTGGCTCCTCATTCGCTTGTGGTGACAAATTCAAATCAAGAGAACCTCTTCCATCTCCAACCTGTCCGCCTAATGCTCCTCCAAAATAACCATCCGATGAATGTGGGTTATCACTTATACGCACTCCCTCATTACTACTAAGGTCTTCAACCTTGACATACATTTCTAATAATTTTATTACAATGTATTCTCTATATTCGTCCGGAACCCGCAAAAAATATCTAAGACTTTCATCATCGTCAATGTTAAACTCAGAATAATAAGCAAACCCATGCGGAGTCACTGAATAAGGAAATCTTCCGGTTACTTTAATGCTAACCGAACGCCTCCGCTCACTCATTTTTTTACGTAACAACGATACCAAAGTATTGTATTGCATATTAAGCGGCAATTTAACATGACACTTTGGAGGAGAGCTATACCTCACTGAGTTATTATCCACAATAACCTCACCCCCCCAATACAATGAAACCCTCATTTTGGCAACTTGAGACATTATAAAAAATGGATTGATAAGGAGAAGAGAGAAAAACCGAAATAATTTGCGTTGATAGAGTTTTGATGAAGTTCAATCGTCTATAAATAAGGAAATTTTGAGAATCAAATTCGCACTACAAAACTACGAATTATGATTTTTAATTAAAAAGTGGGCCCATTTGCAGCCTATTTCGCAGTATTGTACTGCGAAATAGGCTATTTCGCAGTACAATACTGCGAAATAGGCCACTTTTGAAAACACGGCCATTTTAAAAAAAAAAATAAAAAATGACATTTCGCAGTATAAAACTGCGAATTGCACTAACGGCCGTTAGTGCAATTCGCAGTTTTATACTGCGAAATGCTTAATTGTGTATTTTTTTTTTTTTGGTTTATTTCGGTATTTTTTGTTTATTTTACTATTATTTCGGTTCCGGACTCATAGCATGCCAGGGGGGAAGGTTGGCTACTTCAGGTATTTCAGAATTATATCAACGACATTTATTATAATAGCCGTTACATGCTTTATTTTAAAGTGATTAATAGGTGCTTGTAATTGTCATAACTCATAACATGATAGCAGGAGTGGCAACCGACCGGTGGGGTCGGATATGTTTTGGATTGAAAACGGATAATGAAAAATAGTTTTTTTTTGTTACTCATATTTAATACGAATAAAAAATAAATTTTTTTTTGGTTATCCATATTTTTCATGACTTCTTGTATATAATCACTTTTGGTAGAATTATTAATCTTTCTAACTTGAGGAAACCCCAATTTGAGGCTTTACAAATGTAAAAGTTAGACCCATTATTATCCATTGGTTACTCATTGATTATCCATTTTCCAAATGGATAATATGGTTCTTATCCATATTTGACTCATCTTTAAAAAGTTAATTATCCAACCTATTTTTTAGTGAATAATATAGGTGATTAACTGTTTTCTTTCAACTATTTTATCACCCCTACATGATAGCATAAAAATGTACATTGTTAGTGTATAGCAATTAAATCCTATCTTTTTAGTTGACCATCATTATCGAAGAAAATCACAAGCTTAATCTCAAAACAACTGCATGCCATGCTTTATATTTTACTGTCTCTAACTTCGTTCAGTTTCACTAAAACAAACTTCTTCATTGCCTTTCTTAATATCCTTATATTAGGTTTATCCGAAAATTGAAGTATCTTTGATCCATTTTTTACTCTAAATTAATAAAGTTCTAATTCCTGAAAAAAAATTAACTTAACTTTTTTTTTCTCAAACTATCCAAGAAACCTAAATTGAGAAATAGATAATAACTACGTCTCAATGCCAAACAAGTTGAAAATACCCTTATGTTAATACAATAAAATAAGTGGTACAAGAAAATGCTCTTACTAATTTAAAAATGGGGCAGCGGCACCAATAGCCAAAAAATTGTGTTACGATAAATTACATTTTGTTCAGGTTGAGAATGTTAATTTGTTTATAAGTTCGCGTCTGCAGAGCAACCTCCACTGTTGCTTAAAGAAAGGAAAAAAACAGAAGAAATTAAGTAATGAAAGAGCTCACAATTTTAAAATAAAGTTTTGTGTTGACTTTGTCTCCAAGCGTGCAGGAATGTATATTATCTACTAATTCGAATATACTTAGTTTAATCGAATCCCAAATACCCATGCTTGTTGTTATCTTATTAGACGTTGTTTAGTAATGTAACAACTTCCTTTTATACAAAACTCTCTTCATAATTAATTAAGTTTATTATCAAACTGCTTTTATTTGCAAGTTACAAAACATTAGTAAATAACCGTAGCTATATATTATGCTTTTTCATTTTAAGAATGAAGTTCGTGAATGTTATAACAAATGAAGACTGTAGTTTCTTTGAATAATATAGAGTTTAAAAGAAATGTTTCACAAGATAGAGAATAATATAGTAAAGAAATAGGTGGCGGCAAGACTTGAATATACATGTTATGTTGAATTGTATGACCCTAATTTATTAAACACTTAAATAACTTTAAAATAGCTCACTTTTAATTATTTAATTATGTTTTCAACAAGCGGCAAATTGATTAAGTTTTTCAATATTAAGATGCCGTTTTGCGTGATTAGGCAATTTTCTATCAACAATTTGGAATTTAGACTGATTTTTTAAAATCTAAAATCCAATCTTACAAAGATAAGGATACTATTATTTATTTATTTTTTATTTATTTTTTATTTATTTGGGGAAAAGGACACTATAGTGATCTTGATTACAGAAACTTGATTGCGTATTATAGCATGGAAGTGTGGTCAAAATATTTTATCATGTTAAATACGAAATCAAGCATGCTCGTTCTAGTTCTTGTCAATTAAAACACCCCCCACGACAATTTGACCTTTGACTTTCCTTCTCTATTTCACAAAAATCCCTCTTCTCTTCTTTCTCCTTAAACTCTGGCAATTTAATGCTATGGAAAATGATCATAATTCTTTCAATTTCGACAAGTACCAAATAACATGGAAATCCGAGGATTTAGGGCTAAGCCAAGCTAAATTTTATAGGTGTAGTTTTTGTAAACGAGGTTTCTCCAATGCACAAGCGCTAGGTGGACACATGAACATTCATAGAAAAGATAGAGCCAAGCTTAGAGAAAGTCCGAGCGAATCTTTAGATATCAAGAAGTCTTTCAGTCCTTCTCCTGATACTGATTCTGTATCGCCATATGATGATGAATTAGTGCAAGAAAAAGTATCTAGTGATGACACGAGTAGTCCCTCAAAAAGGCCATGTGTTACACTCGAAGAAGAACATGATCATCATCATCGTCATCAAAATCATATTTCGAAAACAAAAGATGGAAATCATGATAATCCTCTTTCAAAAGCAAAAGATATTGACAATCATGAGTTGATTGTTGGAGGTGATCATATACAATTCCCTTTGTTTGTGGACTTTCCATCAAAAGAAGTAATCAATTGTGTGGAAACACAAGAAGGAAATCAGTTGAATGATGATTCAGAATTGGACCTTGAGCTACGGTTAGGACCGGAACCTCCCGAGTCCTCAATGAAACCATAGTAGTGGTTCTTTTAATATATTTTTATTGATTGACAATTTTGACATATACTACTCCGATCAACCAATCCTATTAAGAGGTACTTCTATTTCCGATTCTTATGGTAATCTTTTTAATTTTCTTTTTGTAAATGTGAATTACAAAGATTTATTTTTCTCTTTTTTCTTCATTATAAGTCTGAGCCCAAATACGCATGTTTGTGGTGGTGCTCTAGTTAGGAAGTCTTTAACGATCATGAGCAAATAGTTCTCTCGAAGTTTACCTATAACAACTATAACAACTCTTTAAAAAGACACATGTGATAGGTGGTTGTTATGATTTTCTTACAATATTTTATTTTTCTTTCTGCTGAAGGAAAAGATAATATATTTATTGTAATTGAGTTTTTCTTATTGTAGAAGAAAAGTATGAATCTCTCATATTTTGCTAGTTCCTTTTTTTGTAGGAAAACGTTAGGATTTCTATAAATTAAGAATCTTTCCTTCTCATTTAGTAGCATTCACAATGTAGCAATCTATGGTTTGAGAGTTGTGTTTAGGGGGAGGACTTTACGATACAAGTATTAGTGTATCACTTGTGTTTTCTTCGTGATATTATTTTATCTATATTTTGTACTCTCTTTTTATTATAGTGGATTGCTCATCTCTGTCCGTGAACATAAGTCAATTGATCGAACCACGTTAAATTTATGTGTCTCTTCTGGTATAGTTCTTTTTTCTTGTCTGATTTATCGTTATTCAATGTTTGTTTTTCTAACTTCCGCATACGTGAGTTTTTCGGTCCTAACAACATGTTTATCGTTTAAGTTTTCTTAACATTTTGTTCCAAAATGATGTTTGCATATAGAGAAGTATATACTTCAGATGCGTAAGCTTCTCTTTGATACTACTGTTTGACGTTCTTTGCAACTTCTGAGTTATATTTTTCATAAAAAATGGGATTTAGGGTTTATTTGAAAAGATTTTCGTATGGTGTTTATTATCCTAAAAAAGAAAGAATACATCAAAGTCCTTAGGGAGGTTTTCTGGAAATATTTGGAGGTTAAAGGTGTACCTGTAGCATATTAGGGATATACATGATGGAGCCAAAACCCGAGTTAGGAGAGGTGACTCGAGATACTTTCAAGTCATGATGGGGGTTACACCAGGGTGTCACGACCCAAACCTATAGGCTGCAACGGGCACCCGGTGTCTTACTCAACCGAGTACCAACATATATACATATCTTCCTTATCGTACTCCCATTGACAAATGGGCCAAACGGGCCGTCATGGGCTAACCTGAATAAATATAAGGGAATACTCAATATAGGGCGACCCAATCTGACATAGAAACATATACATGTGACATACATGCCTATAAGGCCAACATGATCCTTTATACACTCAAGCCATAGGCCGACAAGGCCATACAAGTATCTGTATACATGACATCTATCTATAAGTCTCTAAGAATACATACTTATCATAAAGGCCGGGACAGGGCCCCATCATACAAAACAATACGTGTCTAAATCATATTGACCAAACAAGCAACTCTGAAGCAATGAAGCACACCGACATCTTCCGCTGAGCTGATAGCCTACTTGGAGGTCTCTCGACTGGACTATTAGGACCTTCGGGTATGAAACGCAACGTCCCCAGGAAAAACGGACGTCCGTACAAATAATGTACTGAGTATGTAAGGAATGAAAATGAGTAAACAATAGACATGAGAGAAATATAGAGCAAAAGACTCGACATATAAGTCTGAATAGCTCTGTGAATCACTAATATGTATAATGCCATGCATATGCGTATAAATGTTAAATCGTGCATATGTACATGTGTTCATAACATCATCAAGCCTCTAAGGGCATCCCGTCATATCATCGATGACAATGTGAGTAAAATTATCAACATATACCAGCTGATCAGGTGATAGTGTATATAGAATACTATAACATTTTCCCATATACATATATACACATATATAACGTCATCTAGTGATGGGTTAATGCATATGTATAAATTTATGCAATGGATGAGAAGTATGTCAATAAAATATCTCGGAACATCATAAGACCATTATGTCTTTGATTAATATCATGAGATAAACTTTATCGACTTACGTATTTTCTGAGACCCGTGAACAGATGATGCAATAGTACTATAACACATGAGCAATCAAGAACATAATCTCTAATATTTTTATGAATAGAATCATTAATGAAAATTGTGCATTTGCTCGTTTCATTCGTATCGTATAGATCATGACAGAAGAAAGAAGGGACGACATCCTTAACATACCTAAGCCGATTCTCTTGCCAAGCTCTCTAATACATGTTAATTGCAACAAAATATGTTACAGAGGGTTAAAGTAGGGAAATCATATAATTCTTGAAAAAAATTACACCATACTTCCTTAGAATCGCAAAATCTCATGTTACTACTTCGACCACCATAAATTATGTATGCAATCTCTCTTAAACGTAATCCTTGTTATGTGCTAAAGAAAACGTAAACCTTCGAAGGCGGAAGAATATCATAAAGAGAATGTAATCCTTGCTATGTGCTCTAATAATGTGACACCTTTCTACATATCATATTAGTCACTTTGTGGCTTTATTAACCACTCATGGGATGCTACATTGGGGGATTTGTTCCCACTTATTAATTATCCACAAATACTTAATTACATGGTTAATATCTTATTAAATCAATAATTAAGCAATTAGCCACATAATTAAGAATTATCTCAAATTACTCCAATACCAT
This sequence comes from Nicotiana noctiflora, assembly GCA_032618575.1. Taxonomy (NCBI): domain Eukaryota; kingdom Viridiplantae; phylum Streptophyta; class Magnoliopsida; order Solanales; family Solanaceae; genus Nicotiana; species Nicotiana noctiflora. The sequence continues at coordinate 246,830 of JASVEL010000086.1, forward strand.
TCCTTTTTAACACATCTTATACACATTTCAATCATGGTCATGTGGTACCTTATATGGTACTAGTCCATAAATATCAGATATTTTAGCTTGAGCATTATTTTATCCCAAAATCTCAAACATCGACGAAATTCATTTTCTTCGATTTGCTTACCCTCTCACCTTTACGAATTTACTCATCACTTGTTTGAAATAGCATAATTCTTATAATCTCAAAATAAATCTCATTCCCGAACTTACGTCGATTAACTTACGACTAAACTTTAACATGCAAAAATGCGATATGTAATATCTCATTTCTGAGTTTCCATCAATTTATTTAAGGCGTACTTTTATGTACGAAAATATGGGGTGTAACAGAGGGTTTTAACTCTTAATCTGTTATTGTTTGCCTTGGCGATTAATGTATTGACGTGCCATATCCAAGGGGAAGTGTCATAGTGCATATTATTTGTAGATAATATAGTATTAATCGACGAGATGCGAAGCGAAGTTAAGACAAGGTAGAGGTTTTGAGACAGACCATGGAGTCTAAAGGTTTCAAGTTGAGCAGGACCAAAACAGAATACTTAGAGTGCCAGTTCAGTGATGCTACGTAAGAACATCATGTGGAAGTGAGGCTGGATTCACAAGTCAACCATAAGAAAAGTTGCTTCAAATTCCTTGGGTCAGTAATCCAAAGTAATGAGGAGAGTGGAAATGATATCACATATCGCATTGGAGCAGCGTGGATGAAACAGAGGCTAGCATCTGATATACTGTGTGATAAGAACGTGCTACCAAGATTTAAAGGTAAGTTCTACAGAGTGATGGTTAGATCAACTATATTGTATAAGACGGAATATTTGGAAGTCAAGAAACTCTCATGTCAAAAAAAAAGAAGGTTAGATGAGAATGCTAAGATGAATGTGTGGGTATACCATGAGGGACATGGTCACGAATGGAGAGATTGGAGACAGGGTAGGTATAGCCTCCATTGTAGAAAAGATGCAGGAATCGAGATTGTGATGGTTCTGACATGGGAAGAGGAGGTGTCTAGATGCCCCAATTAGGAGGTGCGAGAGATTGAAAATGTTAGGTTTGATAAAAGGTAGAAGTACGCAGAAGAAGTATTGGGATAAGTATGAAGGACATAGTGTATCTTCAGCTCACGAAGGACGTAATCTTTGATATGCGGGTGCGGAGGACGAGGATTAAAATAGAAAGCTAATAGGTAGTTGCGCGTCTTCTCTTCCCGTGGTAATAACATTATTTTAGCATTTTTTATTCTTAAAATTCTATTACGACATGATATTGCTTGTGTTTTGGTTCCACTTCCTTGTTGTTATTATGTTTTCTTGACTTTACATTACTGTATTTTTTCTTTATATTATTGTTATTTATATACTTACTTGGAGTCAACGATTTACTGAAAATAATTTTTTTATCTTTATAGGGTAGGGGTAATTTCAGATACTCTTTCCCAACTCCTATTTATGGAATTGTATTGAATATATTGTTGTTGATGATAAAGTGGAGCCGTGAATTGGCATTTTCAAGCACTTTCTGAATTAGGTAATCATGAGTTCACAATCACTGAAGGAGCAACTCGAATCTATATATAACAAGGAAGCTAATATGATCAAATTACCAAAGTCAATTGTTGAATTCTGCTAATGCCATTAAGTTTAACTTTACAACTACGTATAAACAGTCCAATTAGGAGCATCCCCCCTCCCCACACACCCCCACCACATGACTCGATTAATTTTAATTTTATAATTGTTGTGATTATGTGTTGGGTTTAGGCATTTCACAGCTTAAAGAGGGTGAATTAGAAATGGAGGAAAAAATAAAATTTTGATTTTTCCTCCTTGATAAAGGGGTATTGTCCCATATTAGTGGAGAAAAAGATTTTTGATGGGTATATATATATATATATATATATATATATATATATATATATATATATATATATATATATATATATATATATATATATATATATATATATATATATATATATATTCTTCTTCTAGCTCTTAAAGAATTAATAAGGCAAGTCTCGCGCCGTGGTCATCGTTGCTCGCTTTATTTCGGCTCCGATCAGTCAATTGTTTGATTAATTTTTTGGACCAAATTTTTTTGTTAATATGAACGCACTATTAATTAATCCAAATTGGACTTCTTTTTTTTTTTCCAGTTATAATTGAATTTGGTGGTTTGCAAAAATGGCCATTTTATAAAACAACGGCCATTTTGAGTTGCAGGCTTACATGAAGAGTTGTAACTCTTTATTATAACCCAGTGTTTTTTTGTCTATAAATATATGAACTCTCTGCAGATTTTTCTAACGAAAATTCTGATTTCTTTCTTCTTCATTCAGCAATATTGTTTTAACCGGAAAAAAAAGCAGTAAGTGTGATTTATTGTTGTTCTTTGAGTTTGTTGGTCACTAGGGTTTGAAGTACCGCTACACCTATGACAGTTATCTGTTCTATCCTGTAAGGAAATAATCCTAAACCTCAGGTAATAGGAGGGGATTAAGTTTCTTAAGAAAATACGATGAATTCAGTGGGCTCAAATTCATTTATCTTCTACATTCATGATTTTTTCAGTTGCTACTGGTTTTGAATATATTCTCTAATATAGAATAATAACATTATGTACTTGGACCGTATAAGGTTTTCGATCGTTTGTTGTACGTCTTGTTAGCACTTGGTGATCGATTATTTATAGGATTTAGAGTCTACTTTTATAATTTATTCCAGCATATATTCCAGCCGTTAGCCTCTCCAAAGAAGAAGTAAACACAGAATTTTGATAAAAGGAAAAATTACATTACTTTGAAGAACAAAGTTCATATATCCAAGAACACATAAATTTGAACATCATTAGTATGTATATCATGAAATTTAAAGTCATTTAGAAGAAATAAAAGAGATGATATGCTATAATACCTAGGCAAAAGTTGAGTGACTTATTAATTACACAAAATAGTTTAGTGACTTTTGTAATGCTTAAATAAAATTGAGGGACTAACCACCAATTAAGAAGCATTGACCATGTGTTAATTAGTCCATTCTGTGATACTTCCACAATAATTTATGATATAACATAAAGGAGTAACAACGATGTTGAATATTCAACGAAAGTAAATAGTTCACTTTTTTTAGAATTAATATTACACGCCATTGATACTAGTTTGAGTCTCTCCATACCCCCCCCCCCCCAACCCCCTCTAAGACTACGAGTTATACATTTATATCAAACTTTCTATTCTTATAAATTGTTTTACCAATCATATTTTTTCCAATAAGCAGCTACAGGATCACGATGAGCGCCAAGGTAGAAGCCATCCTCTTGTACTCTCCAATAACATTCATTTCTGTTACCACTTACCTCTCCACATTCATCACCTATACCATAATTATAAACATCAAACATTTTCTGCTTAGAATCCCACCAAAAATGACAATAGAATGTTGTTTCCCCAATAAACTTCCTTCTAAATGTGAAGTAGAACTCGTCGTTTGGATTAAGGTCTTTGTATCCTAGATCATTGTCATGAGATTGACAATGAATTTTCAAAGGTTTGGAATTTTTGGGGAGGGCATTGATAATGTAGATATCAACTCTAGGGTTAAACCAAGAACATCTAACAAGGACGAGGTTAAGTAGAAATATGAGTGAAAATGAAAGGGTTTTGGTCTTGAAATTAGTCATATTTGACCCTTGAAATGGTTCTTTAATTTTGTTCTATGATTTGTTTGAAATGCTAGAGAGGTTCATGCTACTTATATATGCATCTAAAGAAACAAATATCGTTTACTTTCTTATATTTTTTAAAATTAGATAAGATCGTCATTTATTTTCTCCGTGCTTTAGTTTATGATTGGACCGTCATTATAGTTTCATACTGTTTTATCAGAAATGCAATAGAATATTCTGTTTATTATTCCCTTTGTCTTTTAAATTTTTTTTTTTTTACTGGAACATAACTAGAATAAACCTCCTTTCTTTTCCGCAGTTTTATTAGGCTAGAAAATACACGCAGAAAGGAATAAAAAGGAAAATGATAACAGAAAAGACCCAATTGTTGGAGTGTTACACATTAGGTCGCCCGGCCAAAAATAATTACATTAGCTAGAAATACATAAATAGCCCCTTCAAGTTGTCCTCAACCACCAGTTGAACACCTCAACTGATCCATTTATTATTTAGACACTTCAAGTGACTATTAAGTGTATCAAGTAAATACCTCACGCTGACATAGCAAGTTACGTGTATTTTAGTTTCATTTGGGCGCGTGGAAGTTTTATCATATTTTTTTCTCTCATATTTTCAAAATTAAATTGATTTTTGTATGTGGGTCCCACACTATTTTATTATATTTTGCTCTTACCTTTTTTTTCACCCAACAGTTTCACAATTTTTTTTCTCATAAACAAATAAAACTAAATTAATTTTTAAATGTGGGTCCTATAATATTTTATTATATTTTGCTCTAACTTTTTTACCTTCACGCTTTTCTTTCTCATAAGCAAACAAAATTAAATTAATTTTTATATGTGGGTCCCATATTATTTTATTATATTTTGCTCTAACTTTTTTCACCCCTTCTTCTTTCTTATAAGCAAATAAAATTCTGACCAAAAACCCGGGCACTATATTGCTCTCCAACGACCCCTGAAACTTCTAGATTAGAAAAGGAAAAAAAAAAGCCTTCTTGATTATCCAAAAAACAAGGACTAAATTCGATAAAAGTGAAATTTTATCATGCCCTCCCACTACTAATCCATGTCTTCATAGGGCTAAAAGTATTGAATCTAATCCTAAGGCTAATCCCAATACTTATATAACTAGCTACTAGCTAGCAATGATATTTTATTTTCCGGCGAAAAATTACTCAGAGAGTAATTTTCCGGTGAGAGATGGGTGCGCTAGTTTGAAGGAATAGGAAGAAGATGAAGGGAGTGGGGAGGCGCTGGTTTTGAGCAGAAGAAAAAGATGATGAGAGGGGGGAGGAGGGGTGTGGGTGGCGCTGGTTTTGGTGGGGTGAAGAAGATGAAGTTGGGTGGGGGGTTACGTTATTGGTCAAAATTAGGGAAACTGGTTTTTTAATTTGTTAAATGTATTTTCATTTTATGTTTATTATATGTGTCGATTTTTTATTTAAAAATTATACGTGTCAGCCATTAATTGGATCATTTGACACTTCATCAGCGAGTGTAATTCACGTGTATAATCTTTTGCACCCGGGTGTTTATTTGATCTCGTTAATGGACACTTGAAGTGTCTAAATGATAAAAGGGTCAGTTGAGGTGTTCAGCTGGTCGTTGAGGATAACTTCAAATGGCCGTTTATGTATTTCGCCTTTAATATATAAAAATATATATATTATTGTTATAAAATAAAAGCAATGCAGTAAAATAAAATAAGAAGAGATAGAAAGAGGGAGAATAGTTTTGTTCTTTCACTTTGGTGTATTTTTCATTGCAATTACATGGCCTTTTATAGGTATAAAAAGTAAAGAAAATTGACATAAAATAGGAGATTTTGATCTTTCAACTATTCACAACATGGGCATCTAATGTAGTATCCACTGTAGCATCCAATGTACAAATTATTCATAACATTCCCCCTTGGATGTCCATGTAATATAAAATATCCCATGTACAAATTATTCATAACATTCCATCCAGCATTTAGATAGCAATATATGAGATGGGTTGGTTCGAGCTAGATGAGGCTAGGTTATTGGGCACAAACTTAGTTCAGGATGGTTTGGAGAAGGTTAAGGTAATTAAGAACAGACTCTGTACAGCCTAGTCCAGACGGAAGAGCTATGCGGATCGGAAGGTCCGTTATATTTCCTATATGGTTGGAGAGCGCCGACTCCATAGTTAAGAATCATCCGATATATATACGGGAGATACAATGGAATATACGCTGATATACTTTGATATAGTCACTTTTATAACGTTATAACAAGTTTGTATATCATATATATCAGTGTGTCATACATCTATTTTTCCCCGTTTTCGCACATTCTCCGAAATACTACCGTCCCAAAGACACCATAAAATACTAGTCGTTCCATTGTAACAGTACAAGATACCTTTTTTATCCCGAAAGAAAAGAAGATGAAGATGGAAAAATCAAATTGCGAATTAATATCCAGAAGGTAACAACAAACACTAATAGATGGAAAACTCGAAAAAACAAACTTGAAACTATATTGTAATTTTCTTTTCACCTTGTGCTAGACAAAGATCTCGGACAATATTGTAAAAGTTGACCTCTTTATATTGGACTACAGCGTTCCTCGAATATATATATATCAAGTAGGAATTAGGAATTCATATGAAATATCCGCCTAGGGAACCTGGAAAGCAACATTGAAAATAATAATATAAATAAGATAAGCAGTAATATAATATTATTAATAGTAAAAAAGTATAAAAATGTCAACACTAGCTAATTTAATTAGAGGAAAAGAGAGAATATTTTGAAAACAAGCCTCACGGCTCGTTTCTGAATTGATGTTATCTCCCTTCTAAGTTCTATTTCATCTGCTATTAGAACCGTCAATTTTACTTTTTAATTTCTTTTATATATAAATATATATATATATATATATATATATATATATATATATATATATATATATATATATATATATATATATATATATATATATATATATATATATATTACACTTCAGCTCCTACTTGTATTTTTGTTGGACTAATAACATGTAACATGCATTGTTATTTATGAAAGTAGGAAATAAATTAAGTATTACGAGGAAGGAACTGAACGTAAATTAAGCTACAGTGTCTTGTGAATCTAAAATTAAATGCGGTCGTACACGATAGAAATCGGGGCTATTTTATTTATATTTTGGTCGAGATAGTAATATTGCGTCAAAGAGTTGGGACGTCGAGTCCAGACAGAGGTGGACATCAATTGCGCCAAATAGGGATAGACTTCGAATCACATCGGTATATCTTGATAACACAAAAGGTGAGTTATCCGCGATTGATCGAGGATCATGGTGTGAATCTCGTAACGGATCAAATCTATATCGGCTAATCAGATGTTAATATGGTTTAATTTCCTACTATAATCAGAAGTGTGCCTTATTTAGGACTCATTTATTATATAAAGAGGGATCCCATTTATTTGTAAGGGCCATCATTATTCATTGACAAGAATATATACGCTCATTATTTTCCTGTTATCTCACTTATTGTTCATTAGAATTGTTTTATCAATTACTATTCTTACTATCCCACCTCGAGACTACCCCTAGTCGAGGTCGAGACTTAACTAGCATGTAGGTTTGATTTATTTTATTCTTTAATTTATTTATTTATTTATTATCTTGCTTATCGATCAATTGTATTGGACGAAATCACATATCTTTAAAACCACAATATAAATTTAATTATTATCTGAATTTTAGAGTAAACAATAGTAATAAAAATGTGTCAAAGCATACGCAACTATATTTCCCCCTCAAACAGGGGCGGATCCAGATCATGAAGATCGGGTTCACCGGAATCCAATAGCTTTTGTTCATATATACTAAGAAATTTTACTATCTATAAATATTATATTTTGAACTCATAAACTATTATATATTAACATGAAATTGTTATAGGAACCTATTAAATTTAAATCCAGCATCCGTGCCTATGCTCTCTAAATATGTGTTTGATCTCTGTCTCTGGCAGATGCAATTCATATAAGATAACAAAGGCTTTTCCTTTTTTACTTCAAAAAAGAAAATATCAACTAAAAAGTAAAAGGGCATAATAAAACGAATATTCCATTATGTTCTCTTAAAACGGCATTAAACAATAATGAGGGTCGTATCTTCTTGACGGATTATGATTTATCCACATTAGAATTCAAGTCAGTCAACGTTATCAAATTCTTAATTCTGATGCATGCATATATATATATATATATGTAGCACGAGCCTCTTTAGAGTATAACAAAGAAGAAAAGAAACCATTTCAAGGGTACAATATGATTAATTTCAATACCAAAACCCTATTGCTCTCACTGATCTTTCTACTAAACCTCAATCTTGCAAAAAGCTTTGGGATTAGCTCAAGATATAATGTTTACATCACAAGTAACCTACCCAATAACACTCAACCTTTGACTGTTCATTGTCAATCTGGTGATGATGATTTAGGGTATAAAGTCCTTCATCCAAATGAGGAGTTTTCATTTAGCTTTCGTAGGAAGGTGCTTATTGGGAGTACACTTTATTTTTGTCATTTTTGGTGGGAAAATAAAGACAAATCATTTGACGTTTTCAATAATCATATAGCTGAAAAAGATTGTGGCAATGTAAATGGAGACTTAAATGAATGTTATTGGCGAGTTCAAGCAGATGGCTTCTACTTTGGTGCTCATCGTTATCCTCCACCTTCTTATTGGAAGAAAGAATCTTGGTAATATGCATATATGTTGTATTGCATTTAGAATTGAAAAATTAGTGTAGTTTGAGAGCGAAATAGATTACTTGTATTTTATCTTTCCTTATTCTTAAGGAAAGAAAGGAAAAATACATGGGAATGTAATTTATTGGTTATGTTCTGTATTTCATTATGTCTTGGTCGACCACAAACCATAACAGTGTGACTTTTTTCCTGTCGTTGACGCTTAAAAAGGACTTTTAGAAGAGGGGCAACTTCTGTTATGTTGCTTTGTACCTTCGATTCCATGACACAAATTCAGACTAGGTTATAAATTGAGGCACATCGAGCTCTCCTACCGGGCGGAAGCTATCAATACGATTTCATAACTAGTTGATATAGTTTATGTCACGATCCAAAATTTAATAAGGGTTGTGATGGCGCCGACACCGCTATCAGGAAAGCCAACCAAAAATACTTAATTAAATTCTCGTTTTAAATATTTTCAAAATCACTTCTTTTATATGTTTAATCAATACATAATACATTCCACGAAAGAAATAATGAGACATTTAACACTTTTTTAATATTTCTGAATAAACCAATAAACATCCCCAGAACTCGGTGTCACAAGTACATGAGCAATTTCTAAGAAAAACTGAACAAAGTACAACAGTTGTCCGGAATACAATTGGACAGAAAATAAATAGAATCCTAAGAGAGACTATACTAGCTGTGAGTCGCCTCAAGAAAACACAGCTCACCTAGTCTCCATGTCAACCATACAGCTACACCCACTAGGCCACTAGAGGTGCATAAGCATGTGCAACAAAAATGCATAAAAGTGTAGTATGAGTACAAAATAATGTGTACTTAGTACGTATCCCGTCTAATCTCGAAGTAGTAGAGACGATAGGTTAACTTCGACACTTACTAAGGGTCCACTAACGTTATATCAGTGATATATTAAATCGTGGATTTTATAAGCATAACTTTAATCCAACATAGTGAAGCAAGTAAACAATTGTTTCTTTATAGGAAATTTTCAAATTCTTTTCAACATTTATACAAATATTCTCAAGCCGAGAAGAGGCTATAACAACTTTAACAAGTTCAAGGCAAGCAATACAAGCATGCGCAAAATCATGGAGAGGACGTATGACCTGATCCAACCATATTTAAGTTGTGCACTGCTAGAGGGTCGAATGGAGCAACCATAGATGCATCTATTTAATCAACCGAGGCGTTCGACCCGTTCCAGAATTTAAACACACACAGATAGTCAATCAAGAAGTCACGAGGACACAATTCCCATCCAAACCCTCGGGGCCCCAAGCAAAACATGCACACAACCTCAAAAACATCCTACGGACTTACTTGCTCGATCAAATCGCCAAAATAACATCATATACATACAATCAAACCTCAAACCTCATGATTTTTTTTAAAGTTTCATAAACTTTCAAATTTGGTACTTATAGTCCGAAACACGTCAAACGACGTCCGATTTCGTCCAACCTTCACATAAAGCACTTAACACATATTTAAGATCTGTACCGGGTGTCGGAACCATAATATGAGCGCGATACCATAGTCTTTTAATCAATTTTCATTTCCATTATCCTTAATAATTTCAGAAATATAATTTAAGAGAAAATTCTTTTACTTAGGTTCTAGACCTCGGATTTCAACTCCGAGCACATGCCCGAGCCCCATATTTTTTTACAGACCTTCCGAGACTATCAAATCACGGACCCGGGTCCATTTACCAAAAAAATATTGATCGAAGTCCACTTTAACCATATTAATATCATACTTCCTATTATATAACGATTTTTAAAAGAAAAAAAACCACAAATTAATTGTTAATTTTTACTTCAGGTATTCTTAACTCATATTTTAGAGAGGGAATACTTATTTTACAATTTGAACAAATCTTTTATATTCTATAATAAAAAGGGGGACTTGAGGGTATATTTTATTGTTAAATATTTTTTCCGAATTTTATGAAGTATTCCAGTTAAAATAGCAATTTAATGAGAACTTTGTATTAAATGATAATAATTGATATTGATATAATAATATTTGAATATAAATTCACATATATTACCACTAATTTATTTTTTATAAAATCATTTTTACTTTACCTGGAATATTTAAAAAATAAAATAATATCTCTTAAGGAGATAAAAATAATTTTTCTGGTTAAAAGTACTTATAGAAGAACTAATAATAACAATTAAGTAATGTATTTAATGAAGATAGTGAAGGTTGAGGGGAAAGTGGGGTCCAGCCATAACTAAACTTTTGAGCCTAGAATACAAACAAATAATGCACTAATATATTTAAAATGACCATTATACCCTTGGTCAACCTTCTTATCTATCTTTTATATTATAAAATACTGACCTTTAAGCCTCATTGTCAAACCATTTTAAGCAGTTGGCATAAATATCCAATATAAATGAACCACAAAAATATCTGTTTTGTGGAAAGTTGATTCGAGGATTATTTATCGGTACTTCAAGCCTCGCTTTGGGTTTATTAAATTCACTCTCAAGTAAATCTTGAAGTACGGGGCATCTATAGGCATATAAATTTTATTGAAATTAAATTCGTAAAATAATTTAAACAATATTTTAAATTCAACATACATTATATTAGTTTAAATAAATTTATTGGACTAATATAATTGAATTAATTATACAAGTTCAATATATATGAATTAAGTAAATGAGTCTTAATCTATTGGGCTAGCCCATTTAATTGGGCTAAAGTGATGAGCCCACTTCATCAAGCCTAAGTCATCTTCCTAGATGGCCAATTTGGTGTCACGTGTCAAATGACATGACGAGCCAAATCAAGTGGAAGAGCCAATAGGACCATGCCACATGTCAAACTGAAAGGCATGCCTTGTCACATTAAAAGGCCAATGAAATTGTCACACGTGTGTAATTGGCATGTTTTGGCAAATCAAATGCGGTCATGTCACACTTCAAGTTGATTGGCCGGAAAGAGTTCATTCTTATCACAACTCCTACCTTCCACAACTATAAATAGGAGTCTTCATAATTCAGAAATGATACCAGAAGTTATAACAAGAAGCAAGAAAGAGCTCGTAAATCAAACACTACAAATTCCTTCACGAGTTTCAAGCTTCAAGAAATCAAGTTGAAGCTCAAGAACGAAGAACAAATCAAGTTCAAGCTCAAGAACCAACAACAAATCAAGGTCAAGTTCAAGCAACCAAGCTAAAGCTCAAGAACAAGAACACCGTTTGTGGCAACAACTACAAATTCAAGATCAAGCTCAAAGGCTCTTGAATTTATTTATTATCGAAAGAATTAGAGGATTCATGGAGATTGTTTACTCAAATATTCAAAATAAAATACTACGATTGTTACGATATTTTTCGATCTTGATTTTATTTTCTCGACACAATTTATTGTCTACAAGTTCAACTCATAAGGTATAAAGATCACTTGCAATGTTTAACTTTATAAGTGAATTTGAAAAATTATATTCTTTCATTAAGCTCAACACGACCTGTTTTTCCCCACCTCAATTGAATTTTCTTCATTTTTTTTTTCATTTTGAAGGTCTCGCACTTGTGATATTTTTTCTAAATTTATTTCTGGCTATTTGAAAATTTAGAAATGAGGTTGATAATTTAATCAAATTATATCTCATTCCCTTGTATTCTTTCCATTCTTTGAAACTTCTAAATTATAATATCTCAAAATAGCTTATGTAATCAAGCCATCAAAACATAATTATGTAAATCAAGCCATTAAATTTTGCCAATATTGAAATGAGTTACGTTGCTTATGGCCAATCATGTTTCTTCTCATAAACAGGTGGAGGATTTCTATGGGGAGCAAAGTAGAAGCCATTCTTCTTGCACTTTCCAAAAGCATTCATAATTGAGCTCCGATGAAGGGTCTACTAGTCCACAAAATGTAGCTATTTTGTCATCATAGACATTAAATTTTGTATCTTTACCATTCCACCAAAAATGACCAAAGAAAAGCGTAACCCCAAAAGGGTTTTCTTTAAATTTGAAATTAAACTCCTCGTTTGCATTGAGGGTTTTATTTCCTAGATCATCATCTTTAGATTGACAACGAACGATCAAAGGTTTCGAAATATCATAAGAAAGGGCATCAATGATGTAAACTGTTTGTCTAGTCGTAAATGGCGTCCCACGACTACTCAAAATGAGGTTTATTACAAAGATGAATGAGCAAAAAATGGTTTTGGTCTTGAAATTAATCATAGTTTTAACTTTTGAAATGGTTTCTTTTGAAACTCTAAAGAGGTTCAATCTATATTTATTGGGAGTTCTATAGCTTTACCCATAAAAATCAAATTAATTATCCTTGCCTACCTATTTATTTTTCTACTCATCAAATTAATTACCATTCATACCTATTGCAATGTATGCGGTGATTGCTTCTTCTTTTTTTCTCATTTTGCTTATGCTTTGCTTTTTTTTTTTCTCCATTTATGTTATTTTTTATTTTCTTTTTCCACCATAATCTCATTCCTTGCTTAATTTTGGCTTTTTCAATTTTTTTCCTTTTTATTGTTTCATTTCTAATTTCATTTATATCTTTTGTCAATTTATTTCTTTTTTTCTGCATGATTTAATTTTATTCACTTTTTTTGCTCTTCTTTATTCTTTTTTTTTCATATGCAATAATAAAAATATAATTAATATAATAACTATTTGTCACCTACCTTTATATATATATATATATATATATATATATATATATATATATATATATATATATATATATATATATATATAGTCTTACTTTTTCCCATTTTCTTTTTCTGTAGATTAAAAGATGATAACTCAGCACAATAAGCACCCACTATGATTTCATAATCTAATTAGTTCATAGTATATTTCAATGTAAGAAACACGACTATAAAAAGAGATTAAAGTATATATATTGTGAATTCACCATATCTTTTGTAAAAAGTTATCTATGCACATAAAGTAAATCGTCCATTGCATTTGACTTTTTCTCGCTTCTTTGTTCTTTTTGCTACCTTACTTTGGCATTAGTGTTTTTTCTTTATTTTTTACCTTTATGGAACATTAATGTTTATTTTTATTTTTATTTTCTATGCAAAACTCACTCAAATTAGCAAGACCGTACACTTAAAATTTGAGGATATTATATATATATACATGAGTCTTTATAATCAGATGAAAAATTATGCGCCCACACACGCTAATTATATATAAATATGAGTCTTTGTCCAAAATTCTAACTTTTTTAATGAGATATAAAATTTGAGCGAAAAAATATACTTATCACAACAATTGCCTATAACTATAAAAACTATTACATAACATAATCTATGTCCATTGGCACAAAAAATTCTTAGCACTGCAAATCATGTTCATATAAATAGTCTAGAATAGAAATCACTTAAAATGTAGATAAAACAACCAATAAAATATTCAAACTACCATATGATACCAATATGGCATATAACTATACCAATATGGTATACAATTATACTGGTAAATTATTTGGTAATTACGTGACTATATTACTATTGCACAATACACATGCGTAAAGAGAATAGTAAATAAAAATAGCATATTAATATAATAAAGTATTTCAAGATACTATTATTAAAAGAAACAAGTATACTAATTAAATACAATTAATATAACCAAAAAAAGATTCAACTAACATATGATACCAATATAGTATATAGCGATACTAATAGGGTATATAGTTGTACGGGATCGTTCAACAACCGCATCTAACTATAAATACTAATACATAATACACAAAATCTATGTCCATATGTACAAGAAAATCCAACACAACAAAATATGATCATATAAATCATTTCGGAATAGAACTCATTTAAAAATATAGCTAATACAATGACAAAAATATTCCAACTACCATATGATACCAATATGACATATAATTATACCAGTAGGGTATACAGTTCTACTAATCAATTCCAGGCAATTATATATGACTATACAACTATTACATAATACACATGCATAAGGAGAAAATCAAAATATAGTGTACACATATTAATATAATAATATATTTCAAGATATTGTACTATAATACTATTATATAAAACAAACGCATAAAGAAAAAATTAAAATAATTACATAATACATATGCATAAAGGAAATTAAAATATTCAAGATATTGTACTATTCTACTATTACTAAAGAAAAATCAAATAATATACTAATTAAATGTAGCTAATACAACCAAAAAAGGGTTCGAACTAACATATATGTTAGTTTAGTGTATGAATATACCAACATAGTATACAACTGTACGTAAAGAATTTAAAACAGATTTTTTAAATTTAATTATTAAACTTAAATAATATTAGCTGTCACATAATCTAATTAACTCAATTTTTTGCGTTATCGATTATACTAAAATTTAGATATGTTATAATAATATACTACATATCATTTTGAAATAGAGAATAAATTAATAAAAAATATTTAATGGACACGCACATCCTATTATGAAATGAGAAAGATAGAAGAAAAACTTTTATTTATATTTGAGAAGACAATAAAAGAGAAAATATATTGGGGCAATTAATGCAGTTTTACGTGATTAGAAAGGAAGGATTTTGAAAATAGGTAGTTGGGGTAAATACTTTAGATTGCATAGGTACACTGGTAATACAAATTGGAATGGGTATTAACGGGTAATTAAAATTGTCTGAATAGGCATTTAGGGTAATTTTCCCATATTTATTTGCATGAAGAAGAAATTAATGACTTGGAGTAGATTACTTTATATTATAATCTGATTTCTACATTCATTAGAAGAACAATTACTGCGTGAACATTTATTAGTCTAATATTGGAGTTAATATGCAATGGAATATTCTTTCTATTATGCCGTTTGTGTATTTTATTTATTTATTATTATTACTAAAGGGGTAGTTTTTTTTTTGGCGGGTTTTGAGCGAATGAAAGGGATATGTGCAAATATTAATTTGATTAAAAAAAGAAGAAGTGGGATCTTGAACATTGTCAACAAAATGTGAATGAATGGATGATGTGGCTATACAAAATATTAAATTAAGTTCATATCAACAGCAATTGAACGATACGCACCATCACAATTGTTTATTAATAGCCATTTCTCAAGTAAATCTGTTTAATTGGGAAACCCAAAATTCATATATAAACTTTATAAATTGATACAAATTTAAGTAGTTCGGAAGTCATTTCACCAAATCTATCTCATGAGTAGAAATGCAAACCTTTTTCTCTTGTAACCATCCATAATCAAGCAAGAAACTACACACAAAGGAACGAAGAGGATAATGATTATAAAGACCATATGTGTCACGACCCCAAAAACCGGTCGTGATGGCGCCCAGCACATTGCTAGGCCAGCCCGACCAATTACACACAACACTGAGCTACCAACTCATATTTTTGTTTCAAAATCAATAATAACAAGATATAAAACGTGTTTAGCCAAGATAATGAAAAATATCCCAATATCAACACACCACCTCCCAAGACCTGGGGTCATGAGTCGAGAGCCTCTACTGATTAACATACTGACAACAATAGTGTATACAGAATAAGTCTGAAATGCGAAAATTTCTAAAGCATAAGAAAGCAAGGGAGAGTCGGGTCCTGCGGACGCCAGGCAGCTACCTCGACACCCCGATATAAGCTCTAAAGACAGCTGGAAATCAACCCTGCTGGGAGGTACCTGGATCTGCACACAAGGTGCATGGAGTAGAGTGGGTACTTTCAACTTAGTGGTAATAAGCATGTATAATGATATTGAAAGTAAGAATACCCAATAATACCACACAGTAAAGTTATACAAAACCATTTTTTTCCTTTTTAGCAGTATAAGTCTCAGGGAAAGCAATAACATATAAAGCAGTTCAGTAGAAATAAATAAATGCAATGCAGATGCATCAACATGACCGCTACGGCGTGTAGCCCGGTCCATTTGGGTACCCACCCTTACACTTGGCGAAATTCGCTCCCAATAAACTCCATTCTCACTTGGGAGGAATTAGTTAAGCAGTCCTGAACAAGTTTTACTCTCCCAACAAGACTGCAAGACAAATTGATGAGATATTCTAGTACAAGGAGTATCCTATTGAGACCTTACAGGAAACTTGGGAAAGATTCAAAGAGATGCTAGTGAAGTCTCCCTACCATGATATTCCAGTCCAGATGCTTGGACATAGATTCTACATGGGGTTAGCAGTTAATTTAAAAGCCAATATAGATTCTTCAGTTGGGGGTGCATTTTTTAGCAAGACATTCGTAGAGTGTAAAATCCGTCTTGACAAGATATCCCAGAATTCAAGGTGGATGAGGAGAGGTACGACCTTGGCACCAACAGTGCATTCAGTTCCTCTTGACTTAAATAATTAACATGTACAGAACATAGCAACACTCATGACTCGGATGATTATATAGACAAAGAAGATTGATGAGATGGGTGCAAAGCAAGTGCATATCATTGACACAACAAATGGAGGACTGTGTACATCTTGCATTAATTAGTCTTATGTGTGTTCATGGAGCGGAGAAGTTGAAAACCAAGGGTTAAGAGAGTTATGAATTATGTTAACAATTTTGGGGGTTAGAGACAAGGAGGACAATAAAGGAGACCATCACCCAATCAGCAGTACAGACCGAACATGCAACAACCTGAAGGTATGCAACCCCGAGGCCAAATAGTGCTATATAAGAGACAACAGAGCATATCAGCCACATCCTCAGCATTAGGATGGCAACATGGTATCAATCATGGGTATGCTGCAACAACTCATTAGACAAATGGTAAGATGCATGAAAATTTGGCGGTGCATGACTCAGCAGTAAAGAATATTAAAACTCAATTGGCGCAGTTGTCCATGGCCTTCCTTAGGGAACATTGCCAACTGACACGAACATTAACCCTAAGGAGAAAAACCAGAATCAGCTGATGGCAGTAAGTCTCCGAAATGTGAGAGATTTAGACAGGGAGAAAGAAGTTGCTCAATCCAGAAGAGAGAATATGCCAGTCACTCCAATTCCATTAGATATAGATGAATCAGCAGAACTCACTAAAGTGGTGGTTGAACAGGTTCAGGTTGATAAGGGTAAGGCTAAAGAGAGTGAACAAGATGTAGAACAAGTGGTACCTCTTGTGCCACAAAACCCCAACAAATAAAAGCTCGTAAATAGTGAACAAAAGGTGATACCTACACCATTCCCTCACAGACTAGCAAAACAAAAGAAAGAAGATCAATACAGGAAATTCTTGGAGATACTTCATCAAATTCAATTGAATATTTCGTCGATGGATTCATTGAGGGAAATGCCAGGCTATACAAAGATGGTGAAAGAAATAATATCCCAAAAAATTGATTTTTAGGACCTATCTGTAGTAACTCTAACACAGATCTACAGTGCAGTAGTGATAAGATCCATGGCTCAAAAGATGTATGGTCTAGGTAGCTTCACTATTCCATGTACTATTGTGGGTTATAATTTTTACAAAAGCATTATGTGACTTAGGAGATGACATAAACTTGATGCCTTTGGAAATATACATAAAACTTGGCATTGGCAGAGCTAGACGAACATCAATGTTATTGCAGCTAGCTGATTGCACGTTAAAAGGCCGACAGAGATTCTTGATGATGTGCTGGTACAAACGGGAAAATTTGTATTCCTTACAGACTTTGCTATTCTGGACTTCCAGGGAGGCCATTCTTAACCACTGGAAGAGCATTGATTGATTGTGAAACTAGGGTGTTAAAAATGAGGTTGAACGATGAAGAAGTTATATTCAACATTCAATAATCCATGAGGAGACCCAATAGATATGAAAATTACTCACTAGTGGAAGCTGTGGATATGATCCTGCATGAAGATAATGAGACCTTGAATGCTAAAGATACATTGGGAGCTTGCTTGACAAACATAGAGGAGATAGATGGTGAAGGGTTGGTAGAGTGGGTCATGTCACTCAAAGGCGGGGATTCTGGAAGAGGGAACCCCAGTTCGATTCCCTTGAGTTAGAAAAGAGAAATACACCACCTATAAAACCATCAATAGAGGAACCACCCCAACTGGCCCTGAAACCACTTCCAGCCCACCTCATCTATGTTTTCTTGGGTCCCTTCAACTTTGATTGTTATAATATCATCCGGGTTTGCTAGCTGTGCAGGTAGAACAATTTTTGTAGGTGTTACAGTAATGCAAATTGCCATTGGGTGGACCATGGAAGACATAAAGAGTATTAGCCCGGCCTTTTGCATGCACAAGATTTATCTGGAAGAAAAGAGCAAACATTATAGGGAACACCAATGTAGGTTGAACCTGTTTATGAAAGAGGTAGTGAAGTAGCAGGTAATTAAGTGGCTGGACCCGGGCATCATCTTTCCCATCTCTGATAGCAACTAGGTAAGCCACGTCTAGTGTGTACCGAAAAATGGTGGAATGACAGTTGTACAAAATGGGAAGAACGAGTTGATCTCAACTCATACACTCACAGGGTGGTGGATTTTCATAGATTATAGGAAATTAAACACATCCACTCGAAAGTACCATTTCCTCAAACCCCTGATTGACCAGATATTGGGCAGATTAGCTAGGCGATCCCATTTTTGTTTTCTGGCTGGAACTTGGGATATGATTAGATTTCAATAGCCTTGGAAGATAGTATGAAAATGTCCTTCACATGTCTGTATGGTGTCAGCCTTTCAGAGGATGCCCTTTGGACTTTGTAACGCACCGGCCATACTCCAGCAGTGTATGCTAGCCATCTTTACCGACATGGTTGAAGACATTAGGGAGGTGTTTATAGATGATTTCTACATTGTAGGGGATTCATTTGAAGATTGTCTTCAGAACCTTAAGAGAGTGCTCAAACGATGTGTGGAGACAAATTTGGTGCTGAAATGGGAGAAATGCCATTTTATGGTACAAGAAGGCATAGTGTTGGGGCATAGAGTGTCCAAAAAGGAGATTGAAGTAGATAATGCAAAATTTGACATAATTAAGAAGCTTCCAGCACCCACTTCAGTGAAACCAGTGAGAATTTTTCTTTCGGAACGCCGGATTCTACAGGCGGTTCATCAAGGATTTTTCAAAATTGCTAACCCCTTATGTAAGCTGCTTGAAAAAGAACAACACTTTTTGTTTTCTGATGATTGCAGGTTAGCGTTTGAGGAGTTGAAAAGGAGATTGGTGACTGCACTCATCACTGTTGCACCCAATTGAGAGCAACCATTTAAGTTGATATACGATAGTGGTGATTATGCTATAGGAGAAGTTTTGGGGAAGCACAAGGAGAAAATTATGCACACAATTTACTATTCAAGTTGGACGCTTAGTGGTGCACAACTGAACTACACCGTCATGGAAAAGGAATTGCTCGTTGTAGTGTTTGCCTTCGACAAATTCAAGTCATACTTGATTGGCTCGAAAGTTATTATTTATACTAATCATGCAGCCATTTGGTACTTGATAGCAAAGAAGGAGTCCAAGCCCCTCTTGATTCGTTGGGTTCTATTGCTACAAGAATTTGACCTAGAAATGCATGACCGAAAGGGGACAAACAACAAAGTAGCAGATCACTTCTCGAGGTTAGAAGGGGCAGAAAAGAGAACGGGGTTGAAGATCTCATGGAAGAGTCGTGGATCTTGATGATATGGAAGCTCTTAATTGTAAGGTAAAAGATCTCTTTGTCTATTAGGGGTGAGAATAATTTTTCTATGTTTCTCTGCCTAAGGTACATGAACCCTTAGTTCGTATGTTTTATGCCAATCTCCGCTCTAATAAACCAGATAGGCTAGAATCTCTAGTACTAGGTAAGCCCATTATTCTTGAATGTGCCTTGTTTGGCTCACTTTTTCTATGTCGTTGCTCCGGTTACCCTATTCTTTTTAAAAATGTATGGCTGAGAAATTTGAAATTTCTTTTGACCAATCCAAACAATGCATTGTTGAATGTCCCTCTGAAACCCTTCTAAACCAAATTGGTCATAGTGATGTGAGTTTTGAAACTCGGGTTCTGGCCCATATTGTGGCAACCACCTTGCTTCCCCGTACTGGTTCCTTTTCTACCTTCTCTCAAAGGGATACATTCTTTGTCTACTGTCTCATCACCAAACTCAAATTCAAACTTTCCTCTTGGGTCATAAATTTCATGATAGAGAGTGTCGAAGATCCCACGTGTTTACCCTATGGTATGGAAATCACCCATATTCTAGAAGCCCATCAAATTTCATTGTCTGATTATCCCTTCATTACTGTCTCCAAATCCTAATATTCTAGAGCTTTTGCTAGTATGGGGTTTGTGAGTATCAAGGGCTCTTGGGTTAAGAAAAGTGGTAGTGAAGCAAAACAGGCACCTATGAAAACCAAAACTTAATCAGTTGTTCCTCCTCCTACTCTTGTTAGTTCTGAGTTGAGTGAGAGTTTAGCTCTATTGACTCCAAACTCTCTGACATCAAGACTTTTCTTTCCGCTACTCAGTCCACTGTGGGTGACATTCATTCTATTTCAAAGATAGGGTCTGACGCTTCCAAAATCAGAGTTGTTGTTCTTAGAGTAAGGGAGAATGATGTCAAAGCTTTCAAGGAGGTTCACGACAGGCTGGATGGTATGAGCGTCGCTGCAAATACAAGCTTCAAACAGTTGAAGGAGACCATCTGCAACACTCTTACCTATTTCCTGCGTCGCTAGTGTGAATGTGTTTCAAAACTATTTTTTTTAACTTGCTTTGGTTGTATTGTGGGTTGTGCCCTTGGATAATTCTATTTTTTTTGTTATTATGGGTTGTTTTATTAGCCACTAGATAATTCTGTTATTATGTGTATATGTACAGGTCCAAGTCGACTATGTATGGGACGTGACTGCACACATCTTATATATGCATAGGTAGCACTCTATATGTATATTGTACAGGTACAAGTCTACCACACACATTGAGGGGGAGATTCAAGGACAAGTCAAGTCGACTGCATACATTGAGGGAGAGTTAAGTCGACTAGTAAAACAAAGGGAAGTCGACTGATGTTTACTTCCATACACATAGTATATTATTTTGCCATCATTAAAAAGGTAGAGATTGTTAGATCATGTTTTAATGATGCAACTAATATACATGTGTAGGAACTCAAAGAAGTAAAGAAGAACTGCTTGGATGGTTCAACACAAACAAGGGAAGAATTCACTCACAAAGATTTACAAGGAAAGAAATAAATCTACATGAGATCAGCAAATCAGGATTAGCTTCATAAATCTGGGAAATCAAATCGGCATCAAATCAGCAGTATTAGTGATTAATGAAATTGGAATAATCAAGGCACGAGAAGATCGGTGATTAGCGGAGATGGAATAATCAAGGAGAATCACGAAAAAATAAAAGATGCGAGAAGATCTGGGAAGTGACCGCTTTTGAAAGATCGAACAATCAAGGAGAAGTCTTGTAAAGCAATCCTCTACCGAAGGAAAGAAATTAAGTGAAGCAAACGGCTAACTCCTTATTCTTGGAAAGAATCAATTCTTTCCAAGGATCAAACCCTTAGGTCGACAAGCCTTTATCGTTCATCATAGTATAAATACTCTTTTGTAAACTCTGGTTTACACATACTTTGATCAAACAAAATCACTCTCTTTATTCTACTGCAAACAAGCATATTAGCTTACTTAAATCTGTTGTGTAACAAGTCAGGGATAGAAACAGGGTACACAACTAGTGAGGCATTGTATCAAAACGAGTGCTAGAGAAATTGAGTGACATACATCACATCTTTACTCGGAAGAAACTCATTTACTAGAAGAGAACTCCCTTAAAACCCAAGGGGATTGGATTAGAATTCACATTGAATCTGAACCAGTATAAAATCTCGGTGTTTTTAATTCCTGCAATTATTTTTTGCATTTCATTTTCAGTTATCATACCTGCTAGATTACCATATTCAGTCGACCACTCTAGTTATAAGTGATGCCTCATTCGATGAGCTGAAGTTAACTTTGAAATTAAAATAGGTTTTCCATCAAACAATGTTCCCAAGGAATAATTGCAAATTTGAGTGTCAATTATATTGGGTGTGAATAAAGTACCACATCGAAACTACAAAGAAAAAAGATATGTATTAGAGTTTCGATACTCTTAATAGTGTGAGGCATTTTGAAGAAATTGTTACCGATAATATTATAGTGACAAAAATATATTAGTAACTTTTCTATAAATAGTAAGATTTTTTTTGGTTATAAATTAAGCATTGCCTAGGAGATGTATTTCATAAAGGTGTTACACGAGGGGAGCAAACGTACCTCCAAAATACAACACAAGATTGATATAAATCAATCTTAAAAAATACTGCATGCTTGATATAACTTGCTCTCGCGGGATTGAGTTAAAATTCTCAATTGCGATTTTTTTTTCTAATTTTATTTCCTGTTATTTGCAGAGCCAGAAGTGAGAATGATAATGTAATAAAACCTAAATATAGAAATTATATTTTATCACAATCCCTTGCATTCTTTCCATGCCTTTTTTAAAAAATAAATTGATAGAAAAGACAAAATACAAGGTCATATATCTCTCTATCTCCAACTTTTTAAATCGAACTAGCTATTCCAATCATGTTTCTTCTCATAATTAGGTGGAGGATTTCTTCGGGCACCAAAGTAGAAACCATCTGCTTGCACTTTCCAGTAGCATTCAAGAGTGTCAGGGTCTATTACTCCACATTGTCCAGCTATTTTGCTATTGAATACATCAAATGGTATATTCTTACCATTCCACCAGAAATGACAAAAATAAAGTGAACCTCCGAAAAGCTTCTCGTTAAAGCTAAAATTAAATTCCTCGTTTGGACGAAGGACTTTATAACCTAGATCATCGTCTTTAGACTGACAATGGAAAATGAGTTTAGAATTAGGAGGGAGAGCATCGATAATGTGAACTTGAAATCTTGGAGTGACAAAACTACGACTTCTCACAAGAGCGAGGTTTAGTAGAAACATGAATGAGAAAAAAAGAATTTTGGTCTTGAAATTAATCATATTTTGATCCTTTGAAATGGTTCTTTATGTTCAGTATTGCTTTCTTTGGTACTTTATAGGTTCATGTGCTACACGTATATATGCATGAAACGAAACTATTAACGCTTACTTTTATTTGGTTCATGTAGATAAGTCAAAGTATACTTATACATGCTTTAGAAGACCAGTGGATGGACTTTCATTAATTTAGTAATGGAATATGACTGAATATTCTTTTCATTATGCCCTTCAAATTTGCCTTTTTAATATTTTCTGAAAAGTAGAAAGAAAAATTAACCTTCTTTCATTGTTGTCTTTTTCTTTTTCTTTTTCTTTTTTTTTTTTTTTTTTTGGTTAAAGGTTGGAGCCTTCTTTCACTTATATCATCCATTAGTAAAGAGGAGATTACCGGTGTAATAATGTACTAATCTGGATAGGAGCGTTTATATTTTTTTTAATTTTATATTCTTTTAAAAAAAAATTGAACCATTTCTCGTTTTTTTTTAATGAAAAGAAAAAAAAAAGATATTTTTCGGTTATCTGCGTCTTACTTTTGCACCAAAGCCATATTAATCTTCTTTGTATCATTCCAATATTGTCGGATTTTGCCAAAGGGAAAAGTAACTTTTACACTGATATCAATCCCACCGTGGCTAACAGTGTCGTCCTACAAAGTTTAGGCATGGCTTTTTAACGTGGTAGACAATAAATTTGCGTCAAAAAAATAAAATTAAGATAAAAAATATCAAATTATCACAACAATCGTATTGTGTTCGATTCGAAAGGCATGGTTTTCAGTATGTCTCTAGATAGGGCCCCACTAGTCCGGCTAGCTAGTGAGCGGTTCATTCGGGCGGGAAGCCTTCACATCCTAGGCACAACGACGCAATTATCTTTTTCTAGTTAGACTTCTATCAATGGAATGAAATAACCATCCCTTCCTATTTCTTTGTTTGTCATGTCAGATAGAAAGAAAATTAGACCCCAAAGAGCCCTTCTTTACTTCACTACTTTATGGGGTGGGGTTGAAGTATTGGCAATTGTTTGATCGTTTCTCTAAGGAAGAGTCGAAATAGAATCAACTTGAATTCGGGACCGCTATTCGAAATACGTGGTGCGATTTTATCGGCCTTTTAGTGTGACTGGACATGCCTTGTCATTTTGGCATGTGGCATATTCCTAGGCTCTTCCGCTTGACTTGGCGCGCCACGTCATTTACACGTAGCACCAAACTGGGCCTCTAGGAAGATTACAGCTTGGGCTTAATTAAGTGGGCTCATCACTTTAGCCCAATTAAATGGGCTAGCTCAATGGATCAAGACTTATTTATTTAAGAGAATTTTTCACAAAAGGCATTCATTAAGACCTAATTAGCAATAAATAGAAATTCTTTCCTATATTACGTGATATAGATATATTTTGCGCTATTTTATGATGTATATAGTGTATTAAACGAATTGTATTCATTAATACAACATGAAATGACGCCGCATAAACAGGGATTCCTGTAAATCATGATATGTATTTAGGTGTATTAAGCTGTATTAAGCGGGAAAAAAGTAACGTTTCAGCGCAAATCGTGGGAAGGTGAATCTGTATTTAGGTGATTAAATTGTATTAAGCGGCGTCATTTCACAAAAAAAGGGAGTTATACCATAAATTGGTGAGAGAAAATTATTTTGTACCATCTAATAATGCTTAAATATAGGAAAGTACTAAATTTAAATTTTTTGCTACAAAATAAAAAAGGTTATTATATTATTTAAAATCTTAAAAAGGTATTTATTATATGTTATAAATAGGGTACTAACCTATTCTATAGGTGGTAAAATTTCCTTTATTTAATCCATATATGTTGGACCTATATAATTAATTCATTTATATATTAGCCCATAATATTTATTTGGACCAATATATCTTGAATAAAATATAGTCCAAATTATTTAAAGGAATTAATTGAAGTAAAATTTATATGCCTACAAATGCCCCTACTTCAGGATTGTCTGACATAAATATGTTAGGCTTCGAAGACTAGGCTTGAAGTATCACAAACTAATATACAATTTAAGTTCATTGTAGATGTACTCATGCATTACTTCAAAAGAATTGAGATAATAAATTCAGCTTGAATGAGCTTTCAATACATATGGCCAAATATCCAAAACTTGATTCGTTACTAGACGGTTCACGTGGACTGTGGCAGAATGTCAATAAAAGTCGTGTTCTGACTTGTAGGCCAATATGGAAATCATAATCCATTTAGCCAAAGATATTGCATTCCTTATTTAAGGAAGTATATACTTATAAAGTTATATTTATGAACGGTGTCTCGTGCAAATATGAAAGACCGAATCGTTTGATAGCAGCAACAAATTAAATTGGAGATAGAGAGCCAAATCATATTCCAATTGAAATTATAACAGGAAAAGGATTCGACTCTACCTTGGCAAAAGGAGCGCCGCTCAATAGACTTCAAATTCGTTTCGGGGATGGATTTCGAATATCCCACATCGAAACAAATCCTTGACTGGCGACCTCCGTCATCTATAAATACCATACACCTTTCATTCCATCAGTATCAATTTCAGCGTTTGTAAATTCATTTGAGTCTACTTTTGATGACTTAGAGGTA
This sequence comes from Nicotiana noctiflora, assembly GCA_032618575.1. Lineage (NCBI taxonomy): Eukaryota > Viridiplantae > Streptophyta > Magnoliopsida > Solanales > Solanaceae > Nicotiana > Nicotiana noctiflora. The sequence continues at coordinate 272,930 of JASVEL010000086.1, forward strand.
CTGACGTGAAGGTAATTTTTTTCTTCTTTTCTTGCGCTTTTCTACCTTTGTTATTCTTCTTTTCTTTTTTTTTGCGCATGAAGAAGACAATCTTGGGGAGTAAGGGGATGAGTACTTATCCTTACCCAATTATCGGAGATATTACTCTCAGTGTGGCTCGACGATCGGTGAGGTGAACTTAAGGTGCAAATGGACTTATATGTCCACCTTAAGATTTAAAGACTTATACGTCCAGGGAATGTGGATTGACTATCGGGGAGATTACTCTCAAAACGACCACAGTGCGTGGCTTGACTATTGGAGAGATTACTCTCAAAATGGCCACAGTGTGTAGCTTGACTATCGGAGAGATCACTCTCAAAACGGCTACAGTGTGTGGCTTGAATATTGGAGAGATTACTCTCAAAACGGACATAGTGCGCAGCCTTCTTTTATATGGTTTTTATGTTGCCTTAGATTTTTACCTTTGAAACTTCAAGTCAGCCTAATATCCCTCCCTTTTAGGATTAGTAGTCCTAAGTACCTTCGTGACTGATATGAATGGGATGGGTAATAGAATGCAATAGTGATCGAGACCAATTCGTGCTTTAATACCTTAACGGGTGGGGAGGGTAGATATGGATACGATGATCGGTGAACTAATACCATGTGTAGCCCCTCTTTTGATAAATGATTACCAAGTATTGTATTGATGTCATCCAAATTATGATTAAACCTCGGACCCCCTTTCCCTTTCTTTCTTAGTCTTAAAAAAAAATTGATTTTTTTTTCAAAAATCCACCTTTCAATAATTGCTCTTATTTATTTTCAAGCATTTGTGTAATCAAAATCCCCTCTTACTTGAGCCTTATTTGTTTACTTGTTAATTGCACTAAATTCACACAAAACCATCTGGCCAGAAACCATACTAGTGGATCCTAAGGGGTGCCTAACACCTTCCCTTGGGATAATTTCAAAGCCCTTACCCTATCTCTGGTTATCAAAAGCATAGTTGTAGTTGAATCTTGTAAGGTGTCCTAATGCACCGTAAATCATTAGGTGGCGACTCTCCAAAAAATCCAAAATCCAGTTTCCAAAAGGAATGAGTTGTCCCATACCCTAATGTCATAAACCTGATTCTCCCATCGCGAGGAAGAAAAAAAGGTGGCACGACAGGGACCCACTGAGGTCATATTGCTGGTGAATTACTTGTTAAATTGTAATTTCATACTCATTCATTTCCATATCATATCTCAGTCTCTGTTGCCATTTATTTACACATCATATCATCATTTTGGCTAGTTTTATGGCATTGTGAGCTTGAGAGACTGGAGAGATTGATGACTGAGTGAGGCCAAGGGCCAGATTGTGAGTGATATTTTTATTGGATTGCACGTCACATCATGTTATATTTATTTATGTCTGGATTTGGCTTATTATGGCGCATGGGCTGAACGAGCCCCTTTAGAGTCTGCACGCACCCTTAGTGATTGCGATTGATTTATATTGAGGGGTGGATCAAGCATTTATGTTTTGGGGTGGATCTTCCTCGGGATGCAGTGGCATTATACATTATTGATTGACTGACTTTCAGTTGTTGCTATATATATATATATATATATATATATATATATATATATATATATATATATATATATATATATATATATATATATATATATATATATTCCTAATGGATCTTCCCGGGGCTGGATTGGCCATACACAGTACTGAGTGACTGAGTATGTCGAGTGTTTGAGCATGATGAGAGAAAAATGTGAGATAGTGAAATTGAGTACTCTGAGAGTGTAAGAACATGACTTCATCTTTGAGATATATTGCTTGACATACACATATGACATACATGCATATAGATATTTTTTTCATGTTGTACGGTATCACGTAATTCATGACTTCTCACACATATTAACATATAAGTATAGAGATTCATTTTTCTCATGCCATTCGAAAATGAAATATTTTCCTGTTGAAAGCTTTTCAAAAAAATACAGTGTTCAAACTTACTTATATTTTTGGCGATTTCAATAAAAGATTTGAAATTTCACTGATATACTTGAAAAACACGCCTTATTTATGGAATTGTGAACGAGCAAAGCATTTATCTATGAGTTGCTTCTTCTATTACTTTCATTATGTTGTTATGAACTGTTGTTGGCTATTGGTGTTGGACCCGACCTTTATTCCAGCTCATCACTGCTTTCAACCTAAGGTTATGTTTGTTACTTATTGAGTACATGTGGTTGGTTGTACTCATACTACACTTCTGCACCTTGTGCGCAGATGTTAGATGTCGATGTTGATGTGATCGACGAAAATTGGAATTGAAGACTTACCCGCGTTCCTGATGTAATTGTATCTTGTTCATGTTAGCCTTGGATTATAAAAATCTATTTATGTACATTTCGAAGATGATGTATTTATTTCATACCAACTTTATAAATTTTTATCTTAGAAGTTCATGATTTTTACTACAAATCCTTGGGGAATGTATAAAATTCAGATATTTTCTTTTATTTAATAGTCTTACTAAAATTCATTGGAATTGGATAGTTATTAATTGGCTAACCTAACGGGTTGAGTTACGTGTCATTACACTGACAGTAAATAAAATATAGTACTATTTATTAATTTCTTATGAAATAAAACTTTATTAGTTTTGCCCGTGAAATGAAGTTGAATTCATATCTATAGATAGCAAAGGCTTAAAAGATATTTGATTTTAAATTTGGGGCTAGTATACATTCTAAGTAGATCCAATATTCCGTTCTTTTGGATGACTTGATTTGACCTACACTCATCCTTAAATGATTTCGTCACTCACTCATCTAAATTTTCCGATGGGTTAATCAATTACACATTTAGGAGTTTAAAAAAATATATATATATATATATATATATATATATATATATATATATATATATATATATATATATATATATATATATATATATATATATGTGTGTGTGTGTGTGTGTGTGTGTTATATACAAAATATACGCATAGTTTATGCACCTTCTAGCTCGAGATTAGTCAAGAGGCCAATTCTGTATTTTGCCCAAAAAAATAACCATTCTTCATTCTGGAGACGATTGTTCCATTAATTACTCGAAATCATTTTGTCGCTTCTTTATAAATTGTAAATTAATGCTTCAAAAGCATCTTGTTTAACTGTCCATAAATACATGTAACCTATCAAGATGCGTTAATTGATTTAGGATATTTATTAACATTAACAATTTGATAACATCAAGGTCATTCGTTACATGGATGTTTAATTAGAAACCAGCATGATCCATACTTCATTGATCTCATTTCTCCCCTGATCCATAGTATATTTCTAAGCATAAAATAAAAAGCCCATTTTCTACTTTCCATTATTTAAAATTATCCGTTAAAATATTTAATCTTTTCTCCTTTTTTTAAACGTAAGTTGTTAGAACAATATAAATCGTAACTATTCCTGTTGAGGATGTGCACAACTTTCCACGTAGAAGTTGACGCCAAGAACATCATTTGTTTATTATTTTTGTGTGTTATTTCTTGTTAAAGATTAATGTTTAGACATTCATAGTGCTCAAGTTGATCTTCACCACTCTCTTTAAGCATTTAAAACTAGTATGATCTTCTATTTTTTTTTTTAAGAAACTCCAAGCATAAAGGACATAAACAAAAATAGCAATCGATTGTTTTAAAAAAACTTAATTGACCTGCGTACAAATTGACTTGAAAATTATCTTCTTTCTATTTTTGAAATCTGAGTCAGCACTGTTCTTCTGCAACATGGCTGCCATATTGTGTTGACTTCTCTTTGATAATTTGGGACCCATGGGCCACCCAATAAAGATAGGGCAAAGATCACTTTATCCTATAGCCGTAAAAATTTATAAAATTTATATATTTTTATATATAATATATAAAAATATATTTATACAAAAAAATATTTTTTTTCTACTATTATTTGCAAAGTTATTTTTGGAATAAAGATCATGATTTTAGGTCAGCTGTATTACAAAATCCAACATGCATAAAACAGTTTCCTTGTGATAAAATTTACAAATCTTCTCATAAATGTATTTGCTTACCTCGAATATAAATATAAAAAAAATCTAAAAATTCGAAATTTTTAAGTAGATATAAATCAAATCTTATAACCACCCAATCAGGCAAAAAGTAGGATATATGAATAAACGTCCTTTAGCTTTAAGACTTAATATTTAAGTAGAAGACCACTACCCTTTTGAACCAAAAAAAAAAAATAACATAACAAGCTTCCCTGTTTGAGAAAAACTCTTTTTCCCTTAAAAAAGGCAAGAAAATTTGAAGGAAAATGTCTCAGCCACCACAATCTTCTTCTACTTCAAATATTCAAGATCCATTAAAACTCTTGACAGTACATTACTACGTCCCATTATTTCCTAACACAAAAATCACTAATATTTTCACAATTTTGATGAAGGGTTTTCTTGCAATTTGCTTATTTGCTTCCATTTCTCTAATCTTTTTCATTGCTTTTTCCAATCGATCCAAATGGTTTAGCTGTTCAGATTGTGCTGAACATGAGAAACTACTTTCACCACAACATTCCTTTGCTTATACTTCTGCCGTTACAATTAGTAACAAAGAAAAAAATATCGAAGAAGTAGAAACAAATATTAACCATATATTATTTGGTATTGGAGGGTCCGCAAAGACTTGGAATGATCGTAAAAGTTATTCCGAACTATGGTGGGAGCCAAACGTGACTCGAGGGTTCGTTTGGCTCGATGAAAATCCTCAAGAAAACGAGTCGTGGCCTGACACTTCACCACCCTATAAGGTCTCAGAGGACACGTCATCGTTCAAATACACGTGTTGGTTTGGTGACAGGTCAGCAGTGAGAATTGCGAGGATTGTGAAAGAGAGTTTTGAATTAGGGTTAAAGAATGTTAGATGGTTTGTTATGGGAGATGATGATACAATATTTTTTACGGAGAATTTGGTGACGGTTTTAGGTAAATATGATCATAATCAAATGTATTATATTGGTGGGAATTCAGAAAGTGTGGAACAAGATTTAGTGCATTCTTATGGTATGGCTTATGGGGGTGGTGGAATTGCAATTAGTTATCCTCTTGCAGAAGTGTTAGTGAAGATTTTAGATGGTTGTATTAATAGATATCATGATGTCTATGGTTCTGATCAGAAAATTGGTGGTTGTATGTCTGAAATTGGCATTCCTCTCACTAAAGAACTCGGCTTCCATCAGGTATACAATTCTTTCATTAATTCTAAGCTGAGGTTTCTATTTTTTTTGGGAGCAACATAGCGCTCGCAGGGGTTGGTTGAGTTGGTTTCCCATAGGGGAGACCTGGGGTCGATTCTGATCACCACCAGCTTGCTCGTCCTATCGGGCTTGCCCAAATGCGGTTTACATCACATTTGCGATTTGCGAGTTATTGCACAATAACTAGGTTATGCAATGTGCATCGCAAAGGTAGCGGCTACGAGTTTTCCTGTGAAGTTTTTTTTTAAAAAAAAAATATACATAGAATATTTTATATATAGTCAAGTCATTTTTAAGTTGAAACAATAAAAAGAACTCCAAATGTGTAAACTAGTATGAAGATTTATGGAAGAAATTAAAATTGTTGGATGATTTCTTCGTATTTGCTTAAATTTTAGTTGACATATACACCATTTTATTAAGAGATTTATAATATTTACGGTAATATTTTTTCATTTTAGCTTTTAGCTAGGGACAGACTTATGCTGGAGTTGAATAAAATTTGTGATCCGAAATTAATTTTTAGATGTTCTTATTTCAGCAGTTCACAACTTTTTGTTCAAAACTTCAATATGAATTAATGGAAGTACCATCTTTTATCGTGTTAGATTTAAGTTGTATATTCTGGCAGTATATATAAATATTTTTGTAAAGATGGATATACAAGAAACTCACACAGGCTTTTGGAAACACTAATATTTTCAAATCTTATTTAAGACTCACAAATTTTAGTTCAAAACTCCAATTAATGTTTATTATATTATTCTATATTGTGTTATATTTAGTCGTATATATTATGACAGTGTAAATAATTTTTAAGATGGATATACAAGGAAGTCCACGCGGGCTTTTGGCGGCGCATCCATTGGCACCAATTGTATCACTACACCATATAGGCGTTATACATTCTCTAATTCCATTAATGGATCGAGTTGATTCAGTGAAGAAGGTGATTGAGGCTTACAAAAAAGACCCAAGTCGAACAATGCAACAAAGTTTCTGTTACGATTTGAATAAAAACTGGTCAATATCAGTGTCATGGGGATATTCAATTCAGTTATATCCAAATTTAATGAATGCTAAAGAATTGGAGACACCATTGAGGACGTTTGAAACATGGAAAGGGTTTGAAGAGCCATTTACGTTTAATACTAGGCCAAATTATATAGAACCATGTCAAAGGCCTATAGAGTATTATTTGGATCAAGTTATTGAGCTTGAAAATGGAGAAACTTTGACAAGTTATAAGAGAATTGGTGATTATAACAAGCAATGTGAGAATGACAATTATGCATCAGCATTAGCAGTTCAAATGGTTAATGTCACGTCTGCAATTTTATCTCCCCAAGTATGGAGACAGGTAAATTTCTGGTCTAATTTGTTTTATGAATCTTTTATTTTTATACTTTTCTTAATTTTGCCGGCGACTACGTTTATTAGCCTAGTATTAGTATTTCCTTTTTCAAGAATTTATAGGTCACGAGTTCGAGCCGTAAAATCAGCCACTAATTCCTGCATTATGGTAGGCTACCCTCATCACACCCCTTTGGGATGGGACTTACATCGGCAGGGGCGGAGGCAGGGGGCAAGGGTGTTCATCCGGACACCCTTCGCCCAAAAATTACACTGTATATATAAGGCAAAATCTATTTTTTATCTCTATATATTAACTTTTGAACACCCTTGATACAAGACAAACGTTTGGCTTAGTGATTAAGGGTGTTCAAAATGTGTAGAAGATCACAAGTTCAATTCTTATGAGTTGCAATCCAATTTGCTTTTTGAACATCCTTAGTATATATCCTGCCTCCACTACTTAAATAGTAGATTAGATTGCCCTTTTTAGTCTGGTACTATTTGGTATGGCCAAAAAATATATTTTGAAAAATATATTTCCAAGATTAAGTTATTTAGATATTAGTTGTCAGATTTTTTTCAAAGAAAATAGTTTCACCATAAGGGAAGTTATTTTCCTTCACAATCTTGAACCCTTGTAGTCTAATTCTTCCCTGAATTCCGCACATAACGAAATTTCGTGCACCGGGCTATCCTAAACTATTTCAACAACTACAAGTTTCGGATCACTATTCCAACCATCAATAAATATGGTTATCAATTTGTAATATTAAGAAATAAGGTTTACAAACATTATTATAATCTTCAATACATTTTCTTTTTTTTAAAAAAAATTTTCTCTAACCAAACACCCAATTATAGAGTACGGAGTAAGAGCTCGTTTGGATTAGCTGACTTAGAATAGTTGATAAGCAGTAATTAAGTGTTGAAAAGCACTTTTAAGTATTGAAGCTGATTTAAAAAAAATAGTTACGTGTTTTTATAAAAGTGCTTAAATTAATAATTGGGTATACGAAGAGTTATGTTTTAAAAATAAGTATTTCAGGGATAGAATAGTAAATATTTTGGTTAAACTTAAAGTGCTTATAAGTTGAAATTTGAGAAGTTGGGGGAGACCAACTTATGACTTTTGGTTTATTTCTAGCTTATAAATATTTAACTTATAAGCAGGGGCGGACCTACGCTTGGGTTTGGGGGGCACGGGCACCCGTTGGCTTCGGTAAAAATATTGTATATATATTCTATATATATAAGTTAATACAAGAAGGATCCCTATAAATATATTGTGCTGCACCCTCAATCACAAAGATTGGGTAGAAGAGTTGGTTTGTGGAGTAGTTGGCTTCTTCAAGACCCAAGTTTGAATCTCAGGTTCAACAATAAAACTAATATTTTTGATTGGATCTCATTTGATAATTTCAACACCCCTACTATAGTGTATTAGATTTAGTTTTTTTCAATGGACCCACCCTTTTTACTTTTAGTTAAATCCCTACATCAAAAGCTTCTTCTACAATTATCTCTCTCCACACAAAAAACTTCTTCCTTAATTTTTAAACCCATATGCAACCACTAGTTATTTGTCTGCCCAAAGCTATCGAGTAATTATTTCCGTCGTGATCCTATTGCCTATAAATATTGTTAAGGTATTATTACAGTGCACCCGTTACTTTTAAATCCTGGGTCCGCCTCTGCTTATAAGCAGTTTTAATTTTATCAAATGCATAAATAAGCCAAAAAATAACCAGTTTGACTGGCTTAAAAACTTAGTCAAACACCCTCTAAGTTATTTCCCATCATTTAAGCCAAAAAAATTTCGCAAGTAAAGTC
>JASVEL010000087.1:0-69040 GCA_032618575.1 Nicotiana noctiflora
GTGACCCCTAAGACCTTTCTAGCATCCACAGTCTTGGACCACATACTAGACGCGTCCCCCATACTCACCCATGCCCTCATACCCAACAACTTCTCCCCTAACTCTTGAGCTTTTTCCTTGGTCAAGTTACCCCACCTTATCTTAGGTTGCCTGCACCCCGTCCTCTTCCTCCTACTTCTCTTGATCTCCAGGTCCATAATTAGGAGCCTATGTAAAGTCGTGAGGTGCTCACTCGGAATGACTTTGCAGTCAGTGCACAGACCTTTATCGCATTTCTTTTAGAGAACATAATCAATTTGGGTCTGGCCCATTGAATTTCGAAAAGTGACCAGGTGCTCTTCCCTCTTCGGGAAACTCGATTTAGCTATAACCAAATCAAAAGCTCTAGCAAACTCCAATAGTGAATTCCTCCCTCATTCCTATCCCCAAAACTGTACCCGCCATGCACATCATCATAACCCATAGAACTAGCCCCAATATGACCATTAAAATCTCCGCCAATGAACAACTTTTCTGTGTGCGGGATACTACGCACCATCTCGTCCAAATCATCCCAAAAGTGCTTCTTGACCTCCTGGTTCAAACCTACCCGAGGTGCGTATGCACTAATCACGTTTACAGTAAACCCGCCAACTACCAACTTAATACTCATCAACCTATCATTTACCCTCCTAACCTCAACTATGAGTTCCCTGAGGTCCTTGTCTACTAAAATACCTACCCCATTCTTACCCCAAAGCTCCCTGAGTACCATAGTTTAAACCCCTCTACCTCTCGTGCCCTAGTACTCTTCCATCTAGTCTCCTGAACACACGCTATGTTGATCTTCATCTTTTGAAGTATCTTACCTAACTCTATATACTTCCCCGTCAACGTCCCAATATTTCAAGACCCAATTCTCAACCTAGAGGCTTTCTTACCCCCCTTTCCCACCCCTGGACCCCACCCCGCCCCGCCCCGCCCCCGCCCGAGGACATGACCTTATTGTCACATCGTTCACTACCGCCACTATAAGCAAAAGGTATTAGGTAAACACTACCACTAAGAGCAAACAACGGGAACGAAGGACTACAAGCTACGAACCCGAGAGCTAAAAACAACTCGAAAGAGTGACTACGAGAACATAAATGCGAGCAAGCACTATAACAATAAATCTACCACATCTACGAAACTACTCCTATGCAAACACAGAACTAAAATGAATAGATGAAACCTTAAGCTTAAAACACTAATAGAAAAGGTTGAAAAAGCAATTAATCTAATCAAAATTGTTGGCAAGGCAACGGTAAATAGATATGTGCAAATACAATTCAAGAAAGATGGAACCTAGATCATAGTCGGGGATGTCCGGATGCGCTTCCAAATCCGCTGGCTGCTGCTGCTGCTGCTCCGATGGATGCCGAAAAGTCAGGTGCTCCAGCGAACTTTCAATTGAAAAACCAATAAATCTCCGGAATAAAGAACAAACTTTGCCGGAAAATTAATCCGCTCAACAACAATTCTTTAGTTGATTTCCAAAATTGGATTTTCAAGTTTCGATAATCTCCAGACGAAAGAACGGACTTTGCCCGAAAATCAATCCGGTCAACAATAGTTCTTTGAAACTTTTTGTCTCTTTATATGGTTACCGGCGCCGGAAGACTGTTCAAATCATAAGTGAGCTTGTAAGCCTTGGTGACTCGTCTTGGCGCCCAAGTGTCAGTTGATACATAATAATTATAATGTATACATCATGACATCTGATCACCCTCCCAATCAGTTACTGTTGTACATGCTGTATTACAATAAGTATGTGATAAGGAATGGTAGCAAAATAATGGAGGTAAAAATTGAAGAGAGATGCATTTTTGTTCAAGAAACGTTTTTGATCAATAGAAGAGATACTAGTATGAATACCAAATCAGACAGTTGGAATTGCATCTAACCACGCCAACCAACTAATCCTTGTGCTTTGACTCATCAATGTCTACTATCATAAGATAAGAATTGCAGTGCACATAAGCACAACTCAGCAGAGCATTGTTGCTTGTTAGAAGAGAGATGCGCTTCTTTGTAAGCTGTCTATGAATATACACAAGCTATAAGAGACAGTTCGAATTGCACCTACCAAGGGAAAACAGCTAATCCTTGTGCTTTGAGATTGGTGTTCCATCATGAACACTATAAATTATGTTTGAGTTACAGAGCCTTGATTTATTTTCCAGCCTCCATTGGTCACTGTTTTGGTATATTTAACATGGCACAGAGGACATAATCTTGAGGAAAAAAAAGGAAAGATTCCTCACTGGATCTCTCCATCCATTCCAATCTCATTCCTTTTTCCACATCTTCTCAGTGATTTTCTTCTTTATAATGATGACAGCGCCACGACCGTTGATTTTATATGGTTTACCTATGTATTCTTTATGTGAGAAATAGCTCGGGAAGACGATATTATTGATGTACATACTGTAACACAAGGATCCCTATATACTCTACACAATACATACTACACCTATTTCAATGTGTGGGACTAAGCACACTTTTAAACATAATTCTAACAGTATGATGAAATGGCAGCAGGGTCTGGAAAACTTATCACGTGGGGTTCTGCAGATGATCAAGGCCAAAGCTACTTGACTTCAGGAAAACATGGGGTATTGTGGCAAATCTTTCTTGTGTGGACTCGTTCATATAGATCACTTAAAATTGATGTTGCTCTTCTTTCATTACTGCATTTATCAAGGAGACTCCAGAGCCATTTCTGCTTCCAACTGATGATCCTGTCGTGAAAGCTGCAGCTGGTTGGGCACATATTGTATCTGTTACAGGTGATATACTGTTTGCCAGTCTTTCTGAGCTGTCAGACACCCTTCAGCTAATTCAGAATGTTATTTGCAGGAACCTTCTCAATCTCTTTTTTTTCTACTTCAAACCATAAGAAAGATTGCGGAGACATATGCTTATAAAATATTTATATTTCTGTACAGAAAAGAATGATGTATACACATGGGGCTGGAAAGAATGCGTGCCTTCTTCCAAGCTTCTTGCAAATTTCGCTGCTGGAGGAATTGTTGAAGGGGATGCTTTTCGGAAAGAAAGTTCAGTATTAACTGAGCAAGGTAATGGAAGTTTGGTTTCCAATTTGAACCAGTTAAGATTTTGGTAAGTTCATCTGCATGTTTATCTCTGGAGAGTTAACTAATACTACAAAGACTAATTTTTCCAGAGAGCCCTCAGTCTCAAGGCTCCATGTTAACTGGTAGTTCAGTCGCTCACCAAGATAATAAAAAAGCTGAAGAAACTGCAAAGAGGAGAAGAACAGTGACAGCTAAACAAGAACTTGAAAGCCCGCCACCTGCTGACGAATCCCTTTCTGCACCACCTTGTATTGTAGAACTGGATCCTGGGGTGAAGATAACCTCAGTTGCTGCAGGAGGGCGCCACACATTAGCATTGTCAGGTAACTTCACTCCTCCATGCATGTTGTTGCCTGTTACTGTCATTTTTGAAATGAAGTCAGTTACTTTGTGGTTACGCCATATAGTTTTGTAGGTCTTATGAAGTACGAAGATATGGAAGAACTTTAATATAAAGCAAGACACCTGATGCATCATATTTTTGCCGGATTTAGATGTGGGACAGGTATGGGGTTGGGGCTATGGAGGTGAAGGGCAGCTTGGTTTAGGCTCCAGGATTAAAATAGTGGCTACCCCTCATCTTATACCATGTCTGGATACGTCTTCACATGGAGCAGACCGGAGTGTTGGGAGTCCTCAAGGAAGCATTACCCCAGGGAATCAGACACGTAAAGCTTTGGGGAGCTACATAAAGAGAATTGCTTGTGGTGGCCGGCATAGTGCAGTAATCACAGGTTAGCACTGAATTCAGTTTTAGTACTTCTGCTGACCATATAGGGTACAATATCTTTTAATAAGGAAAGAAGAATGTTTTTGGAAATTTTAAGTTTTTCAAGTCTGAATGGCTTTGAGTTACTCTGTTTACAACAAAGTCAGACTCCATCTCAAATCATTGTCTTTACTTGTTGCTCCTTGAATTTAAAATGATACTTCATCCTCAATTGTCTTGCTGCTCACCTGGGTATTTGTTTCAATTGTCAGATGCTGGGGTGCTGCTTACATTTGGCTGGGGATTGTATGGGCAGGTGAGTGTTTATATCATCACACTTAAATGTGATGCATGTCTTGTCCTCTTATCCATGAAGAACTCTTCACATGCTATTCTCTACAATTTCAGAATTAATAAGATTGCTTAATCTTGCGCAAGGAAATATCATAGCCAGGTCGCATCTTGTTTATAGCGTTGTTGATATATGTTTTGTTGCCAGAATAGAAAGTCCACCACTTGATATCATTTTTTTTTTCAAACAAGCAGACAATTGTAATCTTGTTAGAAATTGATCTAAAACACCAGAAAATATACACCTGCAATATCAACTTGGTGTGCCTGCTTCACTGTTCACTGCTTTTCTTTATAAGTCATCTAGTCTCATTCGTTGTATTCAGTGTGGACTAGGTAATACAAACGACGTGCTGAAGCCAACTTGTGTCTCTTCTCTATTGAACACTAGAATAGAAGCCGTGGCAGGTGGACTATGGCATTCTGTGTGCTTATGTGATCATGGCCGTGTGTATACTTTTGGGGGAAATCAGTTTGGACAATTGGGTCTAGGTACAGGCGCGGACCATTCAGAGGTGCGTCCAAGATTTATCACTTGTTTTGTGTCTTTCTAATAAACTCTTGTTTATGGACTCAACAGTTTCAATGTCCAATAGTAATATCTAGTTGAGGCTGAATTATGATGTCATCTAAGAGTTTGGCTAGTCATACCATGAGATGTGCCCAGAAGTAGGATTTGTTGAAATCACAGTCCAGAAACTTTCAACCAGAAGTGGTGGCTTTAAATATACCTAGCACTTGAGGAAGAGATTATTGTCAATTTCTGACAGCCAATTAGTTAGACCATATAATTCCCTATATGTTTGCAGTTTTGCTGCTGCATTATTCTAAACCTTATTGTTTGAGGGCTCTAGAAACTCAACAGGAGATTTCTGTTACAGACATCACCTAGGCTTCTGGATGACTCAATACTGGAAAACAAGAATGTCAAAGTAGTGTCTTGTGGAGCTCGTCATAGTGCCATAATGACAGGTAAGTGTCGCGACTATCAAGAAGATGAAGTGCATTTCGGCCTCTAATCCACTGGACAGCCTGAGTTCTTTTTTTTTTGTTTCATAGAGGACAACTTTAGTTCTCTTAGTTTGATCTCACGCACCGATTCCATTTGTGGTGATCTGTGGTGGAGATATTATTCAGTACATGCACTTGTTTGCATAACTATGACTAGCTAGTCTTTTCCAAATATATATCTGAATCTTTGGAATTCTATGAGTAGCAAAGTATACTTTTGATGGTGAGTTTGAATATACTTATGTCTTACCCATGTGGTACACCTTTTTTCCTGTTGGTCATTATCAAATGTGCGAAAAATTGATCAGCTGCGGTAGAATTAAACAATAGGAAGCAACTAGCACTTAAATGTGTCTATTATTGTGAAACTATTGCTAGTAAAACAATAATATGTCTACTATTACTAAACTGTCACTAGTAGGGTAACACATTAATTTCTCTATTATCCGTTTGCTATATGTTAGTATCTAAAGAAACCTTTTGCTTTAACCTTTAGAGGATAGCAAAGTGTATAGCTGGGGATGGAACAAGTATGGTCAGGTATGTGAAAGATTATTATTCTTTAAAGAATTTTACTTGAGTATTCAATCTAACCTGTTGCTTTTTATTCCAGCTTGGCCTAAGTGATACAATTGACCGTAACAATCCTTGTGAAGTACCCATCGATGATTGTACACCAAAAAATGTAGCGTGTGGGTGGTGGCACACACTATTACTTGCTCAAAGCCATCAGTGATCTGCCCTGTATTTGGAGAGAACATCTGTTTGTTTAAGTAACCCACTGACAGTGAATTTGCACAAGATCAGGGAGTGGCATGTGGTCGCCTGGATCTATCATAAGTCTCAGGTTCACTCTAAGGATTCCAGAGACATTTGTAGACAATTTTTTTAGAGTTGCAGTATTGTTGAACCAATGTACAGTATGTTGAATGTAACATATATTTCACTGGCATATTGTGTTCGAGTTCAAATCTGATGTATTTCATAGTCTCATCAGGACTTACTTTATGAAGATCTTTGTCCTCTTTTGGTATAGACCTGGTGTGACCTATTCTCAAGTTGCATGTTTGGACAATGACTACCTTGGACAATTTTATCTGATACAGGTGTAATTTTTCTAGAGTCAGAGATGTGGATGATTATCTTAGCATGTTAAAAGAAAAATGTGGCGATCTGAAGAATCATGTAACGCTTCAACGTGGCTGCAGGAGAAGGCGATGCTGGGTCAAAGAGAAGCATTTAAAGCTGCATAGGGGTGTTGAATTATAAGAGTTTTGAAGCTTTTATTTAAGAGCCAAAAACTCAGAGTTTTCAAAATTGGGTAAATGATACTCTTTTTTAATTATTTTTAATGACGCATTAAAAATCCTGAAGTTTCTTATTTTCTAAAAACTGATGTACTCCTCTTTCTCCCCCGCTCCTTCTATGCCCATCTTCGTCTTCCACCGTCGTTTAATGATGTTATGAATTAGGAAGTAGGTGAAAGGAAAAGTGCGGACAAATCAGAGAATTGGGCCAAGTATGAAGCCCAATTTCGATGACTCTCATTCAGCCCAAAAGAAAATGAATAAATACCATTAGTTAGGCAGAGGAGTTAGGCAGTTAGTTGGATAATCAGTTACACTCTCAACTAATTCTTCTCACTTAATCTTTCTTCTAGATTCTTCTTCTTCTTCATTTCTTAATTTCTTATTCTTCAATTCTGGTAGTTGCATGTAACGATGGTGATTACCGTTCATTGATATTGAATACGAGTTTCAGTTTTCCTTTTTTATTCTATAATTGTCATTGACTGTTAAACTGAATCAAGCCATAACAATTTTTATTCTGGTTCCATGACTGTTACAGAGACAAGAGCTAAAACAATCGAGGAGAATGTAAAGAAATTGGAAAATCAGTTACAAAGTTACATGATTGAAACCAACACAAAATTGGAGTCCGGATCTGAACAAAAAATTTGATGTGATAATGGAGAAACTCTTTTCACATAGGGACAACATTATGGGAGTCCACCAGTTGATGGTCTTCAATTGGAAGGTTCTGGAAGCAAAGTGAGAAGAATAGAACCAAACTAGGCAAAATCTGGTGAACAATTTTGCTTCTAGAGTGGAGATACCCATACTTTGAGGAAGGAGATCCTCGATCATGGCTGTGCAAATGTGAAAGTTGCTTTCATTACAACCATATTACAGATCCACAATAGAAATTAGAATTAGTTGTTCTTCATCTTAATGGGAGGGCTGAGTCTTGGTACTTTTCTTATCAATTGAGTAGAGGAATTGTGAGATGGTCAGATTTTATTGAAGAAATCTGCAAGAGATTTAATGAATTTGATAATAGTAACTTGAAGTAGTTTAAAAGGGTAAAAAAAGAGGGAATGTCAATGAATACTTAGAGAGGTTCAAAGATTTGAAGGCCTGGGTGTTGATAAAATACCTAACTACACCCAAAGAATTTTTTCTAGGGTTCTTTATTAAAGGATTGAAAGAAGAAATTAGGCACATTGTGAAGATGCTTGACCCATATTCCTTAAGTCGTGTTGTGGAAAAGGCTAGGCACAAGGAGAACTTGATTGATACCATGGCCAAGAAGAATAGGTTTAGTGAAGTGAGGAGTATAAGGCAATATCAAGGCTCTAATCTAGCAGCAGGGAACAAAACTGTGGGAAACTCACAAAAAGAAGGCAGTTCTAATACAACTCTATTAGGGACTAATTTGTTTGAAGCTAGGAAAGTAAGGGGTGAATGTTACAAATGTGGAGAAAAGTATTTCTTAGGCCATGTGTGCCTATGTTAGTCCAACTTTTCTTGATGCCACCATTCTCCATTTTCATGGCGCCAAGATAGGCTTTGTAATCCCCTACTTTCTACTTAGATTCCAAGCGCATCCCTCCAATGCAGGCAGTTTCTCTTATGTCACCCTTATATGCTTGAGCAAAGTTCCCGATCATTGATGCAAGCTTCCCCAACTTTGGGCATTCACTTGCCTAATGTGATCCTTCACACAAGTAGCACCATTTCTTAGGCATGTACACGCTATCGTTTTTCGCCCCCTTGTCGTTTCTCTTAGACCCATATCTGTATCTCCTTGCTATTGTACTTGTATACCTCGGCTATGTCTTTCCCGTTGTCCTCGTCATGATCTCCATCATCCCTCTCGGCGTTGCCTTCTTTGGACTTGGTAGGCTCCATCTTGAAGTCAACAAGTGACTGAGTTACTCCTATGGCCTCGTTCACGTTGGCTACTTGATGTCTTCTTAACTTCCGCTTTGCCGAATTTTTCAATCCATCCATGAAGTAGAAGAGGAAATCTTCCTCGGACAATGACGAGATTTGCAGCATTAAGGTAGTGAACTCGTGCACATACTCCCGAATTGTGGCCTCTGTCGGAGCTCCCTTAGCTTCCACCTAGCCCCATCACATTCATGGGGTAGAATTGCTTCTTCAACTCCTTCTTGAACTGCTCATATATATAAATCTTGCATATCCATTTTTTTCCATGTTGGTACACTTGCGATGCCACCATAACGTGGCAACCTCGGTCAAGTACATTGAGGCATTGTGTACCTTAACAACTTCGTCATCCTCCTTGACTATCTTATAGTACTTGTCCATCCTCCAAAGTAAGTCTACCACCTCACGTGCGTCCCATGAACTGCCATATTACTTTCACTTGTGGATCTTCACATTGGTCCTTTTTGTAAGTGCCACGCCTTTAGTAATTCCTTCCATGGTTCCTTACAATGCTTCCTTCTAGCAATCTCTTGTATTCTTTCCAAAATTCCTTAGTCATAACCTTTGCTCTAATACCACGCTGTCATGTCCTTAGTCGTTAACTAAGTACATGTGTGATACTTGACAACTCGCTCACGATCTTGCACAACTTGCTCACGCTCTTGTTATGCCAAGTCAACCTTACTACGCTCATGATCGCTAAGAGAATGTTAGAACACAGGAGAATTGCCAAAGGAGGCTTTTGCATTAGAGAAAAGTTCATTGTTTTTCTTGGTGAATTATAAATGAATGGGCCCCTTTATATACTAGTATCATATGGGCTAGTATGTAAATATTAATTGTTGCGTAAGTCCCTTATTATTTATAAGTAAGTCGCTTCTCTAGAATTCTCTACATAACTAGAATCTTCTAGGGAAATTCCTAGCAAACCCATAGGTTTCTAGAGTCTTCTTATGAAACCCTCTATATTTCTCTAGAACCTTCTCACATGTGCTACTCTATTTTATATGTAAGCTTCCATGTGGCATTAATATATGCAAAATGGCACCTATGTGGCATGATGATGTGGCAGGTCATGATATTAGGCTATTAATATGCTTTTAACTGAAGTTGTTACATGAAATATCTTTCATTGTTGAGTTATTTGCTGTTTTATTGTGATGTTATTGGAACTATTGTACACATTATTATTGATCCATCGGCTATAATTTACTGTGATATTGGTATTATTATTTTGGAAATATTATGGTATATGGAAATTTGTTATGTGGATTGGTTGTTGTTGTGTGGAGCATAAGGGTGGAATTTTGCGATTGTTGATTATGCAGAGCGATACAGATGGCTATTGTGTATATTGTCTGGGCAGAGCGATACTAGTGGCTATTGATATATTATTTGCACGGAGTGATACGTGTGGCTATTGTGTATATAAAACTATGAAAGTTCAGGATGATAAAAATACCAAAAAAAATGGTGGCCACCACTATAAAAATCAAGGATAATTCTGACCATCTACAACTATGAAAGTTCAAGATGATAGTGGTACCGGTTGTTCTACAAACTTTGATTCGCTCCATCTCGTTATCAGTGACCACTAACCGAAAAAATCCAATGATGAATTGAGCTCCTCAATTGACCCACATATCAGCGACACATACAATATAAAGTGCAGGTTCGAGATTGAGGTTGCGATGAAATTTTGTCATATATGAACTGAAATTGAAACGGGCTTTAAACTCTTAATGGAATTCGAGACATAGTGAGAAGTATTGTGGATCGACCTAAATTGAAGAAGGTGTTGCGATGGTCAGTAAGTAAAAGAAACGACGTCTATGAATGATGGTGAAGATGAGGATGGTGGTTTATTGATGAGGGATGATGGTCTAGATTTATCTTTTTGAGAAAGATGGTTGGCAGAGGTTGCAGTAATGATGGAGGGCAATGGATTTAGATGGTAGGGGAAAAAAGAGATTTACGTAGTATTTTTTTAATTAGGTGGCATTCTTAATTGAGGGGGTCTCTTGTCACAATGGACATATGTTAGGGTTAGGAATATTTTTGTCTATTTTCTTAACGATAGGAACATATTTAGACGGATAATAGAATTAGGTATAAACATGGATAATTTACTAAAGTAGAGGAACAAATTTGGTCTTTTTTCCTTTTTTGGGATGTTTTGATTCTTGCTTCCGATAGTTTGAAAATCATAATTAGACCGCAAACTTATTTATTTAACCTTGACCTAGTCAAAGTCGCAAATTCTTTCTTGAAGAAAAGATTGAATGGGTCCATAGGAAAACTTGTTTAACATATGTTTGAAGTGGCACATTTTTATTAAGGCGAGATACATAAATAGACCATTAAATTTGTCCAGAACGGTCAGTTGGACACCTCAACTGAGAGGTTTTCCAACCAAACACTTCAAGTCTTCAAAAATTGAAATTTATAAACACCCGACCTCAGCAGGTCACGTCGCGTGTTGTACACCTTCCTAATCGCGCATGTGTAGGTGGTAACTAGCGGTAACTTAACAGGTTTTTTGTGAAATTCCCAAAAAATCCTTAATGAACTCCCTAATTTAAATACCCAAACCCAACCCTAAATTAGAACCCATTCGCGTTTCTTATTCTTCTTCTTTAAAAAAGCTGTATTTTTTTTCTTCTCTCTCTCTACCTCTTCTATATCAATGGAACCTGTTGTTAATTGTAATTGTGGCCAAATTGCTCCTTTAAAACTTTCATGGTCACCATTTAATCCAGGTAGAAGATTCTACTGCTGTAGATTTAGGAAAGCAGGCGATGGGGGATGCAATTTTTTTCGTTGGTATGATGTTGAATTGTCCGAACACTATACCAAAGTCATGTATGGATTACTAAAGAGGGTAAAAAATTATGAAGAAGAAAAGTTGAAGTTGATGAAGAAACAGAGGATCTTGGTTTGGCTGCTTGTTATTGTAGTTGTGAGTTGGTTTTTGAGAGAATCTTCTGTTATTTAAGTGTATGGTATCTGTATTTGAGAATGTATTTTATCTTTATTTTAATGGAATGTCGTTTATCATTTATGGCCAATGTTGCCTATTGAATGTAGTTGAAATTTTCTAACTGTATGGTGATCTTATCAGTTATCAAATGTATTTTAATTTCTGCTAAAAAATTAGACAGCATGGTTCTTAAATTAAATTGTACTAAACTAACAAGAGAAATACAACACCTAAATAATATAAGATGTTTCATTGCCATGACATCAAATGTAACTGCCATGGGAAATACAACACCTAATTGACATGAGAAATACAACACATAGTTTACAACTTCGAGTTATCTGCATAAACGAACCAGAACCAAAGCATACTAAACTAACAAAAGGAGGTTAATATAAAACCATACTAATTGTTTAAAATACTGCACAAAACAAGGTTCATACACATGACCAACAAAATACTTCACAAAACAAGGTTCATACACATGACCAACAAAATACTTCACAAAACAAGTCTTCCTAAATCTGACTTTGACAAGAGTCAACTGGTGTAGATGAAGTAGAGGTCCCAGACTTTCATCTTTTTGTTAGAAACTGCAGGATCCCTTTGTTGTTGAAGTTGATTCCTTGTCACAGCTCTTTTCCCTTTCCACTTGAGACCAGTTGGTCTAAATCCAAGATCCACATTAGTTTGTGCAACATTCATCAAGTTTGCACCAGTTGAAATATTTCTTTCACTTGGCCTACCAGGCTACAAAATACTTATAGTCAGTAATGAAATCATCCAAAAACATAAGGACAAAAATTATTATTAACTAAGCTAATTGACTTCTCACACTTACATTAAGGATAATACTTCCAGTTTGTGTGTCTGTGTACAAACCAAAACCAGAATTTCTGGTTCTATTCTTTCCAACAGAAGCAGCAAGTGATCTGGCAGTAGCAGAAATAGCTGCACCAGCTCCTCTACCTCTTCCCCTACCAGCTCCTCCACCTCTTCCCCTACCATCACCACCACCTCTTCCCCTACCTCCTATTGATGATGTCTTCCTTCTTATCTTTGATATTTCAGCACACAAGGAAGATGAGGCCCTTGGAGTTTGGGTTGTGGTAGTTGATGTACTTTCAGCTTGGGTTGTGTGAGCACGTGATTTTTGCCCTGCGTGAAAATTACTCCCAAAATTTCAAAATAAAATAGTATTGGTGTTGTGCGTGATTTTTGTGGATTATATGTTATTGTTCTCTTATTTGCGTTTGTGTGTATGTGTCTGTTTGCTTAAGTTAACAATCAAAATACATATACCAAATAGATTGCATTTACATTTACAGGGTTAGTTCCCTATTTAGAAATAGTTAAGTTTTATTTTGCGAAAATGAAAAGTCATAAAAAGGGGGGGTATTTTCGTTTTCTTTCGTAGTTCTTGTCATTTAATGTACTAATTATAGGTGCTGATTTTTGACCCTCCCCGAGATTTTTTATATTTTTAGCGTAAAATATTTAGTTTAGTTTTAATATAGCTATTTTAGCTAAATTTGACTCTTTTACTTTATTTTTACCTCAAAATGAAAAATAACAAAAATATGGTTTTATTAATGTTTCGTAGTCATTTTTAAACTTGAAAAAAATACAAAAATAGCACTTTATATTTTTATCTTTATTAAAAAAACGAAAATTACAAAAATAGTTTCATTAACATTTTGTAGTTATTTTAATCTTGGAAAAACAAATAAATAAATAAAAAAAATGGTTTTGTTTTAATTGTGAGTTTTCTAGTTATTTTTGCTTATTTAGGATGAATCAAATAAATTGTGTTCTCATTCTCGGTTCCGGGCAAAGAATAATATTCGGGTTCAAACTACCCGGTTTTATAATTTTCAGACATAGCCCGTAATAATCCGAGTCCACCACTCGGGGAACACGGACAAAAAGAACCCATACAAGACACATAGGGACACACATGGGAGACTTACTTTACACACCATTACTCACATGAACATCTCACTCTCTTCACTTTACACACAAGAAAAGCACAAGGCACATGGGGGTAGCATGAAGAAACAACTACAAGTCCCTCATCTCTTCCTCTTCACACGGTCCTTCTCGGTTATATATCCAACGGTCCTCTCTGTTCTTAAGTCTCTGGAATTTCTTACAATTTAGACAATCATTTCCATCTTTGTTATGTGTATAGGTAGCAGCAAATGAAATTGGGAGCACTTTGCCATATCCTGTGGTAATAAGCACGTGGCCCTTCTTGGAAGCTGTTAGAGCTGCGTGGAGGGCTGTGGACGGTAGATTTTCAGCAGTAGATGCAGTTGTAGAAGTTTGTTCTGCTTGTGAGAAACTAAGATGTGATGGTACAGGAAAAGGTTTTCCTCAAAAAGAAACTAATTAAATAGAGCAAGAAGAAGCTGAAAACATGATCTGTTAAATGGTTCGAGTTCTGTCCGGAGAGGTCGAGGTTTGAGATCGTCATAAAAGGTTCGTTTTCTCGTTGTGTACGTTGAAAAAATATGCAGAAATAAAGGTGCATGTTCTTTTCCGATATTGTTCTTCTCGCTAATATTTTGGATCGTTTCGTATTTGATTTAGTTTCGTATGGTTCGGACTATTTTTTGTAAATATATGATTTTGTTGAACATGCAATGTCGAAGTTAGCTAATGAAAATGACTAATCCTTCATATGCTCGCCAAATAGTTATGCTTCCATTGTTTATGTAATTGTTCACCATAGTCTTGAATTTGCTCACTTAGTTAGCTACTCGTATGTTTACTCGAATTGGTTATAGTTGAGCACGATGTTGTCACATTATGGAAATTGGTTCGTTATTCTTTAACTGAACGACGTAATTAGATTAAAGGAATCGGGGGTGCATTTCATGTGACCCGACTCCAATTTTGAACAAGGTTAAATAAAGCGTGTCGTGAACCACAAGTGCATTTCATGTAGTGTGGCTTGCAACATGTTTTAAATAATCTTGAATTAACTCTTAAATAAATATAACGGAATGTAGTTTGCCTTTAAATTAGAATTAGAGGTGTGCCTCGCCTAACAAAATTATACAAATCGCGGGGCCCTCATAAATGTATATGTAAAATATTTAGATTTCGAGATGTGCCGTTTCTTAGCGAATTTCCCGGCCTTCTCAAAAATGTAAATAAGTAATCGCTCTAGGCGCGTATTTTAATAATTTTACCTTCTTAAATACGGGTGTGCATTTCATGCGGCCCAAATCCAAATCCCAAAATGTTGAATAAGAATGTGTCGAGGATCCGGGTGCATTTCATGTGACGTGATTCGAAATATATTTTTAGGCAACATTCTCTTTCGTAAATAATAATAATAATAAAAGCGGTAAAGGGATATTAATTTGCATTAAGTATATAACTGTAAAAATCAGATAAATAAGCCGAATATGACAGGTTAAGCGACCGTGCTAGAACCACGGAATTCGGGAATGCCTAACACCTTCTCCCGGGTTAACAGAATTCCTTATCCGAATTTCTGGTTCGCGGACCGTTAAATAGAGTCAAACCTTTCCTCAATTCGGGTTTCAAACCGGTGACTTGGGACACCATAAATCTCCCAAGTGGCGACTCCGAATCTCTCAATAAATGAATCCCGTTTTGGTTGTCCTTTAATTGGAAAAACTCTCTTTTATATTTCGCGCCCGCGCGGGTACGGAAAAAGGAGGTGTGATAGCTACAATTCGATTTGTTTATATATATATATATGTGTGTGTGTGTGTACGTGTATATGGATATATGTATATATAATACCACATGGAGTGTAGTATGGAGATCAGATTTGGGCCATAATTTAGTCCAAAAACCTGGCCCAAACCCCTTACCCGATCTGCCCAACTGGCCCCGTTGATCTGGACCGTTGGATTTTGTTATCCAACGGCCCAGATTAATCAACCAAGCTTCAAAGACTCAGACCGTAGCTTAGCCAAACGACACCGTTTGGGTTTAAGGGAGGAAATCCTGGTCGTTGATTGTAAATGATCCAACGATCAGGATTTAATCTCCTGAGTCATATATAATCTCACCTTCACACCCCGCCCCCCCAAGCCAGACCCCCCCCCCCCCACACCTATCGTCCCTCTTAGAGACTAATTATCTCGCCGTCCACCACCGTGTTCCGCCCGCCGGAAATCGCCTCACGGCGGTTCCGGTAGGCCAATGGCCACCATCTTAACACCAAATCTTCTCCTCACCTCCCCCATTACGAATCCATCATTCCCTTACCTCGAATCATTCCGGAAATCTTCGAATCTTCATTTGAAGATTCGAGTCAAATTTGAAAACATGCCAAACCTCACCAAAATCACACCATAGCTTCCCCTCACCTCCCTCATACCCCCTCAGGCTGTAGTTTTGTTCGAATCTTGTTGGAACTAGTCGAGCCCCAAAATTGCGGCTATGAACCCTAAATTCGATGCTTGCCTAATTGAGGTCTAATAGACCTTAATTGCGATATTTTCACTATTGAAAACATCTCAATTAAGGTCCATTGGCCTCAAAGAATAAAGGTCCAAGCCAAGTTGAATCCAGGATGGGTCCGAGGCTCGTTCGAATGCGATTTTTCTCCTCACGTGGTATCTCTCTTTTCTTTCTTCATATTTAATGTGTTAATCATGGGAATTGTTTGCCCTTTGTTTCCTCTTTTAATTCTCTGCTTTGTTCTTCATCTCCCAAGACCTTTATTTGGTCAAATTTGCATTCCGATTAGTTGTTCGAATGTGCTCGTCATAGGATAGTTACTCGTTACGATTAGCATCGTCGAATATTTGTTTCTCATTTTTGCCGAGATTTTCAGAATCATTGTTTGGCCAATTAAATTGTTATCATTGTTATATATTGTAATTGATTAGATGCCGTCGTCTAATTGCATAAGTTGAGTTGTTTGAAATACCATACAGTGATTAGCACCCTTGGATTGAATAGGGTTGTTTGATTAATCTGAAACTGAAATTAGGACTCAAATTAGCTAAATAGGAATCAAGGTTTAACATTTAGAGTATCTTAGTGTCCTGCACATGGGGCTAATCAGTGGAACCTGCTGTCACCAGCAGAGCACTTAGCCATGTCTGGACAGAGGTTACTATTTAACTAATTAAACCCATAATTGACAAAACTTAGTGGCTGAAACAGAGGGAGCAATAGGACTGGCAGAGCATGGTTTGGCAGAGATAAGAGTGGGCAAGGGTAGTAGTTAATTGGTGGCAGGCATTCAGGAGGGGATTGAAAAAAGCTATAAGTGTAGGATTGGAAAGCATGAAAAAGGGACAGGTTTATATATACGGAAGTGAGACCTGGAGAGCAAAAAAGAGTGATAGAAGGCATTTTTGGAGAAATACTCTAGGAAATACAGTGAGAGTAGGGAAGATAGACAGACAAATAAGCAGAAATACACATACACATACACATTGTGTCACTGTTCCATTGTAGAGGTTGTTGTTGTTGTTATTCAGTTGTTGTAAAGATTGTTTGCTTGCTGCTGAGTGTTGTCGAGGTTGGTTTGTTGCTGTTGTTCCTGTGGTTGCTGCTATTTGTTGCGGTGGCTATTGTTGCTGCTTTTTGTTGTTGAGGGCGTTGTTGTGGGGGTTGTTGTTGCATGTTTCTGTTTGTCTCATTGGTTTCCTGGCTGGAGTTTACACGGATTTCCTCCCATCTACTTCTGGTGGAGTTTACACGGATTTCCTCCCATCTACTTCTGGGTCAACTGTTTTGCTGGTCGTGGGTCTTTTCTTTACTGTTCGTCGCTGGTTGTTGCTGTTTAGTTGGCTGTTGTTGTTGCTGTCTGCTAGCTGCCAAATGCTAGAAGTTATCACTGACTCACCTCCATATTTTTTGATTTTTCGAACTCCAGGTATGTGTTTTCGAGACTGGCTTGGTGTAACTTCAAATTGAAATGCTGAATTGGAAAATGTTCAACCGTTGGCCTGTTGTAGAGCATGTTCAAATATGATATTAGAATATACATTAGGAGATGTGTACACGTCTATTCTTACCTCATATTTGTACTTACATTATGCTAGAAATGGGACTGTTTTTTATGAAAAAATACTAAACCAAGTATATAGCTTGCGAATGTTATATCTAGAAGTGTTGATCAAAAAATGCCAAGCTATATTGCTAATGTTGGCTCAAGCTAGTGAAGTAGGAGATATGTATAAACTAGAAACCAATCCAGGTTCCTTTCAAGATAAAATTAGAAGCGAAGTTGAAGCATGTTAATATAAATCATACATTACCCGGGATGGCTTGAAACTTATGAATTGGAAAGGGTTATTTTATTCAACAATAAGTATTTAGGCCTCTCATTCATATTAAATCATGTTTTCTTCGAATGTTAACTTCGATAACTCGAATTACGTGGCGAAAGCATAAGTCATTTAGAAGACGATTAGCTTATGATTATGTTGTTCAAGTCATGCTTCTCGACTAGCAATTAAATAAAAAATGAAGAGGACTTTAAACTCGAAACACGAATAACCAATACGAGTAAGTGAATGCGGGTTTCTCTTTGCTAATAAGATTGTTCACGGATTAATTAATTAGGACATTTCTCTTATTATATATCGTTTTTCTTTTCTTAGAGACAAGAATCAAATATAAAATCATAGCCATGTTAGGATCCGCCCTTAATAAATAATAATGAGGTGAGCCTCGCCAAACAAAACCACCCAAATTGCTTGGGCCCTCAAATTAATTGTAATAAAAATCTAGACTCGGAAGGACCGTTTAGTGAATTTCACGGTCTTTCCCAAAGTTAACAAAGACGGAGAATCTTTAGGCACGACATTAATAAAACTACTTTCCTAAATACGGGTGCGCATTTATGTGACCCAAATCTTACTCCCGACGAAACTGAAATACATTAAAGTCACGGGCGTACTGGTTGCGGTGTGACTCGAAATGTGTTTTCATGACGTCGCAATTCTTCTAAAAAATAAAAGCGGAGCATTAAAAATACATAGTTAAAATATATAAAGAAATCAGATAAAAGCAAAAGTACAGTTGAGCGACCGTGCTAAAACCACGGAATCCGGGAATGCCTAATACCTTCTCCCGGGTTAACGGAGTTCCTTATCCGGTTTTTCTAGTTTCGCAGACTATATTACAAAGTCATAAAATTTCCTCGGTTCGGGATTAAACCGGTGACTTGGGACACCATTATTTTTTCAAGTGGCGACTCTCAATTAATTAAATAAATCCCGTTTCGATTGTCCTTTAATTGGAAAAACTCCCTCGCTCCCTCGCGGGTGCGTAAAAAGGAGGTGTGACAGCTCTGGCGACTCTGCTGGGGACAATAACCCAGAACTTCGGTTCAGGGTCTAAGAATTCGAGCTCAGTTAAATTGTTGTTTTTGCCTATATCTGATTCATTATATATTTTTTGATTAATGTGCTACATGCCTACCGCTTTGATACTAGTTGCGCTGTATATACAAACTGCTATATGTTTACCGCTTTGATATCGCGTGAACTGTATATAAAACTGTGCCGAAAACCCGTCTCTTCTTACCCCCGGGGATGTACTTACTGGTTGAGACTCCCCTTTCTGTTAGTGTCAATACCAAAATAAGAAAAGAGGCAGGATAAGTTACAAAGCCGGACGATCCCGCGGGTCCCCGGTACGTAGCTCCCTCCTCAAATCCGAGTTGTCCGCTCGGGTACACGGTCTAGTACCATTGAAAAGCATCAGGATATTGAGCCTAGATTCAGGACGTTTATTTGCATCATCTCTGACTTAGGGGACTCAACACAAGGGTTGGGTCCGTCTAGGACAGGCAACCCGAAATGAAAAGACCGTCTTGCCATATCATATTTGTTGTAAGCATTTGTTTAGACTGGCATGTTGACCGGCTTTTAATACGGAAGAAAAACAAAAGGAAATAGTATGGGGAAGTAAATATTTTTCAGAAAATACAAAAATGAGTTTTACCAACAAGTCAATAAATTTAGTTTGCCGATAAAAGACGACGGAAGGTTGACTTTGCCAACAAAATGGTTTCTTGACAAAATGTGTCTTCTTTGACAATCAGTAAAAGAAAAATAGTTGTTTTGACGGACCGAACTACGCGAGTTTGATTCTCACCGGGTGTGAGATACGTAGGCAGCCTTTAACGGGTCCAACTTCCATATATTTCAAAAAATAAGTTTTTAACAACGGAATGCCAGGATATTTAATTTTGCCTTAACGACCACCTTTTTTGACCAGTCAATTCCTGTGGCCCGTTTCGTTTTTTAGAAAAAGATAGTTTTGGGGCAAATAAAGATTTCGCTTTCATCTAAAAATTACCTTAATAAATGTGCAGAATGAGCACGAGTCAGAATACAACCGAAGCTATCATAAACAAGGTCCCCTTAAGTTTGCATAGGTGGTGGAGCGACTTGGGCGAGCAAGGACAAAACGCAGTTAAGCTGTACCTGGGAGATCTAGTGGGGCTACTAAATATTCCCCCGAGAGGAGACATCATACGAGCCTTGATCTCATTCTGGGATCCGGCACACAATGTGTTCCACTTTTCAGACTTTGAACTCACACCAACATTGGAAGAATTAGCCGGATATGTCGGAAGACCAAAAGTCCCTATGAGGGAACAATATCTCATTGCACCAAGGGTAGTGACAGTACATAGGTTTTTGGATACGGTGAAAATCCGCAGAACTGTACACAACCCAGACTTATCAGAAGGGTTCTGCACTTTAGCATTTCTATATGACAAATATGGTCATTATGGGGGCTTCAACAAACACAAAGGCAAAATCTGCAGCGGAGACAACCGGTTAAAATGGGAAGAGCATAGACGCATCGCCTTCATGATAGCTTTCCTGGGTTCGTTGATATTTCCCAGAAAGGACGGGAATATCAGCATACATGTGGCAGGGGTCGTCAGCACTTTGATGAAACAGAACAACAGTACTTTGGCCCCCATGATAATATCGGATATCTCTCGTGCACTCACTATCTGCAAAGCTGGAGGGACCTTCTTTGAAGCTTGCAGTGTATTGCTCCAAATGTGGATGATCGATCACTTATGTCGTCATCCGCAGTTTATGAGGTATGGTTCATCGAAGAAAACCTGCATAGAAGAATTTCCTACGAGGGTCGAGGGACATGATTTACCAGAGGGGATTAGCGGATGGATACGATTTTTGCGTTTGATTACAGCCAGCAGGATAGAATGGACGTTTGGTTGGCTACCCGTGGAAGAAATCATATATGCATCAGCCACGGAATCATATTTATTGCTAATGGGCCTCAACAACATCCAGCCCTATGCACCAGGTTCAGTATTGAGACAGTTGGGATGATGCCAAATAATCCCAAAAGAAGAAGACCTCAGCCCACATGTGGTCGAAATTGGACCAGGAGGACAGTTCCCTGAAGTGTTGGTCCGAAAGATTTGGAGTGAATGTCAGACATTGAAGAAAGACACTCGGGTGCGAGATCGAGCCCGGGGTGAAGTATCGTCGGAATACCCCGCATGGTATAGTAGAGATCTGGAGCATCAAAGACCCACAAAAAGGCCTCACCTCAGGGAGTTTGCTGGAGCGTCACAAGAACAATGGGACTGGTTGGCCAGAGAAGAAGCTTATAGAACAAAGATCAGCAGGATAGAGCAACGGGCCCAAGAGCTCCAATTTGAAATGGATGTGCAAGCCGCCGCCAACGAAGGAGATAAAAAGAAGTTGGCACAAGAAAATGACTTTCTGAGAGCTCAAATCCAGCAAATGAAAAGGGATGCTGACAGACAGTTGAGGAGTCGAGCGGACGAAAAATTGATAAAGGGATTGAGAAGCCAAGTTGCCGATGTACAAAGAGAATTGGAAGAGTCAAAAGCCCAAACAATGAGGATCCGTGCTAGCTGGAAAAAGGAGGCACATCAACGTGCACTTCACCTACAACGGGTGGAAGAAGATTACACTGAGACCATCACTAGTCTAAGGGAGGCAAATGTTATCCTCAGGGAGCGGGTTTTCAAGCAAGTCCCAACATGTGCCAACTTGTCACGACCCCAAATCCGGTCGTGATGGCGCCCAGCACATTGCTAAGCCAGCCTGACCAATCAATATAAACAACGGAGCTAGACGCTCTCTTTTAGCCCATTTAAGCATATTAAATCACGAAGCAATAGCGATACAAATAACGAAAACGGGGAACCAAGTCCCATAATACATCAACTCCCATAGACCAAGGGTCAAGAGTCATGAGCCTCTACCGAACATGAGTGTATAAGGGTTTACAAAATACCAAGTGCGGAAAGAAATGTCAATACAAAATCCAAAGACAGTAGGAAGGGATGTCGGGTCCTGCGGACTCTGCAGCTACCTCGAATATCCACAAACGTCGCCTCGCACGACTACTGGATCACTGCTGAGAGGTACCTGGATCTGCACACAAGGTGCAGGGAGTAAAATGAGTACTGCCAGACTCAGTGGTAATAAACAAGGGTAAGACAGCGCAGATAAGAAATCCGCAATAAAGCACTATGTAAAGCTATAGTCAACTACCCTGTCATAGAATCAATCTTCACTGTACCTGTTTCCAACAATTACCAATAAATAGCATAACAGCTAGGCAGATGTAGCTAAATGCAATGCAATGCATGATATGACCGCTACGGCGTGTAGCCGACTCCAATTTTGGGTACCCGTGCTCACTGTGGGGGTTCAGACTCCGGAGGGGCTCCTACAGCCCAAGCACATCTCATAGAGATATTCCTGCGGCGTGCAGCCCGATACAACATATATATATCTCGCTGCGGCGCGCAGCCCGATCCACTACTAGTCGGCTAATATGCAGATACAGCCTCGCAAGCTCAAAAGTAGTTTTTGAAAACTCTTTTATCATTTTTCAGTTGGAAAATAGTAATATCAAGTTCCAGAGATTGGAATTAGCATAATAACAGAAAATAGCTGCGGACTAGTAGTAAACTAGCATGTCTATGTGATAAGACAATGATAACGATCCTCGCGGGATCCAATAACTGGCTCACGGCCCACATGTATAATCAACCGCCCAAGAAGGGGGTTCCTCGGCTCAAAAGTAGCCATTATCACAATATATATATATGCAACCATCCGAGAAGGAGGTTCGACGGCTCTAGAATAGCCAATAATACAGTATCAACAGGTCGGACTAATATATAGTCCCCAGTTCATGATCGACCCCGCACTCTCAAGAGTGTGCGTGTCTCGCCGCTATACAGCGTCACAAAGTGGTATACCGGGGTTTCGAACCCGCTGGTCATCACCCACATCTATTACTCACCTCTATACGGCGCGACGACTACTCCGCAATGCCCTTGCCACGAGAATCAAGCTCCGCACGCGTAGAATCTGATCAAATATAGTAAAAATACAACAATTTAGGCCAATGGGACGACACCCAATCAATACAACTCAATTTACATCAAAATTCCCAAAGTTGTCAAAACCCGAGCCCCGGGCCCACATTCCGAAAATTTACGAAATTCACATTTCTGGAACCCTCGTCTCAATATGAGTCTAAGCATATCAATTTTACCAAAATCGGACTCCATTTGCCCATTCAAATCCTTGTTTTTCTACAATTTAGGCCTAGGGTTAAAACCCACATCTAATCTCCCATTTACAGAGAATTAACCAAGGATTTCATGTTAAAATGATGTAATTAAGCCACAAAACTTACCTCCAACGAATACCCGATGATTTACCAACAATTCCCGTGAGTTTCTCTCTCTAGAACTCAAAAATGGAGGTTTCATGAATGAAACCCGTAGCCCCTCTGTTCTGTGATTAAATTCTCTGCCAGACGAATTAACCCTACGCGATCGCAGCCTTTGGCACGCGATCGCGATGCACAAATTTTGGGCGGCCTAATTTTCCTCTACGCGATCGCGTGATCCTGGACGCGATCGCAGTGAACAATTCAGTGACCCTACGCGATCGCAAACGAATTAACGCGATCGCGGTGAACAAACTCGGCCGGCTCCCAGATTAACCTACGCGATCGCGACACACGACACGCGATCGCACTGCTTCCGACCAAATACCCTACGCGATCGCGTAAAACCTCACGCGATCGCAATGCTCCAACCTTCAGACTTACGCGATCGCAGGCTTAACTTCGCGATCGCAGAGCCCAGGATTTCTCCCTTACGCGATCGCATGGCCATCTCCGCGATCGCGGAGAACAAAATTTTTCTGCGATTATTGCAGCAGAACAACAGTGCCTTTTGGCACAAATTGGTCCGTTTGGACCCCCGAATTCATCCCGAGGCCCCCGGGACCCCAACGAAAACCACCAACATACTCCAAAACATGATACGAACTTATTCCAACCATAAAAACACCATACTAAACATCAAAATCACCAATTACACACGGATTCAAGCCTAAATTTCTTAAAACTTTCCGAATTACACATTCGATCAAAAACCCGACCAAACGATGTCCGAATGACCTGAAATTTTGCAGGCATATCCAAAATCACCTAGCGGAGCTACAGAAATTGTCGGAATTCCATTCCG
This sequence comes from Nicotiana noctiflora, assembly GCA_032618575.1. NCBI lineage: Eukaryota > Viridiplantae > Streptophyta > Magnoliopsida > Solanales > Solanaceae > Nicotiana > Nicotiana noctiflora. Next base: position 23,930 of record JASVEL010000087.1, read on the forward strand.
ACCCCCGGATCAAAATATCACCTACCATCCGGTTTTCGCCAAAATTCAACATTCGCCAATTCAAGCTTAAAGCTACACCGGACCTCCGAATTCAATTCCGATTGCTCTCCTAAGTCATAAATGATCCCCCGGAACTAGTCGAATCATCAGAATCCGGTTCCGAGCACTCTAACTCAATAGTCAACTCTTGGTTGACTTTTCATATTCAAGCTTTCTTCGAACATGCTATTTGTTTCATTTTCAATCCAAATCACTCCTAACTCACCCGATATACTCTAATACTGTTTTTAAAAGCATAATATATGTAAATGCAAGGTAATGGGGTGGTAATTCCCGTAACGACAGGCCGGGTCGTTACATTCTCCCCAACTTAAACAAACGCTCGTCCTCGAGCGTACCAGAGTTGTACTAGAAGCAACCCAATAGCTGAATGACCTTACCCAGCATATATTCGGGCGATCACACGTCGCCCTATCTCTCATAAGCCTGAAACACCATATAGCTGAAATCTCACGGACCATCTTAACCATAAACCACATTGTACTTTCTGAAATCATATACCAATTGCTAATCCCATTCCTGTACTCGGGATACACTAGAATCCACTGCAATAAGCCATACTCACCACTCCGGGTGAGATTATATGATGTATCGACAACCCCATCACTCGAGATGATAGTCTCTAATCACGACAACTGGCCACAATAACCAAATACTAGCTGAAAACCTCTTTCATTAGATAGAGTCTTATTCCAACACCTCCATATCCTGCCCCCCGGCAGCTGAAGCACGTGATATACCGAACCCATCTCTCAGGTCAACCATTCGTGAATCTATTTCCCTTTTTAAAATTCATACCACGATAGGTTTCGGAGCCAAACCTCGGTTTCTACCTTTCTAACAAGCTAAGACCCAATATGCTCGTATTCAATAATGACTCCAACGGTCATTTCGATTATAACACACCACACTGGTGATAAACACCTTAACACCGGCCTAAGCCACGACGAGCACAACATAGGCTCCAATAGAAACGTCTGCACACACTCGAATCATGACAACTCAAATCATGACAACTGTCTCCAGCAAATAGAGCTGCAATTCAATTCCTCTGTGCCATCATAACATAGAACTGAGATCGCGTCTCGCATTATAGAAAGAGTACCTGAATCCTCCTCGAGAGGTCATAACATCACGTGGCCTTACCACGATTCGTGATTATATCCAAACACTATTACTCATGAAGCACCTCAATTTACCAAGCTCAAAACGGTCAGCCACACACATATTTAGGTCTGAATCCAAGCAATCAATCTCACCCACGGTGAAACAATTAACGTATGCTATCAAATCCTGAAAGAACACAACCGATGTGCCCTTCGCCAAGCGATACTCAATACGGACTCTTCCTCAGAAGCCAGGAGGTATTGTATACCAGGTAACATATAACTAACTATATTTTCACAATATTCTGTTGCGGCGTGCAACCCGCTCCAATGACATACCCGTGGCGGCGTGCCACCCGATCTAGATACCATACCCTGTGGCGGCGTGCCACCCGATCCAAGTAACCCTCGTCAAATGAATACGCGTCGAGTCAAGTTGCTCATCATAATAAACATATATCGCCTCAAGTTTGGCCACATAAAACGCATCTGACAACGTTTCTCAATACTGGAACTGAATCAATGGTAGATACTTCTACACTAACATCCGCCACTAAGGTCCAACTGACAAAGCAATGCCTACCAGCCGTCCGCTGGTCCTGTGTACAACTACTCTGTTGGAGCATACTCTGATGTTCTCTGCTACGCAATTTGTGCCATTTTCCGACATAGCCCATATCACATTAGTCTAGACGACCTGGCTTATGTCAACCAGTCAGCAATCAAGTATCATAATCCGAATTCATTTTATCAAGTCAAGAGAGAGCCTCTAAGGCTTCCGATTTCCAATAATCACAAAACGGTGTCGATGCACACGATATACAACTACTGCATAGTCGGATTAACGAGAATTTCAAGTCTCCTACACATATATAACATATGAATCACTATGCCTGATTCCGTATTTCACCGTACATATACATAACGCACATCAAGCGTCCATTCATACCACGACAGCCATTCAGAAATTTCATTATGCCATCAACGACTCAATTATTTTAGTCGATCCAACAAGAGAATACCACTCTACCATGGATATTATCAGTTTACATTACCTTGCCCCTTTGCACCATATACCCTGCCAAATTACTAGAATAGCAGTACCATTTTCTTAAATCACCAGCAGCTGTCCGCGCTGCTCAATAATTTTATTGACTTCCCATATATTATGAGCTGATCTCAAAACCTTGAATATGCCATTATCAACTTTCCATAACACATCGCGTATACCATATCACACTAAGACAACATGGAAATTCATATCCCTTTCCTCCGCTGCAAACATCGGTGCACTCAAATCATCAAGGGCTTTCATGATCCCATATAGAGAAAACTCATTACACATTCCAAGCCTTGCATACCAACAGGAAATACACTCATTTTTCAAACCACATTAAAACACATTATAAACCCTTTCTCCAAATTACATTGCATAAGTTAAACTGCCAGGACTGAGTCCTTATACACATATTATACCCATATCGGGTTACACGACTGCCAACACTCAAAAGCTTTATTGCACAATATCTGCAAGACTCCTTACTTCAACCACATACCAGGAATTAGTCGTATTCTTTATCATACCGCTTCGGTTTATTAACAAGTTGTTCCATTTACCCAGTTTCCTTTCTGATTCATCTTTGATTTAATATTAGCCACTACTGTAGCACCATAACACATGAACCTATTCCACACGAGACTCGTACATAAGACCACACGGTCTGAGACATATAGGCCACTGAATACTCTCTCAATATTTCCAGAAGGATCACATCCTACAATACTTTATTTTGAAGAACTTCTTGCGATTTGAATTCGTTATCATTACCTTCCAATACGGATTACATAGAATCCCATCATTCACATAATATAACATAAGTACCGATCTCTTCTAACGAAACCACCATCTTTAGCCACATGCACAAATTTGAGACACCTGACTGTTACAAGTAAAATCTTGAACACCGTAAACAATTCTCGGGCGTCGGTCATCCTTATTCAGCTGTAATTCAACTGTCTTATTGAACAGAACCACTCGTGCCTTATTAGAACTCTGACACTGCAGATCATGATTACATACAGATACTATTAGCTATCACTCTTTTCTATACACCAAGCATTCCTTACCAACCTCGGTTCAAAATACCCTAGTATTTCTTCACATCTACGAAGCACCATAACCTTTATCAGAATTTTCCCAACATACTTAGAGACAGAATCAACATAGCACATAATAGTGCAATCAGTTAATCAATAGCAACCTCCCCAACTTATCTCGAAGCTATTCATCAAAGCACTTTCAACCACTCATATCAGTATTACTCAAGTGATGCCGAAATGTTAGTATGATATTAAACTCAAGTCATTTACAAGCTTCGGCGGAGATTCGAATCATCGGAAATATTAACTCTTTTGCAATTCTTGCATTCATTCACACACAACAGTTACGCCCCCTCTTTAGGTGACAAAATCTTTTCTAAGTCCCGAATTTTTCAAAATTCCGGCAGAGTTTCCTTTGTAAATTGGCCTATCCACCTGCCAGAGAATCACCAAACCATCCTAGATATACTTCCACAACTCAACAAGATATCACAATATATTTCAACAACATTAAATATCAATACTACACGAATTATATCATCACAATTTATACTTGAACCTGCGATGTATCTGCTCGAATCATAACACATATCAATACCTTTCAATTACACATGAGAATCAACCCACCTACCTCGCCTCAATTTAGCATTTCAGCACAATACCTTCCACCAGGATACACATAGCATAATCATTTTAGTCTTCCTGAGTTTAAACTTGTTCCACTACACCTAAGGCACTTTACCTTCCAATTACGAGATATGATAATTATTCACCATGCCCGTAGCTCGGGGCTACACAACAAATTAGATAAGAGTCGAACAATTAACAGCTCATCCATTAGTAAGCCTCCCTAATACTCTACAGATCGGCACAAGGCCCCAAACATGGCTACTAGCCCAAGTACATAGATATAAGCCCAGTCTTAGTCACTTTACACAGTAATTTATCAATTGGGAAGGATCAAGTCCAAATCCCCGGTCACAATACCACCACGCTCGTCACATGACGCGTATTCCCTCTCAGCACAACACTGTATAGTGCAAATACGGGGTTTCAAACCCTCAATACATTATCTATTGCCACCACTCACAAAATCAGCACCTCAATGCTCAAGTCATAAACAAGGTCCAGCCTCAAGTCATCCTGACTGGCCCAACATGAACTCATCGAGATTATATCTCGCCCCTCGTTCGAGGAAATCATAAGCCATAAGGCAATTACATTACTGAGCGCTCGATGCGTACACAGACGTGTGGAAGGAATTTCAAAAATTATATCTCAAGCTGAATCAAGTGCGCACGATAAGAATTCCAAGAAATGTGAAGTGTTTCCTAAAGGTTCGCAGCCTCCCGAGGATAAGTACAGGCGTCCCCGTACCGATCCACAAGACTCTACTAACCGGCTCAAGACTCACGAGGCCTAGTAAACCTAGGCTTTGATACCAACTTGTCACGACCCCAAATCCGGTCGTGATGGCGCCCAGCACATTGCTAAGCCAGCCTGACCAATCAATATAAACAACGGAGCTAGACGCTCTCTTTTAGCCCATTTAAGCATATTAAATCACGAAGCAATAACGATACAAATAACGAAAACAGGGAACCAAGTCCCATAATACATCAACTCCCATAGACCAAGGGTCAAGAGTCATGAGCCTCTACTGAACATGAGTGTATAAGGGTTTACAAAATACCAAGTGCGGAAAGAAATGTCAATACAAAATCCAAAGACAGTAGGAAGGGATGTCGGGTCCTGCGGACTCTGCAGCTACCTCGAATATCCACAAACGTCGCCTCGCACAGCTACTGGATCACTGCTGAGAGGTACCTGGATCTGCACACAAGGTGCGGGGAGTAAAATGAGTACTGCCAGACTCAGTGGTAATAAACAAGGGTAAGACAGCGCAGATAAGAAATCCGCAATAAAGCACTATGTAAAACTATAATCAGCTACCCTGTCATAGAATCAATATTCACTGTACCTGTACCAACAAATACCAATAAATAGCATAACAGCTAGCAGATGTAGCTAAATACAATGCAATGCATGATATGACCACTACGGCGCGTAGCTCGACTCCAATTTTTGGGTACCCGTGCTCACTGTGGGGGTTCAAACTCCGGAGGGGCTCCAACAGCCCAAGCACATCTCATAGAGATTTACTGCGGTGTGCAGCCCGATACAACATATATATATCTCGCTGCGGCGCGCAGCCCGATCCACTACTAGTCGGCTAATATGCAGATACAGCCTCGCAAGCTCAAAAGTAGTTTTTGAAAACTCTTTTATCATTTTTCAGTTGGAAAATAGTAATATCAAGTTCCAGAGATTGGAATTAGCATAATAACAAAAATAGCTGCGGACTAGTAGTAAACTAGCATGTCTATGTGATAAGACAATGATAACGATCCTCGCGGGATCCAATAACTGGCTCACGGCCCACATGTATAATCAACCGCCCAAGAAGGGGGTTCCTCGGCTCAAGAGTAGCCATTATCACAATATATATATATATGCAACCATCCGAGAAGGAGGTTCGATGGCTCTAGAATAGCCAATAATACGGTATCAACAGGTCGAACTAATATATAGTCTCCAGTTCATGATCGACCCCGCACTCTCAAGAGTGTGCGTGTCTCGCCGCTATACAGCGTCACAAAGTGGTATAACGGGGTTTCGAACCCGCTGGTCATCACCCACATCTATTACTCACCTCAATACGGCGCGACGACTACTCCGCAATGCCCTTGCCACGAGAATCAAGCTCCGCACGCGTAGAATCTGATCAAATACAGTAAAAATACAACAATTTAGGCCAATGGGACGACACCCGATCAATACAACTCAATTTACATCAAAATTCCCAAAGTTGTCAAAACCCGAGCCCCGGGCCCACATTCCGAAATTTTACAAAATTCACATTTCTGGAACCCTCGTCTCAATATGAGTCTAAGCATATCAATTTTACCAAAATCGGACTCCATTTGCCCATTCAAATCCTTGTTTTTCTACAATTTAGGCCTAGGGTTAAAACCCACATCTAATCTCCCATTTACAGAGAATTAACCAAGGATTTCATGTTAAAATGATGTAATTAAGCCACAAAACTTACCTCCAACGAATACCCGATGATTTACCAACAATTCCCGTGAGTTTCTCTCTCTAGAACTCAAAAATGGAGGTTTCATGAATGAAACCCGTAGCCCATCTGTTCTGTGATTAAATTCTCTGCCAGACGAATTAACCCTACGCGATCGCAGCCTTTGGCACGCGATCGCGATGCACAAATTTTGGGCGGCCTAATTTTCCTCTACGCGATCGCGTGATCCCTGGACGCGATCGCAGTGAACAATTCAGTGACCCTACGCGATCGCAAACAAATTAACGCGATCGCAGTGAACAAACTCGGCCGGCTCCCAGATTAACCTACGCGATCGCGACACACGACACGCGATCGCACTGCTTCCGACCAAATACCCTACGCGATCGCATAAAACCTCACGCGATCGCAATGCTCCAACCTTCAGACTTACGCGATCGCAGGCTTTGCTTCGCGATCGCAGAGCTCAGGATTTCTCCCTTACGCGATCGCATGGCCATCTCCGCGATCGCGGAGAACAAAATTTTTCTGCGATTATTGCAGCAGAACAGCAGTGCCTTTTGGCACAAATTGGTCCGTTTGGACCCCCGAATTCATCCCGAGGCCCCCGGGACCCCAACGAAAACCACCAACATACTCCAAAACATGATACGAACTTATTCCAACCATAAAAACACCATACTAAACATCAAAATCACCAATTACACACGGATTCAAGCCTAAATTTCTTAAAACTTTCCGAATTACACATTCGATCAAAAACCCGACCAAACGATGTCCGAATGACCTGAAATTTTGCAGGCATATCCAAAATCACCTAGCGGAGCTACAGAAATTGTCGGAATTCCATTCCGACCCCCGGATCAAAATATCACCTACCATCCGGTTTTCGCCAAAATTCAACATTCGCCAATTCAAGCTTAAAGCTACACCGGACCTCCGAATTCAATTCCGATTGCTCTCCTAAGTCATAAATGATCCCCCGGAACTAGTCGAATCATCAGAATCCGGTTTCGAGCACTCTAACTCAATAGTCAACTCTTGGTTGACTTTTCATATTCAAGCTTTCTTCAAACATGCTATTTGTTTCATTTTCAATCCAAATCACTCCTAACTCACCCGATAGGCTCTAACACTGATATAAAATCATCAAACATGCATTTACAACATGACGGGGTGATAATTCTCGTGACGACGGGCCGGGTCGTTACAACAGACCTCGACCGTTGTCACAATTTGATGGCTCGACTGCAAGAACAAATAGACAGGCTCCTAGACCAAGTAGACAGGCTCCTGGACCAAGTCACCAACAACGCTCAAAGATTGGGGGCGAAAAACCAGCAGATAGAGCGGCTACTCGGAGAAAGGGACATGATCAAGGACAGAATTGGAGAAATCGGGCATTATGTCACCATGAAGTGCCTAGCTTGTGAACAAATGCCCCGCACCGACCTTTTTGCTTCAATTATGGGCTATGTGCATCGGATCATGAGAGAATTAAGGGGACTACACAAGGACCTCACACCAAGGCCCGCGGCAAGGCCGAATGATGCCTCGCGGGCCCCCAGGAATTTTGGAGCATTAGACTTTTGATTAAAAATGTATTTTTGGTCAAGCTAGTTGGCATTTTTATTTTTTTTTACATTATCGAGTCAAGCATTTCTTTTGTTTTGCTGATTGTTGCAAGACGTGTTTTGTAACTTTGAGGTTTTATTTGATATAAAAATTACGGAATTTTGCCACAATCTTGTTACCAGAACTACGCTCGGTCTGATTCACGTTGGGACGTGATACGTAGGCAATCCACATAAGATTCGACCACCACTAAAAAAGAAAGAAAAGGATACGAAGGTTAATATAACAATAAGGCTTTCAAGGATAATTGAAAAAAGAGAAAAAGAAAAAAAAAGAAAAAAAAAGAAGAAAAAGAAAAAGAAAAAGGGCCGGAATGACGCATGTTAAGAGTACATGTAGAAGGGGTTATTTGGTTAGGTGCATTGCATCCAACGTTCTATAACATATCCGTCAAACTCGGTAAACTAACAAGTTTGTTGCATTTCCAGAAAAGTTTAGCAGTTGGTTTGACAGAATATACTGGCCAGCCATCATACTAGATCCAAAGGACCGATTACAGTAAGCATGTCTAGTTCTGGTAAGAGTCTTGAGGAAGAAAAATCAGAGTTACAAATCATGAAAGAAGAGGTAGACCGGTTAAAACAACAGATAACAGAGATGCACCTGGCCTGGGCCAGGGAACAGTCTTCACCAAACCGCCCTACTCTCGCCTCGGCTCCGGAACATCCGCCCATCGATCCTTCGACAAGCGCCCCGATCTATCCATACTTTCAGGGGGAAAACCCATATGCCACCCACATTCCACCAGCCAAACCAAATCCTCCTCCGGCCACCCCTGTTTTTGTGGCACCTCCACCCGCTCCTCTGCAAAGGCCGGCCAGCGAGCCGCATGGTCAGATCCATGACAACTCCTACTATCCTCCAGAGCCTACTTTTAGAGCTCCTGAACCGCAATCACATACCCCTCACTGGGATAATCCGGTAGAACCGGAAAAGCACTTCCAAAGTTCAGAACATGAGGAAGTTATCAGAAAAGTTAAAAGCCTGGAGCAGTCCTTCAGGAACATGCACGGTTTGGGTAACCAGGTCAGTGTCGCTTACAAGGATCCGTGCCCGTTCCCCGACGTCCAATTACCGGCCGGGTTTAAAATGCCCAAGTTTGACCTATACGAGGGGGACGGTGATCCTGTAGCCCACCTCCGAGGGTTTTGTAGTAAAATGAGAGGAGCCGGAGGACGGGACGAGATTCTGATAGCTTACTTCGGTCAGAGTCTGGGAGGATCTGTGCTGGAGTGGTACACTAGACAGGACCCGAGTAGATGGTTTACGTGGGATGATTTGGCTCAAGCTTTTATCGGCCAGTTCCAGTACAATCTTGAAATAATCCCGGACCGCCTATCATTGCTAAAATTAGAGAAGAAGCCCGCTGAAAGCTTCAGGGAATTTGGTTTCCGCTGGAGGGAACAGGCGGCCAAGGTAGATCCGCCGATGAGAGAGAGCGAGATGGTGGATTACTTCTTGCAGACATTAGAGCCAACCTATTTCGGACATCTGGTAACGTCCGTAGGCAAATCATTCACTGAGGTGATAAAAATGGGGGGTATGATCGAGGAAGGTTTGAAGGCCAACAAGATCATGAGCTACTCAGCATTGAAAGCCACCACTCAGGCTATCCAAAGTGGTACTGGAGGAGTACTTGGGAAAAAGAGGAGAGAGGAAGTCGCGGCAGTCGAGTCCGGGGCATGGTTCAGAAATAGAGGCCCTGCACCCCAATATAGCCCGCCCGAGCCTCACCACCAAAATTACTCCCACAATCCATATAACCACCCGCAACATTACTATCCCGCACCTGATCCCCATTTTACTGTCCACCACGCACAGTCCTATTCTGCACCTCCCGTCCATGCACCGTGGCGTGCACCAAACCCGCAGAACAATCATCCACCCCCAAGAGCTTACAGAAACCCCTCGGGCACGAGTTTTCGTCCGAACCAGGCATTCAGGGGCGACAGGGCGCCAAGGCCAAAGACTTTTACTCCCTTGGGAGAGTCTTACACCAGTCTGTTCCACCGGTTGAAGCAAGTGGGGTTGCTAAATCCGGTTGAAGCTAAGCTACCAAACCCTCTTCCAAAGAACCTGGACCACTCAGTAAATTGTGCATACTGCTCAGGATGTCCGGGACACGATACGGAAAAGTGTTGGAAGTTGAAGACGGCCATCCAAGAGCTCATCGACACTCGCAGGATTGAGGTCCAGACTCCAACAGAGCCCAACATCAACCAAAACCCACTTCCAACTCATCATGAGACCAACGTGATCGAGTTGGTACGGGTAGAAGAAGGAAAGGAGAAAGCCTCTCAGACGGTAATGATGATCAAGTCTAGCGGGGTAGGAATGAGAAAGGGGCCGAGCTTTGATGAGCCATCCATTTGCAAGAAGGACATACCAGGAGGGTCGGAAGCAGAAAAGGGAAGTGTGAACGAAGTACCGGTAAGGCCGGGGAAGCAAAAATAGTTGTACCAGGGGTAGCAACCAAGCCCGTCTTGACGGTAGCAGGCATTCGAATGGATCCTTTCATCATCAAGCCAGCAATACAGTTGCCAATAACGGATAGCAGGGCTATTCCATGGAATTATGCTCGGATTACAACGACCTACAAAGGAAAGGAAGTGAAAGAGGAAGTTTGCGAAGCGCAAGGTTTGATCAGTTGAAGAGGCAGAAGAATTCCTGAAAAAGATGAAGCTGCATGACTATTCTGTTTTAGAGCAGTTGAAGAAGACTCCGGCGCAAATATCATTGCTATCCTTGCTGATACATTCTGAAGAACATCGGCAAGCTTTGATGAAAGTTCTGAATGAGGCCCACGTACCTGATAAAATCTCGGTGAGTCATTTGGAGAAGATCACCAATAGGATCTTCGAAGCGAATCGGATCACCTTCACCGATGATGAATTGCCCGAGGAAGGCACCGAGCACAACAAGGCTTTATAGCTTACGGTAAAGTGTGAGGAGTCGGTGGTTACCAAAGTCCTTGTCGATAATGGGTCCAGTGCTAACAATTGTCCTCTCTCTACACTGGACAAGTTGAAAGTGGACATCGGCAGGATACGCAAGAACAGCATATGTGTTCGAGGGTTTGATGGAGGAGGCAAGGCATCGGTTGGGGACATAGTGTTAATCTTGACAATTGGGCCAGTGGAGTTCACCATGGAATTCCAGGTGCTGGACATGGTGGTGTCATATAACCTTCTGATAGGGCGACCGTGGATCCATGCCGCAAGAGCAGTTCCATCCAGCCTACACCAACTCGTCAAATTTGAGTGGGAACAAAAGGAGATCGTCGTCCATGGAGAGAATGATCTACAGCCAGGCACCGTCGTCCCCTTTGTTGAGACAGAAGAAGATGTTGGGCCATGGGTATACCGGATATGCGATGTGGTATCCGCCAACCGAGTTCCAGAAGGGGAATGCATTCCCAATGACTGAGTAATTACTGCAGACGTCATGGTAGCTCATGAAATGTTGAGACATGGTTTCATACCCGGCAAAGGTCTAGGTGCATCTCTGCAAGGAATCGTACAACCGGTATCCGTGGTCGAAAACGTAGGAACCTTCGGCTTGGGATTCAAGCCAACATCAGAGGACATCCGGCGAGCCAAGAGGAGTAAGCAGAAGACATGGGTGCTCCCGAAGCCTGTTCCACGCCTTTCCCAATCTTTTGTCGGGTCTGGAGTAAGAGGACATCCGACGACAAAGATTCCCGGTCCTATGGTTAGGCCAGACGAAGAGTTCTTAAGAAAGTTCGAGGACCTATTCGCGGATGTATGTATGCTCGAGGATGGTGAAGGATCCAGCCATGCCGAGATACAGTTTGTGGGACCAAAAGCAAAACTGAATAATTGGAAGGCTACTCCTCTCCCTGTCCGGAAGGAGTCTTGGTAGTTTGTTTTGGATTGTTTTCTTTCGAAATTTTGTGTTGGGGGTTGTCCCCGGAGTAAAATCCAGTTGTTTTAGTTCATTTTGATTTAAGTTTGCAAGTTTGTTTTTCCTTGTATTGTTCCCATTAATGAAATTTGGTTCCCTTCGTGTCTAATTTTGTTTATTTTTCTTCTTTTTTAACTCTTCTGAACAGCCCTCTTTCAACTGATCTTAATGATATGGCGTGCTTAAAGATTAATCAACCCAGTCTAGAAAGTCAATCGGATTCGGAAATAATAACGCATGAAATAAGAAGTGACGAGAGTGAATCGGAATACGGCGATGATGAAGCCGTAGAAGAAATCGGTGAAGAATTAAGTCACTTCGAGGAAAAACCCAAACCAAATTTAAATGATACTGAGGCCGTTAATCTGGGGAACACAGATGACGTCAAAGAAACCAGGATAAGTGTCCATATTGAACCGAACCTGAGAGAAGAGTTGATCAAAACACTCATGGAGTTTAAAGACATTTTCGCATGGTCGTACGACGACATTCCAGGACTCAGCACTGATCTAGTGGTTCATAGATTACCCACTGATCCGGCATATCCTCCCGTCAAGCAGAAACTGCGGAAATTCAAGACGGAGATGAGTGTGAAGATTAAGGAGGAAGTAACCAAGCAGTTGCGGGCGAAAGTCATTCGTGTCACTCGATACCCTGAATGGTTGGCTAACGTAGTACCGGTGCCAAAGAAAGACGGAAAAATCAGAGTATGCGTGGACTACCGCAATCTCAACAAGGCGAGTCCTAAGGATAATTTCCCGCTTCCCAATATCCATATCCTGATTGATAATTGCGCCGGACGTGAAATCGGATCTTTTGTGGATTGTTATGCGGGATATCATCAGATCCTGATGGATGAAGAGGACGCAGAAAAGACGGCTTTTATCACACCGTGGGGGACTTATTGTTACCGGGTGATGCCGTTTGGTTTGAAGAATGCGGGGGCAACATACATGAGGGCGATGACTACGGTATTCCATGACATGATACACAGGGAAATTGAAGTGTACGTGGATGATGTGATCATAAAATCCAGACGTCAAGAAGACCACGTTGCCGACCTCAGGAAGTTCTTTCAAAGACTTTGAAGATATGATATCAAACTTAATCCGGCCAAATGTGCATTTGGAGTTCCGTCAGGAGAGTTGCTAGGATTCATCGTCAGCCGACGGGGCATTGAGTTGGACCCATCCAAAATCAAGTCCATCCGGGAGTTACCCCCGCCAAAGAATAAAACAGAGGTAATGAGTCTGTTGGGAAGGTTAAATTACATCGGTAGGTTTATTGCTCAGCTTACAGCAACCTGTGAACCCATATTCCGTTTGTTGAAGAAAGACGCTGCGATAGAATGGACGACAGAATGTCAGGAAGCATTTGACCAAATCAAAGGGTATCTGTCAAACCCACCCGTACTAGTTCCGCCTGAACCGGGTAGACCCCTGATTCTTTATCTGACGGTTTTGGAGAATTCGTTCGGCTGCGTACTGGGGCAGCATGATCTTACTGGCAGGAAGGAACGGGCCATTTACTACCTCGGTAAGAAATTCACAGTCCACGAGGTCAAGTACACTCATCTAGAAAAGACATGTTGCGCTTTGACTTGGGTAGCCCAAAAGTTGAAACATTATTTGTCTTCTTACACCACTTACCTCATTTCGCGTTTGGATCCGTTGAAGTATATTTTCCAGAAACCTATGCCTAAAGGGAGGTTAACAAAATGGCAAATATTACTTACAGAGTTCGACATCATATATGTGACAAGGACGGCTATGAAAGCTCAAGCCTTAGCCGATCACTTAGCTGAGAATCCTGTTGATGACGGATACGAGCCTTTGAGGACGTATTTCCCAGACGAAGAAGTACTGCAGATTGATGGGTTGGAACTAACCGAGGAGCCGGGTTGGAAGCTTTTCTTCGACGGAGCGGCGAACGCAAAAGGAATCGGAGTAGGGGTTGTACTTATCTCTGAAACAGGACATCATTATCCTGTTACTGCTCAACTGCGTTTTCATTGTACCAATAATATGGCTGAGTACGAGGCATGTATCTTGGGGTTGCGATTAGCGGTGGACATGGATGTACAGAACGTCTTGGTCTTGGGGGACTCGGACCTTCTGGTACATCAGATTCAGGGAGAATGGGAAACCAGAGATCTAAAGCTTATCCCGTATCGTCAGTGTTTGCATGATCTGACCAAGCGCTTTCGATTAGTGGAATTCGAGGCACATCCCAAGGATGCATAATGAGGTTGCGGACGCACTAGCTACTTTAGCGTCGATGCTACATCACCGGACAAGGTTCGTGTCGATCCGTTACATATCCAGGTCCGGAATCAACATGCTTATTGTAATGTGATAGAGGAAGAGGTGGATGGTGAGCCGTGGTTTCATGATGTCAAGGAATACCTCAGGTTAGGAGTATACCCAGAGCAAGCAACCGGAGATCAAAAGCGAGCTATTCGGCGGTTGGCAAACGGATTTTTCCTTAGTGGAGGGGTGTTGTACAAAAGAACCCCAGATTTGGGATTGTTGAGATGTATAGATGCAAGTCAAGCCACAACAGTGATGACGGATATACACTCGGGAGTTTGCGGACCACACATGAGCGGATACGTATTGGCAAAGAAGATTCTTCGAGCAGGATATTACTGGCTCACGATGGAGCGCGATTGTATAAGTTTCGTGCGAAGATGCCATCAGTGTCAGATACACGGAGATTTGATTCATTCTCCACCAACTGAATTGCATACAATGTCGGCACCATGGCCGTTTGTTGCATGGGGTATGGATGTTATTGGACCTATTGAGCATGCGGCTTCCAATGGTCATAGGTTCATTCTAGTAACGATTGATTATTTTACCAAGTGGGTAAAGGCCAAAACATTCAAATCGGTGACCAAGAAGGCGGTGGTGGATTTCGTACATTCCCACATCATCTGCGGGTTTGGAATTCCAAAGATAATCATCACAGATAACGGTGCCAATCTTAACAGCGGATTGATGAAGGAGGTCTGCCAACAGTTCAAGATCACACATCGAAATTCCACACCGTATCGTCCCAAAGCAAATGGTGCGGTTGAGGCAGCAAACAAGAATATAAAGAAGATATTGAGGAAGATGGTAGAAGGGTCTAGGCAGTGGCATGAAAAGTTGCCGTTTGCGCTGTTGGGTTATCGCACTACCATCCGGACTTCGGTAGGTGCAACTCCTTACTTGTTGGTATACGGGACTGAAGCAGTAATACCCGCAGAAGTTGAGATTCCATCCCTCCGAATTGTCGCTGAAGCTGAGATTGACGATGATGAGTGGGTCAAAACCCGATTAGAGCAATTGAGCTTGATCGACGAAAAAAGATTGACAGCAGTATGTCACGGCCAATTGTATCAAAAGAGAATGGCGAGAGCATATAACAAGAAGGTACGTCCCAGGAAATTTGAAGTGGGACAGCATGTGCTGAGGAGAGTTCTACCACATCAGGCCGAAGCGAAAGGCAAGTTTGCTTCGAATTGGCAGGGACCATTTGTGGTGACTAGGGTATTATCCAACGGCGCTCTATGTCTAACTGATGTTGAGGGAAGATGCACCGATATGGCTATCAATTCTGATGCAGTCAAGAGATATTATGTGTAATTCTTTAATGCATTTGTCAACGTTTGGTTTCGTTTGTGTGTATTTGGCATTTTTCGGAGAATGAAATGACAGAGGCAATTTTTCTACTACCCAAACACTTTAACCCTTGTTTTACCCTTTGAGCCTTAATTATTCTTTCATATACCCTCTTTCGGAATCATCAAGGAAGATGTGTAACAAAATAGAAAAAGAAACAAAGAAAAAAAATACAAGAAAAAGTGAACTACGTTCGACCTGATTCCTCAAGAAGGATACGTAGGCGCCACACGGCTCGGTCATAATAAATTAAAAATCAAAGATCCCCCAAGCAACAAAACTGGGGCAGAAGACATTGTTTCGTTTGAAAGATAGTGTGGATCCCGAAAGTTGTAATAAGCTAACCGCTGAGGTTAAACCCCTTTCTTCAGCCTCACGCACAGAAACCACATTAAGAACCAGAAAGACCTCTCGATCAGTATTTGAGAAATGCCAAGTCATGTGAATGAAAGCCAAAAGTGACATCCCGACCCTCGATTGAATCCAGGATGCACAAGCCGAAAGGGGATAACGCTCTAGAGGGAATCCCATGAGTGATACCCCGTTGCAGGGAAAGAGAGCGTAAATGAGAGAGTCTTAATGGTGAAAACCCTCGCGGGCACCTTAAGGCGAAGGAAGTTGAGAGAAGTAAAATGAGAGAGTCTTACGGTGAAAACCTTTACGGGCACCTTAAGGCGACGGGAGATAGAGAAATGAGAGAATCTCATTAGTGAAAACCCTTTGAAGGGCACTGTGAGGTGACAGGGTGAGATGGTTACAAGATGTCTGCATGAGACAAGGTTTGGACATCCGTTTGCTTTTAGCAAAACGCGGCCATCAGAAAGTGATTGACATTGAATAGACTGGGTAGATTAATCTCAAAGGCGCGGCATAACCATTGGATCAGTCACACATTCTGATAAGTTTTTCCTATTTTTGAGTTCAGAAAAGTTTTCCTTTTCTTTTGTCATTTGCGGTTAGCATTCCTTTTCTTTTTCTTTCGAAAATTGATTTTTCAAAGCTTACTACCAAGTCTCCCAAAGCAGTATAATGAAAATGAATGGGCGTGGAACGAGGCAATAAGGCAGAAGTCGTTCCGATAGTAAGATTGGAACGACAGGTTGATTGGAAGGTTCGCAGGAATTACGGAGTATGATGGACACATGTGGCACGTCCGAAAGATGATTTCACGCAACAGATCACCGGCTAAAAAGAGTTGGATCAAACCAAAGATTGGAATGAAAGGGAAAGATGAGAAACCGTTCGTGGAAAGAGCATCGTCCCCGGCAAGCGTCAACGTCATCCTCAAAATTCGAGAGAGGCCAAGCAGCTGAAAGAGAAAGAGAATGGCCCCAACAAGAGTGGCACGACCACTCACCGCGTTTTGAAACTAACAATTTTTCTTTGATTTAAAGCAGGAAAAGAGGGTTCGTTGGCGGAAAAGCATACCATCCAGAAGTTTAGCAAACTGGGGCAGAAAATTTTCTCCTGTTGCGAAAATTTTCTTGAAAGCAAAGACCCAGCGGATAAGGGTAGAAAGCAACACAAGGTGGGGTGATCTTTGAGCCTGGTATCATCCCCAGCAATTGTTGGAAAAAGGAACAATGGCTTCGAGATTCCCCCAACAGTATTACATCCCATAATTCGTTCAAGGAAGCAAAGGCGTGAGTCCCGGAGGAGGTATGAGAAGAAGGAATAGGAAAAGAGGTCCCCCGCCAGGATAATCCCCGGTCCATAACATTTCAAACCCGGCGAGTCCGAGAGAGAATGAGGGGTGAAGGAAACAAAGAATACTTCCTTAGCAGCATCATCCCCAGCAGGTGAGTAAACAGTTCCAAAGATATCCCCAGCAGCCAAAAGAAAAGTAATACGACCCAGGGGAAAGCAATTCCAGGACAAGATAATTCAGAAGAAAGGTGGCCCGATAGGCGATGCAGGAAGAAGAAATGGTACAGAAAGCAAAGGAAGGCGACGTGGATGGGATGGAGTTAGTAGTAGTTGAAGTCAGGGAGCCCGCCCTGGAGAATGGAGTGGCGATTTTATTTTGAAGTGGTAGTTGAAGTCAGGGAGCCCGCCTGGAGAATGGAGTGGCGATTTTAGTTTTGAAGTATTAGTTGAAGTCAGGGAGCCCGCCTGGAGAATGGAGTGGAGATTTTATATTGAAGTGGTAGTTGAAGTCAGGGAGCCCGCCTGGAGAATGGAGTGGCGATTTTATTTTGAAGCGGTAGTTGAAGTCAGGGAGCCCGCCCGGAGAATGGAGTGGCGATTTTATTTTGAAGTGGTAGTTGAAGTCGGGGAGCCCGCCCTGGAGAATGGAGTGGCGATTTTAGTTTTGAAGTAGTAGTTGGAGTCGGGGAGCCCGCCGGAAGAATGGAGTGGCGATTTTATTTTGAAGTATTAGTTGAAGTCGGGGAGCCCGCCTGGAGAATGGAGTGGCGATTTTATTTTGAAGTAATAGTTGAAGTCGGGGAGCCCGCCTGAAGAATGGAGTGGCGATTTTATTTTGAAGCAGTAGTTGAAGTCAGGGAGCCCGCCTGGAGAATGGAGTGGCGATTTTATTTTGAAGTGGTAGTTGAAGTCAGGGAGCCCGCCTGGAGAATGGAGTGGCGATTTTAGTTTTGAAGTAGTAGTTGGAGTCAGGGAGCCCGCCTGGAGAATGGAGTGGCGATTTTAGTTTTGAAGTAGTAGTTGAAGTCAGGGAGCCCGCCTGGAGAATGGAGTGGCGATTTTATTTTGAAGTGGTAGTTGAAGTCAGGGAGCCCGCCTGGAGAATGGAGTGGCGATTTTATTTTGAAGTGGTAGTTGAAGTCAGGGAGCCCGCCCTGGAGAATGGAGTGGCGATTTTATTTTGAAGTATTAGTTGAAGTCGGGGAGCCCGCCTGGAGAATGGAGTGGCGATTTTATTTTGAAGTAATAGTTGAAGTCAGGGAGCCCGCCTGAAGAATGGAGTGGCGAGCTATTTTTAAGGAGAGCACTTGAATGTAACAGAAATATCCGGCGTAAATCCAAGTTCGTAAGCAGAAGAAAGCAACAAGGATCAGCCTGGAGAATGGAGTGGCGATTTTATTTTGAAGTAATAGTTGAAGTCAGGGAGCCCGCCTGGAGAATGGAGTGGCGATTTTATTTTGAAGTATTAGTTGAAGTCGGGGAGCCCGCCTGGAGAATGGAGTGGCGATTTTAGTTTTGAAGTAGTAGTTGGAGTAAGGGAGCCCGCCTGAAGAATGGAGTGGCGATTTTATTTTGAAGTATTAGTTGAAGTGAGGGAGCCCGCCTGGAGAATGGAGTGGCGATTTTATTTTGAAGTAGTAGTTGAAGTCGGGGAGCCCGCCTGGAGAATGGAGTGGCGATTTTATTTTGAAGTAGTAGTTGAAGTCAGGGAGCCCGCCTGGAAGAATGGAGTGGCGATTTTATTTTGAAGCAGTAGTTGAAGTCAGAGAGCCCGCCTGGAGAATGGAGTGGCGATCTATTTTTGATTTGTTTGAGGAACGCGGTTGAATGTAACAGAAATCTCCGGCATGAATCCAAGTTCGTAAGCAGAGGGAGGCAACAAGGATCAGAAAAGATAGATTCAGATTGCAAAGGAGAATAGCTCGAAGATCATGAAGAAGGAACCAATGATCGGAGTTCGGCAATCAAGATAGGCCGGAATAACAATTGGCAGAAGAGAAGAAGCATCAGAAGGAACACCAAGTCAGACAGGATGGCAAGGAGCATAACAAGATCAAGTTAAAAAAGATAGATAAGAACTTGTAGTACTGTAACTTAGCCTAGCTTCTTATTTTTGCTTAGCACGGTGTAATAAGGGGATCAGTTAAGCATTGGCAACAGCAGTAATAGCAGTAACAGCAGTAACAGCAAGATCACAACAGTCATGGTAGTCCCAGCTGCCAAAACTTCCCGAACTACATTGACCTGATTCCTTTTTTGCCAGGGATATGTAGGAGACCTTTTGAAGCAAGGTTCGGTCAAATTTTTCCAAGGAATGCTTCACACGGAGCGCTCGAACGGGCAAAAATCGCTCGTGTTTGCTCACTATCTTTGCGCGAAAACTCTTCATGTTTCCGCGTAAAGAGGGGCAGCTGTGAGCACGTGATTTTTGCCCTGCGTGAGAATTACTCCCAAAATTTCAAAATAAAATAGTATTGGTGTTGTGCGTGATTTTTGTGGATTATATGTTATTGTTCTCTTATTTGCGTTTGTGTGTCCGTGTCTGTTTGCTTAAGTTAACAATCAAAATACATATACCAAATAGGTTGCATTTACATTTACAGGGTTAGTTCCCTACTTAGAAATAGTTAAGTTTTATTTTGCGAAAATGAAAAGTCATAAAAAGGGGGGGTATTTTCGTTTTCTTTCGTAGTTCTTGTCATTTAATGTACTAATTATAGGTGCTACAATTCGATTTGTTTATATATATATATATATATATATATATATATATGTGTGTACGTGTATATGGATATATGTATATATAATACCACATGGAGTGTAGTATGGAGATCAGATTTGGGCCATAATTTAGTCCAAAAACCTGGCCCAAACCCCTTACCCGATCTGCCCAACTGGCCCCGTTGATCTGGACCGTTGGATTTTGTTATCCAACGGCCCAGATTAATCAACCAAGCTTCAAAGACTCAGACCGTAGCTTAGCCAAACGACACCGTTTGGGTTTAAGGGAGGAAATCCTGGTCGTTGATCGTAAATGATCCAACGATCAGGATTTAATCTCCTGAGTCATATATAATCTCACCTTCACACCCCGCCCCCCCCAACAAGCCAGACCCCCCCTCACACCTATCGTCCCTCTTAGAGACTAATTATCTCGCCGTCCACCACCGTGTTCCGCCCGCCGGAAATCGCCTCACGGCGGTTCCGGTAGGCCAATGGCCACCATCTTAACACCAAATCTTCTCCTCACCCCCCCCATTACGAATCCATCATTCCCTTACCTCGAATCATTCCGGAAATCTTCGAATCTTCATTTGAAGATTCGAGTCAAATTTGAAAACATGCCAAACCTCACCAAAATCACACCATAGCTTCCCCTCACCTCCCTCATACCCCCTCAGGCTGTAGTTTTGTTCGAATCTTGTTGGAACTAGTCGAGCCCCAAAATCGCGGCTATGAACCCTAAATTCGATGCTTGCCTAATTGAGGTCTAATAGACCTTAATTGGGATGTTTTCACTATTGAAAACATCTCAATTAAGGTCCATTGGCCTCAAAGAACAAAGGTCCAAGCCAAGTTGAATCCAGGATGGGTCCGAGGCTCGTTCGAATGCGATTTTTCTCCTCACGTGGTATCTCTCTTTTCTTTCTTCATATTTAATGTGTTAATCATGGGAATTGTTTGCCCTTTGTTTCCTCTTTTAATTCTCTGCTTTGTTCTTCATCTCCCAAGACCTTTATTTGGTCAAATTTGCATTCCGATTAGTTGTTCGAATGTGCTCGTCATAGGATAGTTACTCGTTACGATTAGCGTCGTCGAATATTTGTTTCTCATTTTTGCCGAGATTTTCAGAATCATTGTTTGGCCAATTAAATTGTTATCATTGTTATATATTGTAATTGATTAGATGTCGTCGTCTAATTGCATAAGTTGAGTTGTTTGAAATACCATACAGTGATTAGCACCCTTGGATTGAATAGGGTTGT
Source organism: Nicotiana noctiflora (assembly GCA_032618575.1). Classification (NCBI taxonomy): domain Eukaryota; kingdom Viridiplantae; phylum Streptophyta; class Magnoliopsida; order Solanales; family Solanaceae; genus Nicotiana; species Nicotiana noctiflora. Next base: position 45,153 of record JASVEL010000087.1, read on the forward strand.
TTGATTAATCTGAAACTGAAATTAGGACTCAAATTAGCTAAATAGGAATCAAGGTTTAACACTTAGAGTATCTTAGTGTCCTGCACATGGGGCTAATCAGTGGAACCTGCTGTCACCAGCAGAGCACTTAGCCATGTCTGGACAGAGGTTACTATTTAACTAATTAAACCCATAATTGACAAAACTTAGTGGCTGAAACAGAGGGAGCAATAGGACTGGCAGAGCATGGTTTGGCAGAGATAAGAGTGGGCAAGGGTAGTAGTTAATTGGTGGCAGGCATTCAGGAGGGGATTGAAAAAAGCTATAAGTGTAGGATTGGAAAGCATGAAAAAGGGACAGGTTTATATATACGGAAGTGAGACCTGGAGAGCAAAAAAGAGTGATAGAAGGCATTTTTGGAGAAATACTCTAGGAAATACAGTGAGAGTAGGGAAGATAGACAGACAAATAAGCAGAAATACACATACACATACACATTGTGTCACTGTTCCATTGTAGAGGTTGTTGTTGTTGTTATTCAGTTGTTGTAAAGATTGTTTGCTTGCTGCTGAGTGTTGTCGAGGTTGGTTTGTTGCTGTTGTTCCTGTGGTTGCTGCTATTTGTTGCGGTGGCTATTGTTGCTGCTTTTTGTTGTTGAGGGCGTTGTTGTGGGGGTTGTTGTTGCATGTTTCTGTTTGTCTCATTGGTTTCCTGGCTGGAGTTTACACGGATTTCCTCCCATCTACTTCTGGGTCAACTGTTTTGCTGGTCGTGGGTCTTTTCTTTACTGTTCGTCGCTGGTTGTTGCTGTTTAGTTGGCTGTTGTTGTTGCTGTCTGCTAGCTGCCAAACGCTAGAAGTTATCACTGACTCACCTCCATATTTTTTGATTTTTCGAACTCCAGGTATGTGTTTTCGAGACTGGCTTGGTGTAACTTCAAATTGAAATGCTGAATTGGAAAATGTTCAACCGTTGGCCTGTTGTAGAGCATGTTCAAATATGATATTAGAATATACATTAGGAGATGTGTACACGTCTATTCTTACCTCATATTTGTACTTACATTATGCTAGAAATGGGACTGTATTTATGAAAAAATACTAAACCAAGTATATAGCTTGCGAATGTTATATCTAGAAGTGTTGATCTAAAAAATGCCAAGCTATATTGCTAATGTTGGCTCAAGCCAGTGAAGTAGGAGATATGTATAAACTAGAAACCAATCCAGGTTCCTTTCAAGATAAAATTAGAAGCGAAGTTGAAGCATGTTAATATAAATCATACATTACCCGGGATGGCTTGAAACTTATGAATTGGAAAGGGTTATTTTATTCAACAATAAGTATTTAGGCCTCTCATTCATATTAAATCATGTTTTCTTCGAATGTTAACTTCGATAACTCGAATTACGTGGCGAAAGCATAAGTCATTTAGAAGACGATTAGCTTATGATTATGTTGTTCAAGTCATGCTTCTCGACTAGCAATTAAATAAAAAATGAAGAGGACTTTAAACTCGAAACACGAATAACCAATACGAGTAAGTGAATGCGGGTTTCTCTTTGCTAATAAGATTGTTCACGGATTAATCAATTAGGACATTTCTCTTATTATATATTGTTTTTCTTTTCTTAGAGACAAGAATCAAATATAAAATCATAGCCATGTTAGGATCCGCCCTTAATAAATAATAATGAGGTGAGCCTCGCCAAACAAAACCACCCAAATTGTTGGGCCCTCAAATTAATTGTAATAAAAATCTAGACTCGGAAGGACCGTTTAGTGAATTTCACGGTCTTTCCCAAAGTTAACAAAGACGGAGAATCTTTAGGCACGACATTAATAAAACTACTTTCCTAAATACGGGTGCGCATTTATGTGACCCAAATCTTACTCCCGACGAAACTGAAATACATTAAAGTCACGGGCGTACTGGTTGCGGTGTGACTCGAAATGTATTTTCATGACGTCGCAATTCTTCTAAAAAATAAAAGCGGAGCATTAAAAATACATAGTTAAAATATATAAAGAAATCAGATAAAAGCAAAAAGTGCAGTTGAGCGACCGTGCTAAAACCACGGAATCCGGGAGTGCCTAACACCTTCTCCCGGGTTAACAGAGTTCCTTATCCGGTTTTTCTAGTTTCGCAGACTATATTACAAAGTCATAAAATTTCCTCGGTTCGGGATTAAACCGGTGACTTGGGACACCATTATTTTTCCAAGTGGCGACTCTCAATTAATTAAATAAATCCCGTTTCGATTGTCCTTTAATTGGAAAAACTCCTTCGCTCCCTCGCGGGTGCGTAAAAATCAGCTTGGGTTGTATTACATTGACTACCAACTGGTGTGCTTGTTTGTCCCTAATATATGATTGCTAAGTCATTAATCAATACAACAATGAAAACAATGATAACATTAGAAATAAATTGAATTGAAAGTCATCAAACGTACCCTTAAACTGCATACTGATTTGTTGTGACCAACCTGATGGCAAATTGAACAAGACATCTTGGAACCTTTCTTTGAAAGTTTTACCCACTTCTTTGGTTCATCCTTGTCCTTTCTTCTACATTTTTTGGCCTACCAAGCATTGGTATTACCTCAGGAGGATCAAGTGATGGATTTGTAGAATCAGGCCACATTTGTATGCTTGGAATTGGCTGAATAAAGTATTGGTAAGCTGCCAGGAAAGTATCTTTCCTATACCAGTGTTCAACATACTCTTCTGGTTCCTTCCCAACCTTATAAAAGGCACATATTGCATGTTGACATGGTATACCTCTTAACTTCCATAACCTGCATCTACATTCTCTTTTTTGTATGTCAACAGTGTGCCTATACATGCCCTCATTCACTTCAAATCCAGTGTCATCATTCCAATGCCCTCATTCATCTTGGCTCTATATACAAGTGATCTTCCTACATACAAACCCTATTTAACCCTTATAACCTCTTGCAACTCATGAACTGTGGTGTTTGGACTTGAGATGATTCTATCTTGCGGCTTTCTTTGTTGGGCATTTATGGATAGGAATATAGGTTTTCACAGTAAAGTTTTGTGAATCCTTGTCCTTACTAGCATATATCTGCCACTTACATTGTCCATGTCTATACTTAGCTCTTACTCTATCTTTCTCATTAGGTCTAAGCTTTATAGCCACTTTATATTGAATAGCATAGTCAGCAAGAGCTTTTCTAAAATCTGTTGCATTATCAAAGATCATGCCTAACTCAAACAGAGGTATTTTAGCATCAAAGTCATACATGATCTTGTAGCTTTTTCTTCTCGGAGGAAGATCAACACCTTCTTCAGCCAATGGGTCTAACTATACATCACTGTCTACACTCCCAACATCTGAGCTGTCCAAATACTCTTCATCCCCACCCAGCTTTCCAATATATTTGTCCTTCTTATATTTTTCTATATCTTCAAACCTCTTATTAATTCCAGCCTCACCAAGTATTACATCTTCTGTAAAAACAGGTTTTTTCCTCTGTTTCTTTTTACTTTGTGATGCAACATTATTCACCTTGCTCTTCAACTTGTTTCACTTTACTTTCTTGGCAGCATCCCTCACATATTTTAATTCATCATCAATCTCACTGTCATCTTCATCTAGAATGTCTCCAAGATCATCTTCACCAAAGTCTTCATCTTCATCTTCAAGATTTGTCTCATTAAACAGGTTGTCATGTTCTACAGCTGCACTCTTTTCAACATTTATATCCTCTTCTTATATTGTAGACCTAGGTTGTTCTGCATTTACATCACTGCCCTCGATAGCATTTACTTCAATATCCTCATCAAGCATTTACTCCATTGCCCTCATCACCATTTACTACATTGCCCTCCTCACAATTTACTCCAATGCCCTCATTAGTATTACCTCAATTACCCTCATCAGTTGTTACCCCATTGCCCTCATAATAATTTACACCAATATTCTCATAAACATTTACACTAATGCCCTCACCACCCCTAATTTCTGCTGCCTGGTCACTATCACAAACTTGTGATGAATGTAAATATCCCACAACTACATCCTGCTCCACAACCTCTAAATTATCTATTGCATGATTCACATAGACATCAAACTGATCCCCATCCTTCAGGTCTTTAATCAAATTTAGTAGTTGATAGTCATTTTCAATTGGAAAGAACTTCTCAGTTTTCGGACATAGAACAAAGAGCCCACCAACAGAGTTGTAGCGCATTTCAGGGGTCTCTTTTATGTAGGACACAAGCTCGGGTAAAGAGAAATGGTCTTTGTGGACAAAATGCCCTATTATTGCACCCTCCCCCACATACTTGTCATCAACAAAGTATCCCCCATGATGAAAAACAACACCAATATATTCGTCCATGTGATTCTGTACAGAAAATGACAAAAGAAACCCAGTAAATATTCCCAAACATTTTCAAATTTTGAAAACAAAAAAAACCCTAATCTAATAGCACCATACCAGAACAGAATGTGATAAAATAGAAAAAATGGCGAAACATACATACCTTTATGCAATAATCGAAGCAACTTTACATCAACAACGCCTTTTCATAAAAAGTTAATCCACTCGCAAACCCTAAAATGCCGTTCCTTCAGGTCATCAAACTTCAACAAACCTATAACTCGAATAGTTTAAGAACTAATTCATAGAGTCGTAAGTGAAAGACAACTTTAATTTTGCAACAATAATGGCGATTGAACAAAGCTTAAAGGAAGAGATTAAAATGGCGAAATACAGTGATATATATATATGTAGAGAGAGAAAGTGCACTGACGGAAGAAACAAGGGGATTTAACTATTTTATTCAGCAGTAAGGGGGAGAGTCCATTAAGGTAGCTTGCTATTTGGGTTCTCAAGCGTCGCCCATGTGTTGCACTATTGCACGGGCCTTGTGCATCCCACCAAATTTAGTATAAATTTTGCTTTATATTGCTTAATTATTATATGTAACTTCATTTTAATTTAGTTAGAATAGTTTATTGTTAGAATAGTTTATATGTAACTTCATTTTAAACTTCTCTACCTCTTAGAGTAGTGATAGATTTTATGTATACATTATTAGTGTTATCTTAGGCCCGGTATAGTTTCGTGGGTATTTCTTTCCGTGCCTTTTCCTTTTCTGTCAAATAAGAATGTCATGTGTCGCTATATTATTGTTCTACGCATCAGGTCATGTCAACAGTCTAATATTCCACGTGCAATTCCCTTTCACCACCAATACAAATAGTCACCCCACTTTCTTGAATATTCTCTATTGAATATTCAGGGAAGTTGAAAGTTTTTTATGGTAGGAATTCTCCGCCGCCGTTTCTTTGAATATAATTATACCCTATCGTGAACCGATGTGACGTTCATCGCCTTCATTTTGATCATGCCACATGGCTTTTAACAACTGTTCCTTCAGTTCTTCAACATCTTTTAGCTTTTCTTGCAACCGCATCGGTTACGAAGTGACGGTTCTATTATGACGCTTCATCATGACCCCAATAGTCGTGTCTTCTTATAAATACTCCACACCCTTTTTCCAATATTCTAAAGCTTTTCCTTCTTCGTCTTCTTGACTTACTTCTTTTTGCTTCTTTTCCTATTATTTCTTTGGTTAATCATGTCTTCTAATGGTCCTCACAAAATCATCATTGTCGATAAATTTGCTTCATCCAATGTAGCTGCTAGAAGTAGAAGAGGTGGTAGATTGCATAGCCTTGGTTCTTGTCACGAACCAATTTAGGATCATGATCGGCACTTAACTATTTTAACTATTTTATTCAGCAGTAGTTAGTTGTATTCAAGTATTTTATACAACTGTATTCAGTTGTATTCAGTTATATTCAACTATTTTATTCAGCAGAAGTTAGTTGTATTTGTTGCATTCAAGAGTTTATTCAGTTGTATTTTTATTGTATTCAAGTGTTTTATTCAGATGAATTAAGGTATATTTTGTTGTATTCAACTGTATTTTTCACATGTATTTCTCTTTATTCAGCTATAATCTTATTATGTATCTTTCAAATATAGATTAGTGAGGTATCGTTTTAGTTCACCGAGTTAAATTAGGAGAATATCATGTGATTTTATTTTCTTTCGTTTTTAGCGCAGATACATTACTGTATTTAATGTTAATGTCGCTTGAATACGACTAAATACATGTCAAACTTAGTTGGAATTCCAGATTTTACGCCTATATTTTTTGTTGTATTAATGAATACAACAGCTTAAATACATGAAATACATTGTATAAAAACATAAAAGATATCTATAACATGTAATATAGCAAATGATATCTATAAATGACTAATTAGGCCAAAAAGATGATGCTTTATGAAAAATTCCCAAAAATAAATCGTGATATTCTTACTGTATGTTTATGAGTATATCTAAGATAAGAACCAATTCATGCTCAAATTGTTAAATCAAAATTTACTTTACAGATAATGAAAGTAATTAGTTGTACCACAAGAGTAAGAAAAAGGAATATAATGCTCATAACTAAAAAATACAAAACAGATTAACATAACTGGGGTGTTCAACAACAGTAATCCTATATATGTAGACCTTCTCCATAACATGAAAAGCTTCGGAAATGCATTTTTATGGTTGACGAAGAGCACTCTCAAGTCTCACGATATGGAGATTAGAGGAAAATATTATTATTTTTAAATATTAAGAAGGTCAATTATTCAAAAAAAGTCAAAGTAGTTTATATATAGGAGTAGTGAAGTTCTTCTAATGTTTAATGTCATTTTCGAACATTTCGAGCTTTATACAATAATCAAAGGTATTTAGATTGAAGCATGAAAAATAAATAAAAATATTTGGAAATTAAAGACAACACAGTATAATGATCCACGTGAATATTTTAAAAAATGGTATAAGCAACAGATTGAAAAGCTTGAAAACTAAATTTACAGCAGGAAAAAATTGACCACACCCGCCCCGCAACCCGCAAAAATTTCTTTTAAGAAAAATCAACCCACCCCGCCCCGCACAAGCCCAAATTCATCCTGCCCCGCTCCACTTCGCACAGGCTCAAACCCGCATCGCATCTGTACCGTCCCACTGCCGTCCCTAGCTTCTGTGTTTTAATTTATGTAAACCACTGTGATTGTCTACAAAAGAAAAGAAAACTTTGAAGATTTTAGGCCTTAAAAAAATGCCACAAAATTGTGTAGTAAAGTTCCAGAAAAAAACTTCGAATTGGGAGGGGTGACACTCTTGGTAAATTGATCATACCCCACACGGACACAAGTGAACAAGTCGAGTATGCTACGGCATTTGAAAGAACCATGTCAAAAGGAATTCGACAAAATAATTCTGTAACTTCAGGAGAAGGGTGCTCTCAAGAGGGTAGCAATTGTTTATAAAAAACACAAGACTCAACTAAGTGGGAACACAATGTATAAAGTTTGACACCTACCGGACACTCTGGATGGAAGGCAGGAAGGAAAAGTGTTATGACTTGATTTTAAACATTGTGTAATCATAAAAACTTGTCACTAAGAATTAAGTAAAAATTTATTTGTTTATAAATAAAATAAGGGTTATTTTCATTTTGAAAAAGAATTAAAAGAAAATAAGTCCATATAAACTAAACTGAGATTAGTATTTTTGGATGGACAAAAGTTAACCGAGTGCTAAAGAAATTGGAGACGGAGAGAGTATATACTAGCCTCGTCAAAACCAGGAGGTTCAAACTTTATAAATTCACATAGTTACATAATAATATCAAACGTTCATGGTAAACTAACAGATGCAATTTGGGAGTTACAAATAATAGAATTCAAGGCCTCAACCTTGGTACGAAAATCACATGGCGCATACGACATATCTATCACATGTTCAATAGCTCCAATCATCAAAGCTCCTCGTGATTTAATAAACCAACTACATGTTGCGCGAAATAGAACTTGGAACCTGCTGTAAGAGCTGCATCAGCGGCCAGAAGATATCCAGTCTATGGCAGCTTCCCGAGGCCTGTAAGCACGTATAAAAAAATATTTCGGTACACGTATACTGCCATTTCCCTGATCTTGTTAATCAAGTTCGAAAATTAACTACAATGGAATAAATGAGTGTTGCTTATCCATTCCGAAAATGGAGTTAAGTTGTGAAAGGTAAAATCTATGAACAGACGGATTACCTCAACGACGAAGTGAGCCCAGGTGCTCTCTTGACGCTTTTCCATCACACCCTTCAAAATCGTCAGCTCTAAACGGTGAATAACATCAGCGATTTCTAAGAAGCGTCCATGGTCGTCACACATCATCTGTTTTAAACTTATGTCAAATTTCATAATACGGATGTCAAGAATACTGATCTCTCATATTCGTGTTGGTGTCCCAGATCAGGAGACCCCTTTAGAACCCGAAAAGTAAAATGAAACTAGGACTAGTGAAGAAGCCATATGACATACCTCTATAAGCATGTGTCCAGGATACTCCAAATCTTTGACAATTATAGGGCATATCTGGTCCTCACTTCCCAATTCTAGAGCCCAACTTGTGCCCCGTTGATCACTAGTTTTTAATTCAGGTGATTGGAGGCTCTTGTCTAGGGCTACCTGCCGTGCATTTATGGATCAATGAAATTAAGACCTGATGAAATAGACCCGCGGAAAAAGAGTGTGGTATTGAATTCATGGCCTGTTTCTTTTCTTATTGTTAATGGATATGAATTTATCTGAAGACAGACCGCATTGCATTCCTTCTTGTAGTTGCTTTAGTTGTTTACTCATAATAATAGCACCAGAAAGAGGGTGCGGTTTTGCCATAATATTTTTAATAAAACTTCAAACAAGAAACAAGAAACAATTCCCAACAAAGTAACAAATAAATAGAGATATAAACCACGGAATGCTTACCTCTTGCTGAGCCTGGCACCTTAGTTTATCAGCCTGATCAGTAACACTTCGCAGAAACAGCATGTGCTTTATGGTTTTATGTAGTAAACCATCGATGCTACACTGCAGTGGGAAAACAAAAAGTTATTTTAAGCAAAGGTACAAGGAAAGTACTCTAATAGAACTAAGGTGAAATTAGCACTTACTTTGGCGCCATTAGGGACAAGTTGTCGCAACTCCTTAAGCCGATCCTGAATTAACTGCCTATCTCGTGGCCTGGGTCTATGACTATCACCAGACCGTCCCCTTTTCTTGTTGGTATTAGATATTTTTGACTCCTTACGACAACTCAGAGAGCTAAAGACTTTCGTCTGATGCTGCCCCTCATTAAATGCATTGACCACACAACCAAATGAAGAAGCAGAAGGCGAACGGTTAGTCAAAGTATATCTATCTGCCCCAGCAGAAGCCGATGTAAGAGTTCTCCATGTAACTGTGTTGTCTCCAACCAAAGCACTTTCTGTAGATTGATTTTTCCTTTTGCAGAAATGAACAGGTTTTTCCAATGGCATGTTTAACGATTCCAGACCAGTCATTTTGTTGAGTGAACTAGCAACTACAGCTTCCAGAAGATTCTCTGCATTATCTTCTTTCAGAGGCCATCCACTAGATTCCCCAAAAGATGGCTCAATACTTAACATAGGATCGGCAGTATACATGGATTTGCTAGCAGTATTCTCGCTAAAGCCAGACAGGTTGCTGTGAACTGTACTTCCAAGGGCTTTGTATAGTTCACATTCTGTTGGGTTTCCGTAAATAGTGTCACTGCAATCCATTCCAAGAGATTGTGGATCTAGCACGTCTCCGTCAAAGTAAAAATCTAGCTCATTGGAAGCATTAACTCCACCGACGACATTGCAGCTAGAGTAAGAAAAGGTATCTACATCTTTTGCATGGCAAGAAGATATATCCAAGCTGTTTTCTGTTATCCCTGATTTATTATCATCAGAATATTCATGATTGAATTGTTTCACTTGATTAATCATGTCTGCATGTTGCATTTCAATTTTGCTTTCATTTGCATTTTCTAGGACATTTGGCACGTTTTCGTCGAACTTACCAATTTTGCTTTCATTGGCATCCTCAAGGGCATTTCGCATGTTTTGTCCAGATAATTGAAAGGGATGTTGAAACTCAATTAATGAAGCCATCGGAAATGCAGTTGATAACTTGTGATCCTTCAGAATTGCTATATCAGCAGCTAAATCATCTTCATTAACCTTAATTGTGGTACTTGCAGATAGTATATCCAAACTCTCTGAGAGAGTAGACTCTAGAAGAAATTCACTGTTTCCTCCACCAGATAAAAAGTTCTCCACAAATTTGAAATGGGCATCAAGTTCTTCAGCTAGATTGGTAACCATCTCCACGTTTTCAGCTACCTGTTTTTTTGAAAGAAATACAGTAACGTGTGAATGACCGTAAGAAGATACCATAACTTGTAAGCACATATATAATGCCAAGGAAAGAAAAAGTAAATGAGGCATCATGTAGCTCTATGGCCACCCCAAAGCTTAGAAATCACGAGGAAATATTATGCTAAAGCTACAGACCCAATGAAGTCCTGCAATATTGAAAATATTGTGATATCAAAAATGACATACCGTTTCCATTGATCCTAGTTGTAGAACACCGTGAGGAATACAAGGTACCAGCAATATAGTCTGGAAAAGAAAGATATGTTAATGATTAATTTAAGGAATACTGTAAAACACAAAAGATGAATAAAGCCACCTCAAATTTAAGCATGCTAAATAAATTCACCTTAATGCCAGCAGCAAACTGAAGCAGCCACTCATCTGGACACTGCAACAAATTTATCAATCAGTTTATCAACTATGCTTCAATCCAAGAAGTAGAATTTGAGAAATTAGTTATCCATAAGTTTTAAAAATCACTTTGTTCTACATTGACAGGAGAGCTCCAAATTAGTTATCCACAACTACCATTAAAGAAGAAAGGTTATGCAAAGAGATCAAAAAAGGGTAGCCGGGTGCACAAAACATCCCGTGTTTATGCAGGTTCCGGGGAAGGACCGCACCTCAAGGTGGTGTGATGTAGGCAGCCTACGCTACTGCAAGCATCAGTAGTTGATTCTATGGCTCTAACCCTTGACCTATAGGTCACACGAAGACTTTATCCAGTACTATAAAAGGAATGGAAAACTTTATCCTGCTAATTGTGGTTGGGGGGGGGGGGTGTCAGAAAATTAACAGCATTTCATGAAGCTACATCGATTTTGGCCTCATTAACAGAGTGTTTTAAGTGTAACATGGGCTCCTCTAAATTGAGAAAAGGACAAAAAAGTTAATGAACTACATTGTCCAGAAGCAAAAATGTCAAACTTAATATATACCTCAGCAACAGAACCAAAGCTGAGCTCTGCAGGCGCTATACTGTCGGAAGAAATCCAGTGTGGGATACACAAAGATGCCACTTCACCAACCACCCTGTTTCATTTTCAACAAAAGACATATATAATAAAAACAATTTAGTTGTCTCTTGGTCTCATACAAGCAAAGGAGATGGACTACAAAAAGTAGCTCTCAGCTTATCAGGATCATGGTTTACTATAAAGATGATAACCATGCAATGGGGGTCCAAACTTGAGCATACATCTAGGAGTAAGCCAGGTAAACTATGTAAAAAGGGCCGACCCAGTTCAATACCCACTTCGTGGGTGTCTGGGGAAGGGAATACTCTAGGCAGCCTTCCCCTGCTTTGCAAAGAGGCTGATTCGAACCCGCGACCCTGACACTCCACGGCAAGCAAGCTTACCGCTGAGCCAAGCCGGCCCTTCCCAGGTAAACTATGTAAGTGGTAGCTTAAACAACCATCAAGAATTGAGAGAAAATGTTGGTTTTTCATTGCAGAAATTCACAGATCAGTATAGATTTCACTCATCCAATGTGGTGGCATATCGGATCTGAAATGTGTGCTATGGTTATTTCGTAGTTATATCCACTCTGATCTTTCCATAAAACAGGCTTCAAACACCAGAAAATTCTTGTACTGTCTATAGGAGATAAATGATAACATATTTGCTTCTGACAGAGATCATGGTTATTGGCTAGACCCTTCTTTCTCTTTTCCCTCCAACAAGCATGGGATTACCTTATTTAAGATGGTGCACACTCGATAAATCACAAATATCTTCTTGATCACAAACATTAGCAGTTTCTTAGGAGAAGCTAAGTCGGTCACTTTTTTTTCCCCCTTTTTTTTTTACAAGGAGCTAGTTTTCTGTGTTTATCCACTTGATAATTTATTCAACAGTATCACTACAATACATTCAACAATTTGTGACTCCCTTTGGCATACACTCACTTGCCATCACCAAGAAAAGCAAGATTTTGGTATATTTTGCAATGGAAAAATCTCCACTGGCACAGGTGCTATCCGAGGAAAATTAACTGATCGAAATTTACAAATTATTACAGAGAATTCGTTGGTAGAATGACAAGAATCGGGGAAGAAGGACAGACAAGGAAGGAATGGAAAGATCGAAAAGTTAGAAGAAAAAGGGACTTCTGATAAGACACGTGGAATTGGCTACGCGTTTTGTTCGAACAGAACAAAGAATAAAGCTAAAGAAACCAAATTTACATGATGATGAAATGGCCAACACAACTTTATGGGGTTATGCTCTTTCAGAGAAGTAGCTCCCCCAGAGAAATTTTACAGTCTTAGAGTGACACTATGAAGAACTGGAGGACAATATCTATGGCCTGAATCTTTTACCTCCAGCCCAGAACATCTAGTGAAAATGTTAGCGAGCTAAAGTCAATTTTTATGACTGCCTAATTATGCTACTATGACAAATTCAAGAAATAACAAAAGCCAGAAAGAGATAGAAATCAATTATCTACCCATTTCCTGCAACGTGATAAGTACTTGACATCTCAGCCATGGCTAAGCCAATTGGATGTTCACCCAAATTTCCATTATGCGATCTTGATCCACAGTTTGGGAATAACTCATTCAAGGTTTTGCTGTAATAATTGCCTATTAGACTTCTGTAAGGTTCTCTAGCACAAGGAATGTCCAGATATCCATCTTCCCATGTCAAAATCCTGCCAAAATAAGTCGCGCCAATGTAAGTGAGTGACCAGTCTCAACCATTCAGCGCATGTACACAGATTACAAACCACCTAAGATCAACAACAACAACCCACCCAGTATAATCTCACAAGTGGGGTTTGGGGAGGGTAATATGTACGCAGACTTTACCCCTACCCGGGGGAAGAGAGGCTGTTTCCAGGAGACCCTCGGCTCAAGACATCAGCAAGAGACGATAAGTTAGTACTAGCAATAGACTAATACTAAAAATAACATGAAATACACAACATAACACAACATAACAAAATAGCAGCAATATAAGAAATATAAGAAATACGAAATAGATGAAACGTATACTAATATCCATCAGATAACTCCCTGCATCGGTAGCTGATCAGTCACATCCTATAATTACCTCATAACTAGCTAGTCTCACTCTAGTGCGCTGTGGAAATATCCACAACTTCCCCTAACCTACAACTTTAATGCTCGACCTCCACAATCCCCTATCAAGGGTCATGTCCTCAGTAATCCTAAGACGCGCTAAGTCCTACCTTATCATCTCTCCCCAATACTTCTTAGGTCTCCCTCTAGCTCTCCTCATGCCCACCACAGCTAGTCGCTCACACCTTCTCACCGGTGCATCGGTGCTTCTCCTCTGAATGTGCCCGAACCATCTGAGTCTTGCTTCCCGCATCTTGTCCTCCATGGGGGCCACGCCCACCTTATCCCGAATGTCTTCATTCCTAATCTTATCCATCCTTGTATGCCCGCACATCTACCTCAACATCCTCATCTCTGCTACTTTTATCTTCTGGGTGTGTGAGTTCTTAACCGGCCAACACTCGGTCCCGTACAGCATTGCAGGCCTAACCACTGCTTTATAAAACTTACCAAACCACCTAAGACCAAGTCCTCGAAAAAACAAAAAGAGGCTCTAGTGAAATGCTGCTAATGCAATACATTTTTAATTCAGTTAAGGGCAAAAGGAATTCCAACAATACTATACAAAGGGAAAATAATATGTAGAAAGAAAAATAAGACAAATATTAAACAAATACATAGAGACGTCAATACTATGGGCTGCAAAAGACATAGAATGAGAGTAAGTCGTTGCATATACAAGAAGATGGATGTCATCAAAAGGTGTATAGCATTAGTATTTTCTTCTGTTGGAATTTCATACTATCCAAATCAAGTAAGCTGGCTAGAGAAACATAGGCTTGCCGACCAGAAAATAATTCAGATTCCTCGGAAATATACTTCTTTTTTTTCGTCTTTTTTGTGTTCTTGTTTTACTAGATAGGAAACTGAGCTGTCACACTGGAATAGGCCAAGAAACAACTTACGTAGCGTACTCGTGCTGAAGCTTCCAGAACACTGCATAGTTCCATGGAGGTTTGGAGCAGAGACTTTGCAAGAAATGCCTCAAGGAAGCAGCTCTCATTCTTCTTTATTCTAAATACTAAATCAAAAGCTCCAAAAATTCAGATAATAGCAACACAATTTACCATCAAATCGCTGACTAACTTCCACGATATGATCCTCGTCCAGCCTGAACTATAAACAAACCAGCTCTGCGCTTCATTGGGGGCTCGGTTGAAGTCAAAAGCAACATATCCATTCTTTTGATGATCTCTCCAACTATCAAAAAGCAAATTGATGCAAAGGGCATAACAAATGGATTTCAAGCTAGAAATTAAGAAGAAAGCATGGCTGAGAACGAGTCCATCACTTCAACACCAACAAAGATGCAAATAATGCAGTAAATGCTGATCAAAGGACAAGAAAAGCAGAGAAGAAGCCTCCAATCCTATCCAGAGCGTCTTGGTGCTTCCACTAAACAATCAAGAGAGAAACCAAAACTCACAGCCAGAGGCACAAGATGAACTGTAAGGATAAAATTTACACGATTACAACAAGTCCTCCAGAAAATCAAAATACATAAAGTCAAAAAGTTAAATATACAATAACAATTTTCTCTTTAGGGAGGCATAATTGATTACAACAACTAAGGCATATCTTTCTTCAGAAATATCTCTGGTCAACAACTGTGACACAGTCAATATTTCAATCTACTAGTTTGTTCACATTAATTTATAGAGAACAGACAAATTGTTTTGGATTGTAAAAGAATTAAGGCTGGAGGTTAAAGAGATTAGTACATTTGTTCAGAAAAAGTAGATTCCAGTTTAATTGAAGATATCAAGTTTCGAAGTTGATTTTGTAACAATTCTGCACCTTTTTTGTTGGATGAAGCAATGATATTTTATTAACAAAGCATCCAGAAGTTGTACAAAACTTAAGGAGGTAATAAAATACAAAAACTCATGTACAATTGTACATTATTTACATCCCAATGTTACATTAAAAAAAAAAAAAGATTCAGAAAGGCATTTAGCTTGTTGCACATACTTTATTTGGACTAAATCAAAAACAAGAATTGACTTGCAATGATTGATACTAAGGAAAATCAAAATCTACCACTAAAAACCAAAGCAAAAAATTTACTAAATTTTGTCTAAAGAAAGTACTTTTTTTCAATTTCTTGGAATTTGTATCCTACTTAGACCAAGTAAAAAACATAAAAGCACTTCTAAAGTTCTATCTTTCTCTGATTTTGCACTAAATCGGTGCACCTTAATGAATATGTACTAATTGTTCTAGAATTTAATTTGGACTAACTTGTAAAATTTAAGCTGTTAAAGAGATACAGCAGACTCTTTAATATTTGGAGCAATTTTAAGGCAAAATAGAATAATTGAACATAAGTCGAAATTTACAAATACTTCACTATTTGAGTTACATGTGAAAACATTAATATAGGATTAAGTTATATACACTTACAGCATCAAAAAATTCAATGAACTTACCCTGTGACTGTAGGTTAGTTACAATTTTTACCAGATTACAAATTAAAGCTTATTAAGGGATTTACCAGCAATTACCTATAAATGACCTGATTGTGTACTTTTACAAAATAATGCTTTTAAGTGAAAATACTGGTATCTACACTTAAATTTTCAACTTTCATATAACTTTTTTGAACTTGAAGTCCAAACACAACGTCATCCACAATTATTTTTCAACCTCAACAACAATTATTTATTTTTTTCAACTTCAACTCAAAATATTGTGCAAATTCCTACTTCGTTTCAATCAAAATGATAGTATAAAATTGCAGCACAGGAATGAAAACTTCTACTCTAACAAAATAGATACAAAAAATTTAAACAAAAGGATTTATGTATATACACTAACAGTATAACGAAATTTTTAACACTATCAGTGAACTTTAACCTATTATAGAAGGTTATTACTATATTTTATCATATTATCAATTAATGTTTATCAGAAGATTTACTTGTAATTATACATTAAGTAGCGATCTGATTCTGTAAATGTTTATCTATTTACACCGTCAGTGCATTTTTTTCAAAATTTTTTTTGATTATTTCAAAAGGGAGAGGAATATAAGGAAAGTGAAAACTCACAAATTGTTATGATGAAAAAGGGCAGTTCTCGGCTTCAAAGGAAAGAACTTTTGTAAACTTCGAATTGTTTAGCGTCCATAACTGCAACACTTAGAATTCAACTCCTTCCGCAATTAAGAAAGTAAGGAATGAAATGAATCGATCAAAGCTTCAAGAGACGAAGAATGTTACGGAGCTCATTTTCCGGCAGCAATAATCACACTGTTGTGTTGCACCTGAAGAACAACGAACAGTAGAGAGAGAGACTGAGAGAGAGAGATACGAAGATGATGGCTTTGGGGAAAGCGTGAAAAAACTTTTGACAATTCAGAGCAAGTGAGGGTGTGTATTTGGTGTATAAATAAAGGCGCTAAGAGCCCCACCCCCCACTTGTGGGTGAAAAAGATTTATCCACAATAGTAGTACTAATTTAACTTTAAGCCTATTTACAAAAATTATATATTTTTATATTTATAAATAATTTAAGTTTAAATTTTTAATTTAACTATATTACATACACTGATTACACCTTAATACTCCCTCCGTTTTAATTTATGTGAACTCATTTGACTGGGCACGGAGTTTAATAAAATAGAGAAGACTTTTGATCTTGTGGTGTAAAATAAGACACCTTTATTTTGTGTGGATATAAATCATTGCATAAAGGTAAATTGTTTCCAAATAAGGAAAGGGGTCATTCTTTTTGGCACGGACTAAAAAGGAAATAGGTTCACATAAATTGAAACGGAGGGAGTATGTTTTATTAAGTAGAAAAATTTGAGGAAACAAGAAAACGTTTTTTAAAACTCGTGATCTTAAATATGTCATATATTTTTATAATTATAAAAAAAGGTATCATCAAGTATAAAATGGGACCTTAAAGTTAAAATATTTTTATATATAAAATTTATAAAGTTATAATCATGCATAAAGTTTTAAAAAAATATCTTTTAAAATTTATGGTTTTAAAAAGGTTTTGTATTTGTATAGTTAAAAGAAAATTTACAAAATAGGAGTTTAAAGTAAAAATATTTTTATATATAAATATCATCAAGTAAAATGGGAGCTTAAAGTTAAATATTTTATGTAATTATATTCATTAGTACATATAATGAATATAATTATTTTCTTAGTGTTGCGAAGGTAATGAAAATGTATTCGGATTTGGTATATAGATTAATTATTGTATCTATTCATTATAAACGTTCATATGTACCAATATATATTATAATCACCATAAGATATAATTTGAGAGTATATAGTAATTATTATAATTAAAACATAAAAGTTCATTCAAAAGAAACTAATTACAAATTAAAGTGCACATACATATTACATAAATAATTATTTTGTTGTTATAAAAAACTATTCGATAATGTGCTACTTCGGCTTTTTTCGGATTTCAAGAGTCCGAAAGTTGGATTCCAATGATTCCTCAAGAGCAGTGGAATTCCGGTCCCACATTAACCCCAACCACCCCATCAAATCACATAGGTGGAGCCGTATTTATTCTTTTTCATTTTATTTTTTTCCTTTTCTTGTACTTTACCGTCTTTGTTTGACGTGCAAAGTTAGTAAATTATATCCTTATATGAATTTTGGATAAATTCATAATAAAGAGCTTTTTATTGAAAATTTCTTCAATTTTAGAACTCGAAATCAACATTATGACTCAAAAAGACGAATTTAACCTTCGTACAATAATGGCCGGCTATATATACCTGACCCCTGAATGTCTTTAGGGTTTCTTTGGTTCGAAGGCAAGATTATTCTGGAATTATAATCTTGTTATTAATAATTCCTGACTTATTTAGTACTGGTTAATATGTCAAAACTCTATTTCCAGGCCTTGTCATCTCCTTTTGTCCTATTTAATGTTAATTTAATTTTGTCGAAATGACTTTGAATTATTATTGCAATTACTAATTAACTTCTCATCAATCGTATACTATAGATAAAAAATTTATAAATCAAAACTTTTAGTTGATAATTCTCATCTACTCAATTGATAAAGATTAAAAATAAAATGAGTTATATTTATTAATTTAAATCAAATATTTCTAGCAAAGAAGCTGTAGTTTAGAATAAAGTTTGGCTAGTCAAGATCATGAATATTAAAGAAAATATTTATTTCAAAGTTAGAAAACAGTACTATCAATGCAGATGAATTCACAAGTAAAATTTTGCATGATGCGCATTTTATTAGTATATCCAGCTAAGAGCAGTACCAATTTGATAATTAAATTAAATTTTTGATATAACAATTAACATCAAGCTCAGTAGGAGTTGAACGTGTACAGTATATAGTTACAACTTGCTAGTATTTTATCAAGTCAACTAATTACCAAGTAAATATTATAAACATATATTAATTTCCGTCAAAACAATTGTGTAATTTACATTTGTTAGTCCTTTAAACATAGAAATAATTTATTTTTCGCAGTCTCTATTCTCTAATTGTTAATTGCAAAGATAAAATAAATTAATCAGCTCTCCACGAGAAATAGTACGCTACATACGTTCTCTTATCGTTGATCACCACGTGTAAGGGATATCTATACATAATTTGGAATAATTGCTTGATGTCAACTTAATAGTTTTATTATTATTTCGTTGACTAGTTAGAAAACAACTAGATTCTCATTTAAACATTTATTAGGGTTAGCATGGGCTGTGAACATGTATAGATGCACTCTGTTGACAATAAACTAATATGGCCATGTCTACAAGTTTTGTGTTGACTCAAACATACATATCGTTACACAGGAGAGGAGCTAGAAGTCCAATTACTGATGTAGCTGCATTTAGTAGCTTTTGATAAAACAATATATTTGTGTTAAGAAATTTAATAAAATATATACAAATATTAAAATCCAGAACATGATTATTAGCACTTGAAATCATCGTCATTTAAATCAAGAATCTATAAAGTTGAAATCATGTCCGCCTTAGGGTACACAGTTTTCAAATGCATATGCGGCATGGACATAAGTAGTTGATACGTATCCGCATATACAACAACAACATGCCTAGTATTATCCCATATTGTAAGGTCTGGGGAGGGTAGTTTGTATTCAGACCTTACCCCTATTTTGTAAGGATAGAAAGGTTGTTTCCAATAGACCCTCGACTTCGGAAAACATACGTATCCGCATATGCATTTGAAAATTGTATACAGTGATATCTGCAGATTACAGTAACTGACTTGAGTTTATGCATCCACTAATACAACAACAACCATGCACCCAGTATAATCCCTTTTAGTGGGGTCTGGGGGATAGTGTGTACGCAGACCTTACCCCTACCCTGAGGTAGAGAGGTTGTTCCAAATAGACCCTCGGCATCCTTCCCTCCAAGAACTTCCACCTTGTTCTGGGGTCGACTTCAGAAAGCATACGTATCCGCATATGTATTTGAAAATTGTATACAGTGATATCTGCATATTACATCAAGTGACTTTAGTTTATGCATCCACTTATACAACAACAATTACCTAGTATAATCTCATTTAGTGGGGTCTGGGCAGGATATGTACGTAGACCTTACCTCTACCCTGAGGTAGAGAGGTTGTTCCAAATAGACCCTCGTCATCCTTCCCTCCAAGAACTTCCACCTTGTTCTAGGGAAGACTCGAACTCACAGTCTCTTGGTTGGAAGTGAATGTTGCTTACCATCATAGCAACCCCTCTTGTCCATGTATCCACTTATAGTTAGAAGCAAATTCAAGAGTTTAAATTTGATGTGTTTAACCTTTAATGCTTGTAACAGTAAATTAAATTTATTATCCTTTAAAATTTTTGAGTTTATATTTAATATTTGTTAAAATTTTATAGTGTTTTAAATATTATACATGTGCTTCGTGTTGAATATCTTGAATTAAATGAACATGTTGCCGAAGAGCTGTATCTGCTAAGACTTATAATTGTAAGAAATTTATTATTCCTATACGTTGAGAAACCTATTGTTTTAATAGATTTGAAAAAGAAAAAACTTATTGTCCTTATAGGATTAGAAAACTTTTTCATATTGCTTAGTTTGCGATTAGTTGGGATCAATATATATATATATATGAATTGTAATTTAAAATTTATTATATTGTGTGTTTTTTCTTATTTATTGTGGAAAATTGCTTATGCCCCTAAAACTAAATTTTTGCATTATTTTTCTTTCTCTAGTTACTTTGTATGATTGTGTGCGAGTTAAGCTGCGATCTTTCGCTATAAATAAACTACAGGAATTTGGTAAAATCAATTGGTTTGCATGTTATATTTTACCTCTAGCTTGCACTAATAATTGTGTTTGTTGTTGTGAAAACCTTTCCAAAACCAGCTAATTAAGAACTGACGTGCATGCATGTTTAGTTTTCAAATAATATTACTTTTCCCAAAGTTACGTTCAAAACCATTTCCAAAACCTAAAACCCTACAGTGACTAGGTTTCATATCATTTATCGCAATTGATGTTGAAAAATATTTTCTTAAAATTTTTACCACTGTTTGAGCACATACTCTTTAGCTAATGGGCTCTGTTTGCTTCTTTTTATTTTTATTTTGTGAGTTTGAACATATTAAACCATTCAATTGATCTGACCTAATACACATAAAAATATAGTTGAATACTAAAATGGATGACGACTTGAATGATTCTTTTTTATAGGATTTCTACGGAATACATTTCTTGAAAGCTAAATATTAACAAAAAAACATGACAAAAACTATTGCCAAATGGCATAAAATTAATTTTCAAATGGAGAAAACTCCATTTTCCATTAAATATTTGGGTGAAAGTGACCTTATCACTACATGTTCAATGTATTTCACCCAGTCCAAATTTTTTTTTACATTCTTTTTTCTTTTTTCTTCTTTCTCTTTCTCTATTTTTTTATGTAGTGTTTCCTCGGATCCCCTTTTCTCAAAAGGCAGAGTTTGTTTAAAGTACAACCAAAGGTCAATAATTAAATTGTGACGTCATTAGATTTTAATTTTGCAGCTTAAATAATGTACCAAATGCTAAAATTTACGTGTTTGCACTTCTGCCTCATTGTCGTGTATTTTGCTTCCTTTTTCTTAATTTTTTTTTTTGCTTAATTAATTAGCTCTAAAAACAATTGAGTCTAAGTTTTATTTACTAACAAAGTAAACAAATTTTTATATAATTTTTATACTAAGTATTCATCCTTGGAAAAAATAGCAAGCAATAAAGTTGATAAAGCTATATTGAACTTGCAGAATATTTTAGCTATTATTGGATAAACTAAATTTTAAATACATTACCAATATTTAAACAAAGAATAGGGAGGGACAATTCAAGGAAGGGACGGAAACTCAGAAAGAGACTGTAGAAAAAGTTATTGACAAATTCACATCGTCTTTGTTTGAATAAAATTAATTAAAACCGACAAAATAGATTGAACTAATAATTAATGATGTGATTTATTTAATTCGTATCCTGATTAGCTTTTGACCGCTAGCAATTAAAAAGAGATTACCAAGTAGAAAAAACTACCTTGCCCTATCCCTCTCCCTATTTTTTTTCACCGACAAAATCTCCAAAATGAAAAATGAAATAAAAACAAAGAAGAAACGATTGACTAATCACTTATTTTTAGTGTTCATTTGGACAAACAGAGATTTTGGTGAGAGAAAATGAATTTAATTTTGGATAGTAAATTCAATGAAATTCAACTTAGCTCAACTCTATGTCCAGACCTAGAGACATTTTAGGTACAGCAAAAGCATGTCTTAATTATTGGATTTTTGTCGAGGACTCCCATGGCCCTACTCTACCGTTGAACTTCTTAAGTAGTGCCACGTACTCTATTATTCATAACTTTTAGTAGCATTTTATAAGTAAAAAATTTATTGGCATCAATAGTTGATATCAAATCATTAATTTATCGTAATTAAGTAATTTTATGACGTGAAAAAACATATCAATTAATTATAGTTAAATGAGAGAAATCTATATTCGGACATATATTATGCTTCTAAGTTTTATTGCTTCCTTTTTTTCCCTTATCACATAGGAGTAATAGTTATTTGTGAATAATTAATTAGGAGGTTCTACTTGACAGTTGACACTAAAAATAGCATTGTAAAAGTAGAACATGTCAAATTAGGTATTCCATTTTGTACCCTTCGAATTAAGAGCATATTAAAGGATTTATACTAGTATATATGTGTAATACTACTACACTCACTATCTTTGCTTTTCGATATTAAGTCTAAACTTGCATATGTTATGTTACTTTCATAATTGTACAATTAAACATGGATAAATATTTAACCGCACCGGAAGTAACAGATGTGCTACCGGAATGTAACAAATACTTCGTGGAGTAGTTGACTCATGGGTGACCATTCAATATCTACCAATTGCCTTTTGATTATTAGAATAAATATTTATCTGCTAGGGTTACCGTATTTTTCACGAAGTTTATGTTTCTCTTTTCTTTTTTGGCCCTTCAACCCCTGCGATAAGAGAAATTAAAGACTGTTATTACAAAAGAAAACTAATCAATAAGATGTAGTTCCATTTAAGTCTTGGCGATAATAAGACAAAGTAGATAAAAAGCGGGTAATTCTAGTAAGAGGATTTCCATGTTCATGCCAATCCTTGATCTTGATTTTGAAGCGAGAGAATCAAAAACTTTGTTGGCCACTCTAAAGGAATGTTGCATAGGACGACTCTCCAAATTGCTTGAAACCGAAACGTGAGAATGTGTCTCTATCTTCCCTATGCTTTAATTGTACTCATCTTTTCAAAAGTAATCCTATGATATTTTCTCTTTGTATACGGATAAAATTGGGGATAGAGTTACCCCTAACTTTTCAAAGAAATGAGAAGACTGCATGGTTTTACATAGTCTCGGATAGAGCCAAGGGCTCCCCAGATCGAAGATCGGGTGGACAAGTGACGCAACATGATCCGGACATGGCCAAACATGAGAGGAATCGAGCTTGAGCAAAACAAAGAACCGAGACTAAAGGGGAGGACGATTAGAGAGAAAGAACGAGGGCCTGAAATATCTGTCATCAATCGGATACTACGACATGAATCTCGTCTATCAAATGCGGATCATTATTTACTAGGAGAGAAGAATTTTTACCTTATTAAGATTTGTACTAGGATTGAAACTCCCCTAATGTATAATGGGGATAACCTTTTTATTTTTTCGACCACTATTATTAAAGCAATAAAGTTCATAATGTATTTTTGTCTTCTAGATATTGTTCGAAATGTTCTTCAGCTACT
Organism: Nicotiana noctiflora; assembly: GCA_032618575.1. NCBI lineage: Eukaryota > Viridiplantae > Streptophyta > Magnoliopsida > Solanales > Solanaceae > Nicotiana > Nicotiana noctiflora. The sequence goes on from JASVEL010000087.1 coordinate 68,821, forward strand.
CGTTTATTTAGTTGCAGGCGCCCTCTTGAGAGTTTGACCGAAACTAATTTTCAGTGTTCATTCTAAAGTCAAGTTTAATTGTCCATCACGTTTGGTTAGATCGACTTATTTCTTTTTAATTTAATTTTGTTATTCTTAAATCATTCATGTTAAATTATATCACTATACTTTAAATCGCATACAAATGCAATTGTTATTCATTTTAAGGGTAAACAGTTAG